>OZ030385.1:3127303-3727303 GCA_964023945.1 Ectemnius cavifrons | reverse complement strand
CAATAGTCTCGTAGGCCAATAGTTTAACAGTGGTTCAATAGTTCAAAAGACCAACCGTCCTACAGTCCAAGAGTCCAGCAGTTGAGTAAATCGACACTTCAAGAATAGTCCAATAGATTAGTAGACTAATAGTTCAACAGGTCTACACTTCTGCAATCTAACAGTCCAACAGACCAACAATGCAACGACTCAACGGACCAACAGACAAAAAGAGTCCAACAGTTCGGTAGGTGAGGACTTCAGAAACGAATCCAAGAACCGAGTAGTTGCGTTGGTCAGCGTTTCCAATAGTTCGAGTGGGTCAACACTTCAGCAACATAACAGTCCAATAAGCCAATAGTTTAACAGTGGTTCAATAGTTCAAAAGACCAACTGTACCGCAGTCCAAGAGTCCAGCAGTTGAGTAAATCAACACTTCAAGAATAGTCCAATAGATTAGTAGACTAATAGTTCAACAGGTCTACGCTTCTGCAATCTAATAGTCCAACAGACCAACAATGCAACGACTCAACGGACCAACAGACAAAAAGAGTCCAACAGTTCGGTAGGTGAGGGCTTCAGAAACGAATCCAAGAACCGAGTAGTTGCGTTGGTCAGCGTTTCCAATAATTCGAGTAGGTCAACACTTCAGCAACATAACAGTCCAATAAGGCAATAGTTTAACAGTGGTTCAATAGTTCAAAAGACCAACCGTCCCACAGTCCAAGAGTCCAGCAGTTGAGTAAATCAACACTTCAAGAATAGTCCAATAGATCAGTAGACTAATAGTTCAACAGTTTAACAGTTCAAGAGACCAAAAGTTGAATAGGTCTACACGTCTGCAATCTAACAGTCCAACAGACCAATAATGCAACAACTCAACGGACCAACAGACAAAAAGAGTCCAACAGTTCGGTAGGTGAGCACTTCAACAATTTAACAGTCCAATCGTTTAAAAGCGCTATATTTCAACAGTACAATTGTCCAATAGACCAATAAACTTATAGTCCAACAGCTCAACATTTCAACAGACCAACAGTCGGATTGTTTGGTAGATCAGCACTTCAGCAATTTAACACTCCAATAAACCAACAGCGCTATAGTCCAATGGACCAGCGATCTAACAGTTCAACAGTTCCATATTTTAATAGTCCAAAAGTTCAATACCCATACTCGCACTGTCAATTGTGCGAGGGATTGGGCCTAATTACCCCATAATTATATTCGACTATAGTGCGATTAAACATTTCGAAGGTTGATGTCAGATTTTAAACGGTGTATTGGTACATACATATGCGCAGTATAGCTCGTTTATCTTTATCCGTATTATTTATGTTATATTAAGGAATACTATTCTGTTGCAGTAACTCGTAGTATAATAATGTTTACTAATGACAAACAGTAATATGCAAAAAATGTACCAGTAGTTCGTACCAATATTACTGTTCTTACTTATTAGTTATGTTTATTATGTGAAGGATAATAACTAACAAAAAGGTATGAAATCCGTCCAAAAACATAAAAATCTCAAAAAATGCGCCAAGTAGCATTGATTCCGGTTTGAAATATCATAAAAGAAAGCCAACTTTTCATTCAAAGATACCTCGATTTAACTCGCATTAGCAATTAACAATAAATTAACAAATAAATTGGCGATTGACAATAAAAAAAACTTGGTGTGTGCGCGCTTCATTCGAGGCAAAAAGACGATGGGAAACTGATTCAAACTCAAAACTGACTTTACTACAATTTAATTTCTTTAAAAGTTTTTTTAGCAATATTACTAGAGCAAGTACCTCGAATGAAGGGCGTATACGCCAAGTTTTTTTTATTGTTAATCGCTAATTTATTGTTAATTTATTGTTAATTGCTAATGCGAATTAAATCGAGGTATCTTTGAATGAAATCTTGGCTTTCTTGTATGATATCTATATCTTTTTTGTTATATCTCAATTTTGTGGGGAATCAAAGTGCTGCTTGGCGCACATTTTAATGTTGTTGGACGGATTATATGAAGGCTAACTATTCTGTTGTAATAACTTGAAGTATAACATTTATTAGTGGAAACAGTAATACGATAGAAATAGTTAATATAATAGTAATAAATAAATAACATTTACTGATTCTCTGTATTATTGTTAGCAGCAATGTTATTTTCTTCAGTCTAGCAAGTTTGATAGAGGCTTCAATAATAACTCCTTACTCCTGACTTTAAGTATCATAATAATTACTAATAGTAGACAGTAATACAATACAATAGTAAAAGTAATAGTAAGCAATAAATAATATTTACTAACTCCTTGTATTACTGTTAGGACCAATATTACTTTTCTCACTCTGGCAAATATGACAGAGGCTTCAGTAACACCTCTAAATACTCGACTGAGGGAAAACAATAATAACTCTACTAATACTTGACCAAAGGCACCCAAAAATAGGTGCATATGTATGTATAGAAAGTGCGTCAGTGGCAACCCGGCAGTACACACCTGCGCTTTAATATAAGTGGCATACAGGGTGGACGTAAAGTTTCGACAGATTTTTAACAATTCGCACTAACGATTATTAAATTGGGAAAGTTGACATTGTTTAGAGGAGCTTGCCGGTTCTTGTTCCAGTTAGGAATTGCACTAGATCACTTGAATGCTCATCGAGATAGAGATAGAAGATTAGGAGGAGGCTGTGCGACGATTCGTGCCAACCCGGTATTGATCGACCGAGTGTCTTAAACATTTTCCTTTGTACTATCTTGGAAAATACATTTGTCAATGCCAGACACTGAGCATTGAATGTAGCGCGGTATCATTTCAAACATACGCATTGACACGCTTTAAAAATTATTATCAAAAGCTATGAAATTGTAAAATAGTGTATAAAGTATTGTTATACTGTAATAGTAAAGCATATAGTATGGTTATATTATAATATTGCAGTACTATAATATCAAGGAATGAAAAAAATATCAGACATTCAAAATCGAATTAGAAGCACAAAGTTGTAAATTCAGAGTCTTACAACGACGACTAGATTTGTTATTAGAATTGTATTCATTTATACTAACATTACCTTCATCCTAATAATCGGAGCCCGCTCTCCGGACATTCACTTCATAGAAGTTTGTTATACCGTAAGACTTAAGATACCATATACAAGTAAAATGTTGAAAACTGGTTCGAAATGTTGTATTTTTTTCCTTACACATCAATTTTTGTTTCAAAAATGTATTATATACATATTTAAGTACACATTGCAAGGTATATATCCTGTAAATTTCATTACGATATTTGCAGTGGTTAACGCGCCGCAGCAACTTTCATGATGTCATAGTCGGTGAAACATGCTTTTCGGTGATCAGTCTAGCTCCACCATTTTTTACCTGAAATGAACCACATTTTTTTTTTATTTAGAAGACCGATAACCCTACTGCACTACGGAGCATTTTTTTGAATGCCCATCCCAGTTTTTTTCTGCCTCAATATACAGTTCTTAATTTTATAACAAAACTTACCCTGATGATTATAAACAGTGATATGTTCGGCTAAAACTGAAATTAAAAAAATCCCTTTCCGTAGTGAAGTAGAGTTATCTGCCTTCTAAATAAAAAAAATTGTGATTCGTTTCAGATAAAAAATGGTGGAGCTAGACTGATCACCGCAAGGTATGTTGCACTAATTATGACATCACGAAATTTGCTGTGGCGCGCTAACCATTGCAAATATCGTAATGAAATTTACATGATACATGGCTTGCAATGTGTACTTAAATATGTATATAATAATTTTTTGAGGAAAACAAATCATGCGTAAGAAAAAAAATACGATATTTTGAACCATTTTTCAACATTTTGTTTCTATGTGGTACCTTAAGATAGTTGTGTCAAAAAATAGTTTTCTGTACATTTGTTTAAACTTTGACAGAACAAGCTTTATAAGGTTTTGCAACTACTGGCCAAATTTTATTGAACTTGACCACGTTGGTACTTAGATAATGGACTTCGAAATTTACACTTTTAACACGTGCGACATAGACAAAACCCGTCAGTTAGTCACGTTAACAATTTTGACGGCCCAACTTTTCTGTAGAATCTTATAAAAAACGAACTCGTGTTTCATCAATATTCTACGAATGCCTAACAATTTTGGAAGATTTTTTTACGATCTCGTTTTTTAAGGATGTATGAGAGGTACAATCGTAGACAAAACTACGCGAAATTCAATACATTTAAATGTCTACTCGCCACATGCAGGAAACATAGGCACAAATGACACAAATGATAGCTACCATTGCATATTTACTCGGAGAAAGCTATTTTTCAGATTCCCATCGTTTTTGAAGCTAAATTTACCATTTTTCTGATTTACACAACAAAACTTTTAATGGCAAAAATGCCTTGAATTCAACTTAGTAGCGAACAAATTTTTTCGAATCGACATCCAAAATTATACGTCGTACGAAGTCAGTGACTGTGTTCGTATGCTATGTTTCTCACTTCCACTCATGAGCTACAGGTTAGTCTCAGTTGCTTAGCTGATTCCAACGATACCGCATTTCCATGGCATATCAAGCTTCAGACCGTTTGGGACGGGAAGTTTTCGCAGTTAATAATTAATTTCTACAAAACGGTATTGTAAAACATAATGAATTTTTGTACAGACTTTCAGTTGTTCATAAGCTATGCCTACAAAAAAATTCAGGAAGTGATACTGTTCGTTCAACATTTTTCTTTGCTGTTTCGCTCGACGAAAGTGCTTTCCCCATAAGAACGCCTGTAAAATCAATGGAATTTCAAATCGTAATAACTCAATAACGGTTCAGTGAATCGCTTTGAAACTTTTTGTGCCACTTCGAAAACTGAAAGAGAACTATCGCCTTCAAGTGCGTTCGTATGGGTCTAGCATCTATCAGTATATGCAAGCTTGTATGTGTTGAGGTTAGGCGCTGACAAAAGTCTAGCTCACCAGCAATGTGCAAAGCGATGTTAATAACATTTCCATCGCCCAGCCGTTGATTTTTGGATGATACAGTACGTGCCTAACTCTACCTTACTATTTATACAGTTGTCATACATTCAGAATTAAAATCAAAAGAATTTTATCGAACTGCATAAGTAACGCTTCCTCGAGATTCCACATTAGTCAATTAATTTTATCGATATCTATCGTGATTCACGTGTAGTAAGCGACACGCCACACAGGTGACATTACACGGCTAATAAAACAATTATGCAATCGTCGGTAATATCGATAATTCGATGGTTAAGAGCTGATTCCATGTGATGCGCATCATCTAATACAGTAATGCAATAATCACCCCTAAAACATTTAAATGTAAAAAAAACGCCAAGTAGTTCAGTCTCATATAGAAGATATCTTTCCTTGCTTTAGATTCTCCGAAAAGGTATAGATATTATAATACACAAAAGCCAAGTTTCGTTACAGTTATACCTTGATTTGTGCGCATGCTTAATTCGAGGTGCTCGGTATGGTAATATTGCTATTTTAATATTGTGAAGGAAGGAAAAAATCGAGGCCACTTCATAGTAAAGTAAGTATTACGTTCAATGTACTTTCTCATTAGCTTTTTGCCTTGCAATGAAGTATGCACGTACCAGGTTCTTTTTAACATTCTACAATAGCTGCAAATAAATCAAGGTATCATTGTATAAAAACTTGGCTTTTTTGTATTATGGTATCTTTTACGGGGGATTAAACTACTATTTGGTATCTTTCTTACATTTTACTGTTTTTGGCCTGATAGCACACCTTTTTGATGTTTTTTTTTTTTCATATAAATATATATCAATTCCATTTCCCATTACAAGATTTCTTTCATGACCTATAAACAATGTTTGTTTAAATATGAGGATATATGCATAACTTGATATGTTTGGGGTTTAATAATTGAAGGTAGACCAGCCATTGGTAATGCTAAAGTATTAGCAATTCCTCAGAAAGAAATTGCATACAGTTGTAATCATTGCTTACTTATTAAATTTTACACGTTACGCTCAAACATTCCTTAAACTACAGATTTGATCATTTTGACAGTCCAAAAAAGAACCGTGTATGAGGGCACGGTTTGCCTAATGTAATTTATAAAGTATCACGTGAAACAATTTTTCTGGCTATCGAAAAAGTTAATAAGCATATGGTACATACAAAGTTTTAACGCTGCCAAGAGCTTACTTGAAAAAGCACTTTGGTTAAAGAGTTGAAATTTAGCAAACAAATGCTGATTACAAATAGTTTGAACACATTCAAATTGCAAATGATTTAGCTTGATACTTTACAAGTTACATTAGACACGCAATATCTTTATACAAAGTATAATTCTGGAGTATCAAAATTGTCATGCGTATAGCAGATGTATTAGTCAAGCTAAAATGCTGAAATTTGTTAAACGAATACTGTTTACTGGTAGGTAATATTCCCTTCAGTTGCAAATATGTGGCAATCATTATTTGCTTATTCAAATTCACTCTTTTAGTTGAAGCACTTCTTAAACTACACACTTGACAATTCTGATAGCATGTTACTTGTTCTGTGCATATATGAATCTTTACTGTTGTTTAATTTGATTTTCCTAATAATCCCTGGTGCATTAGCATTACTCAATCAAAGCAGTGAATGTCTGAATGCGTCACATAACCATTTTGACACATAACCAACCAAGGTGGAACTACATCTTTACGAAAAGTAAACAAGCCACCGCCGTTTGGCTCCATCACCAGTATCAGAAGTGTGAAAAACATGTTTTGCCGTCTTCTTCTTTTCACTCTCAATACTCCCCCTCGTTTTTCGCACGATAAATAACAGGAGAAATTCATAACTCCTCAACGAATGGACCGATTTGCTTGTTCCTTGGCTCATTGGATGCAGTAAAATGCACAATGAAATACAAAATTGATAAGTCAATGCTTTGTGCTGTAACTTTTTCAGAAATTAAGATGAAAGTTTTGTGTCGATTAAAAACCGCTATAATTCGGGATAAGTATTCTCGGCTGCCCACGTTATTACTACTTGACGCGGGATTCTACTCAAGTCTCGTGACATAGTATAGTAATGCATTAAATGTAATACAGTAATACAGTAATATAGTAATATAGTAATACAGTAATACAGTAATAGAGTAGTAAAATAATAAAGTAATAAAATAATAAAATAATAGAGTAATAGAGTAATAGAGTAATAGAGTAATAGAGTAATACAGTAACACAGTAATACAGTTAATACAGTTAATACAGTTAATACAGTTAATACAGTTAATACAGTTAATACTGTAAATACTGTAAATACTGTAAATACTGTAAATAGTGTAAATAGTGTAAATACTGTAAATACAGTAATGTGTACACAAATGCAATATATGTTACTTCTCATGTATAAATGTGTATTATTATATTATCATTATACGGTGATATATCTGTCTTGATCAAATCTTATAATCAATTTTTAACCATTTCTACCAAGCCGATTTTCTTGAATATCTGCATACGTACATACGTATGTACTACATAGTTTCGATAACAATACAATATTTCATCAATTTTGTGTTGATTTCCCTTCTGGATTCTTATACTGCCAGATAACCCTAGTAATATGGGTATTTATCAAATGTCCTAGCGTGCAGAAATTAAATATTGACTTCTACTATGTGCGTGGTTAACAATTCAAAATGATAAAAAATAATCTAAACGTCAAAAAGAAATCTCGCAGCTTAGAAGATGTTACATAAATGTAACTAAATGGACTAAAAAGTAAAAATAATGCATTTAGCTATTAGAACATTCTTGGTCGTGTGCCAAAGAAGATTCTTGGGCACCCAGAAATGAAATTCAAACAAATTATTTGTTACTTTTTAGTATATTTTACCCAAACTATATAGGATACAAATTTCTTTGATATTTATTTTAGTATTGTATTACCGTACTGTACTTTTACTATACTACTGTATATATCCCTCTTATACTGCATTTACTCTTATTCAAACATGAATCTTTCCTACATTCATATTTATCTACAAATCGAGATTTTTCAGCCACCCTGTATACGAGAGCTCAAGGTGCTAACTAGTGTTTAAAGTGCCACTCGTCCGCCGAGACTCGTCTACTCAAGATAAGCATTGTTCTCCGGGTTTTTACAAAAAATTGTCGCACGACAAAATCTTAATCAAACCGGTCATCAGGAGACTCGGTAGAGTCTCGCGCCAAGTAGTTTAGGAACATCGTTATCTACCTACTTGTTACGTTAAAAATGTACTATTTATTTTTAAATTAATATTTTTATGCCATGATAGAAAATATTCGTACCGAATATTCAAATAACAAATAGCATTGAACTATACAATGTTACGTAAAAATATATTCGAAATTTAAAAACAACAAATAATATCAGTAAAATTTGTCCAAGTATAGTAGATGTCTAATTATAATTAGACATAAATGCTTTCCAATTGTTTTCAGCATTTGACACATTGTTTATAACATTATAATATATGCATAATGCATATAAATACAATATAGTATGTTATTCTACACACTATACATTTGCTCAATGTAAATGACGGTTTTCGGGGAATTGAATTCGTCATCTATCGTTAAATTATTTTGATTTACACATATAAAAACATGGGCAAATTACGTGCTAAATACGAACATGTTTGGCAATCAATTAGAAGCCAATTTTGTAATTAGCGTGCGTGCCAGGTGCGAGAATGCCTGCTGCGTGTACGACATACAACTGTGTTGTATGTATATTCACTGTGTGAATATATATGGTGGATAAAAAAAAACATTTACACACACTCTTTTCTGGAGTAAATTTTGATATAGAAGAAAGTTTATTTTTAAAGAAAAAAATCAAGGTTCCCAAAGCAGAATGTTTTCTTTTGTAAGAAAATTTTCTTAGAAAATGTGGGTCTGTGGATTTCTTTTACACCCTATATGTATTTGCATCGCTCTGTACATATGAACTCTGTAATCTAATAATGTAACGAAAACTAGGCAATCTCCGATAAAGCTTGCCCTGGCATTTGGCACGTTGGTGCGCCCTGCGCGCCAACTATGGGGGTGTCAGCAGCACTAACAATAATGTCTACTAAGATCAATAGCAATACCAGTACTGACGTTATAGAAATTCGAGCGGCAATAATCTAATAACAGATGAAACTAGAATTGCAAACGGGATTAAAATTACTTGTATAAGATTCATTTATATTTTTCAATAATTTTTTATATTTTAGCTTTACATTTTTTTTACAAAATTAATTTATGCTTTTTTCTAATTCTTATTGTATAAGTTCTATAAATTACTTTTAATTTTTACATTTTTTTCCGGAGACCTTTATGCAGTACACCTGGAAGTTTTCTTAATTTACCACTTTGTTTTGCCAATTTGTTAATACTGACATTTGGTGTCTAAAAAAAGTATTCGCCACCCTGTATTTTTAAAATAAACCTTCGTAAAAAGGAAAACAGTTTGCCTTATAAAAATGTACTTTTTCCTAAAAAAGACATTTTCTTTTTCACGAAAACATTTTTCTATTTGGAGAGAAAAGTTGCTTTCTTTAAGAATGTTTACTCCAAAAACACTGTATTAAACGATGGTTCTTAAAGTGAATTAGAAACAGTTTCTTATTTTGCGCAACATTTCCATACAAATATGAAAACTCCATTAATTATAAAATTCGTTTGCAGCGGTACAATTTACAAATGTATCAGTAAGTGCGTCTATCATAATTCATGATCGAGAGCAGAGGTTGAGAAAAAATTCAAATGTAATTTTTCGAAATAATTCCGCCATCGAATTTCCATGCTATTGTTCTCGTTGACTCTGCACCAATCCGGCGAGGACGCCAGTTTCCAGCGCAGCCGTAATCTAATAATAATGTCTTCTGCCCAGAGAGTCGTATAGTCTTATCTTTTCTCCGTTACGTCAAAACTGATCTACTGCAGAATAACCGCTGACAGATTGGTTTTTGCCATTGGTATCAGGCGTGTCTAATTATAAGAAACAAGGCGTATACCTCTGCAAATCTTTCAACCGAGTGTGCAACGGCAAAAGCACAAGCATTCGAGCTTTCAGGAAAAATTGTTTTTAAAGAAGGAAACTCTTCTCTCTAGATAGAAATACATTTTCTTATACAGGAAAATGTTCGCTTTCAGCAAAAATAAATTTATTTAAAGGAGAGAGTTTTGTAAAAGAAAATTTATTCTAAAACTACAGGGTAGGCCAATATTTTATTTACCCACTATAAATCTTAATAAATAAAATCTTCCTAGCGAATGCTTGAACGACAAAGCGTAAAGAATCGAGCTTCAGTATGATAGAATAATCTAATATAGCTTGGCAAATATGTATTTTATCTAGAATAATATATATATTTTAGAAAATTAATAAAAATTGATTTACTGAATAAAATTTTATTTACTCCACATACTTCGTAGTGTAACGTCTGCATTATAAAATAACATAATATTAGCCCACAATTGCACTATTTACTCACACTGTATATACTCGTTTTTACGAAGGTCAAATTCATATCCTATACGAATGAAATCACAATCTCACCTAATTGAATATTTCTGCATATGAATACATATGTACCTCTTTTAACTACAGATAAATATTACTTGAATTGGTGTAATGATCAGTTGCTGTACAGACAAACTGTCCCATATACTTGCATATATGCGGCCGTTAAATTGTATCATGCATACTAGCTCAGCGTTTGTACATATTTATATAAAATCCCTATTTTTTGTATATTACATATATGCCAACAAACCACCGATATAAATTGTTACAGACGACATAGTGCAAAGCTATACCTGTATATACTTTCTTTAGATGAGTACATATATACATATACTTTTATGTATAGGAACACATATGTGTTACATTAAATTATCGTTCGTATACCATAATAATATCAGACGTTAAGTTTCTGTGTACGATTAATATATATTGATACTTTTATATATAGTTTTTAAGATTGGAGTATATACGTGTGTATATTAACTTGGAGTTCACGTATAATTATGTCAGACGTTAATTTCTTATACATATGTACTCAGAACCAGACGTTGAATTGTCTGAACTGAACACAGGGCTTCGTGTCCTGCACAGTCGCATATACGTACTTCCACAGAGAAACGATTGCTCGATAGTGTCCGTCTGTTTGCCAGTTTGCTGTATCAGATCTAATAAGCATTCACGCTGGATACGAACCTTGCACTAGTCGAACCTTCCTCCGCAATCGAGGGGACCTTTTCACAACTCACTCACTCACTCCGGGCGAATCTGTATTATGTCACTGTTCGGAGCGACAGTAGAGGCAGCTGGGAATAAGTTTGGAGACTGGAAGTAGGTTACTATCTACCGGAATCTTGCTCGCCGGGCCGTGCCGAGCCTAGCCAGCCACTGTGTGCGCTCCTGCGCACAGCCGCCATCGCTTCCCCCTGCTTCGTTCAGCCGCTGCTTTTTCAGCAGCATTTCGACGCTCGGTTTTAGCGTCGAGCCCCTCACGTGACCGAGGTACGAGCTGAGACACTAGTGCGCAACATCAGGCGCTTTGATCCATTTTCAACGCATTTGTTGGAGGTTAAGGGCCGTATTTAGTCAGGGGTGCGATTCTGGTTCTCGCGCTAACGTTAGCGCCTTTAGAGTAAATTAGCGCGGACGGTTACTTGTTAGCAACCGCGCTATCGCTTAAAGTTTAAACCTTAAACCAACTCGCGTTAGCTTACGCCGAATGTTACCACGGGGGCGCAATGAACTGTCGCTGCTCTTGCGAAAGCGCCTTGCTTCCATTCTGAAGGTGTTCACAGATGGCATATTTCCGACTGTAGAGCGAACAATTTAGTCGCGGCTCTGCGTGGCAGTTCGAATATAAAGGAGTAAGATTATTTTTTTTGGTGTCAATATATATCTTTATTGACTGTAAACTGCCTGGAAACGAGTCCATGGGTTTATCTACAAGGAGAATAGTACATGTTTCGTATTTCATGAAATAACAAGAGAACTAAATTTATACGCTTTGGTTGTTAACGATATGTAATACTAAGAATATACTCTGCGTCTAGGTTTATTTACTCTAAAGGTCCTTCTCCACGCTGCGAGTAAAAGTCTTTGCACCAAGAGTCTCTTTTTTACAAATGCATCCACACCATGCATTCGTTTTGAAAATGCACACATACTATGCTATAATTCTGCTTGCTGCATATGTACCCGCCGTTATAACAAATAAATGATTATTTAACAAACGTTTAAATTAGTCTAACAATCATCAACAAACGAATAAGAAACGATTTGGATAATAAAGAATTGGAATATTGAAAGTTAGCTAACTTCAGACTGGTAAGCAAAAATACGCGCAGGCCTCTCGTAATCCGCTGTGATCCGCCAACTTCACACGGTAAAGTTTTCTTTTCGTTATAACAAATAAATTATTATCTAACAAACGTTCTAATTAGCGTAATCGTGATCAACAAACGATTCCATCTCGAATAAGTACCAATTCGATTAAAAACAATTAAAAATAAAATAAAATCTGCCAACTTCACGGTAAATTTTTCTTTTCATTCTAACAAATAAATTATTATTTAACAAACGTTTAAATTAATCTAACAATCATCAACAAACGAATAACAAACGATTTGGATAATAAAGAATTGGAATATTGAAAGTTAGCTAACTTCAGACTGGTAAGCAAAAATACGCGCAGGCCTCTCGTAATCCGATGTGATCCGCCAACTTCACACCGTAAAGTTTTCTTTTCGTTATAACAAATAAATTATTATCTAACAAACGTTCTAATTAGCATAATCGTGATCAACAAACGATTCCATGTCGAATAAGTACCAATTCGATTAAAAACAATTAAAAATAAAATAAAATCCGTTAACTTCACGGTAAATTTTTCTTTTCATTCTAACAAATAAATTATTATTTAACAAACGTTTAAATTAGTCTAACAATCATCAACAAACGAATAACAAACGATTTGGATAATAAAAAATTGGAATATCGAAAGTTAGTTCGCTAAAGTCACGGAGGTACTATCACAGTATCACAATATATGTACTATTAATAGGACCATAAGAGGTGTTTCTCTTACTTATTGTAGCATTACAATTGTAACATTACAATGATTATATAACCAACACTTCAATTTTGTTGTGAATAGTAAATAAAATTATTTCCTTGAAAATTTGATCTTTAGAATCCGCGAGATATTCAAATATATCCTTATTTTTATTTCTCCCTCTTGAATTACTCGGATTTTCTATAGCTGCTTAACAATTTTCCCCTATACGTATCGAATTGTTGGGGCAACCCCAAATAAGATGCTCCAGTGTTTGAAGCGTTTGTCCACATTTACAGTTAGCTTGATCAATAATGCCAATCAGCAAAGTGATGCATCGGTATTAACGTGATTAGATCTAATGCGATTTATAAGACTTGTTTTATATCTTTTTAGTGCTTGGTCGGCAAACCAAGGCTTCTTTCTAGATTTGAATATGTAACAAAACTATTGCCTTCTTAAACTTTCTTAATATCGACACCTCGTTGATATGCAAGCTCCATAATGAACTCCTTAAAAATCGGTAAACAATCGGTATACGTAACTTTTTCCTCATGTATCGACAGATACGTGTGTACGAAGTGTGTTTGCAGCTTCCTTTGCTAATAAGTCTGCCTTATCATTATATTTTATATTGCACTGCGATGGTATCCATAGAAATTCTATCGTTTGATTTTTGTTATTAACTTGAAAAGCAAGTACCTTACTTTTCATACGAGTCACGAAGTGATTTCATTTATTGTTCATACAGTTACTTTCGATCACTTTTAGCACACTCTTCGAGTCTGTGCAAATTACATACGATGAAGAGTTCTTTTTACTCTTCCCTAAATCTATTGTTTTCATGATAGCGAAACTCTCCGCTGAGAAAGTTGACAAGTGTTTTGATAAGGAGAACGATTATTGGAAGTCAAGTTTCTTTCGAGCTTTACTTAATGCGCAGCTGATTGGAGAGATTACTGGGAGTGTTTGGGAGATTTAGACATATATATTTAAAAGATTTCGACATTTATATTTACATCTGTAGTTAAGGTACCACACACAAGTAAAATGTTGCAAAATGGTTCAAAATATCGTATTTTTTTTCTTACACATGAGTTTTTTTCTCAAAAAATTATTATATACATATATAAGTACATATTGCAAGCCACGTATCCTGTAAATTTCATTACGATATTAGCAGTGGTTAGCGCGCCACAGCAAATTTCGTGATGTCATAATTAGTGAAACATACCTTGTGGTGACCAGTCTAGCTCCACCATTTTTTATCTGAAACGAATCACAATTTGTTTTTTCTTTAGAAGACAAATAACCCTACTGCACTACGGAAGGGGATTTTTTTAATTTCAGTTTTAGCCGAACTTATCACGGTTTATAATTATCAGAGCAAGTCTTGTTATAAAATTGAGAACTATATATTGATGCAGACAAGAAACTGGGATGGATATTAAAAAAAATGCTTCGTAGTGCAGTAGAGTTATCTGTCTACTGAATGAAAAAAAATTGTGATTCGTTTCAGGTAAAAAATGGTGGAGCTAGATTGGTCACTGGAAAGCATGTTTCACTGACTATGACATCACAAAAGTTTCTGTGGCGCGCTAACCACTGCAAATATCGTAATGAAATTTACAGGATATATAGCTTGCAATGTGTACTTATATATGTCTATATTACATTTGTGAGAAAAAAATTGATGTGTAAGAAAAAAAAATACGACATTTCGCACCAGTTTTCAACATTTTACTTGTATATGGTACTTTAAAGAATAGCATGAAATTCGCGCACACTCTCTCTCGCCAATTTCACTCCAATTGGCTTTTGCCTTCCAATCTGAAGTATGATACACTGAAAATATGTAAATTTAAAGTAGCAGCACGATCATCATTTGTCATCGGCTGCGAGGATTCCTCCTTCTTGCTCGAATCGCCATTACGTGCGGACGTGTAGATTCTTGGGGAGAGAAGCGTCGTCAGTTGCGAATCCTGATAGCGGCTTGATTGTGCGTGTGTGTTGTGAATTGGTTTTGTTCCTGTTGAGTGTGCTAAACTGTGGTACTTTGCGCCCTATCGCAACTATTTTGTATTGGATGAATCCAGCAATTGTGCCTTGCTCGGAAATAATCATGGTCGCTGACCACTGATTCTGTGCCCTGTCATAAACACTTTAATCTGTAAGTTCATTTTCTTAATATTATAGAAACCTCTGTTTAAGCCCAGCGTTATTGTACCATGAACGGCTTTTTCCTCCACTCACAGAGTGGAGGTTTTATATGCCAGTAGCATTTTAAGGATGTATTGGACCTATTTCAAAACAGTGCCAAATTGATAAAAATTGGTGACGTTATTCTCTTTCTCTTTTTGAAGTGCCACATAAAGTTTCAAAGCGATTCACTGAACCGTTATTGAGTTATTATGATTTGAAATTCCATTGATTTTACACGCGTTCTTATGGGGAAAGCACTTTCGTCGAGCGAAACAGCAAACAAAAATGTTGAAAAAACAGTATCAACGTCCTGAATTTTTTTGTACGCATAGCTTATGAAAAACTGAAAGTCTATACAAAAATTCATTATGTTTTACAATACCGTTTTGTAGAAATTAATTATTAACTGCAAAAATTTCTCCTTCCGAACGGTCTGAAGCTTGACATGCTATGGAAGTGCGGTATCGTTGGAATCAGCTAAGCAACTCAGACTAACCTGTAACTCATGAGTGGAAGTGAGAAGCATACGAACATAGTCACTGACTTCGTACGACGTATATGTTAACTTTATATGAAAAGGACGCCACTGATCGCTAATGGAGGTTCTGGGGGAAGTGCCGTGTTCTTTTTCTTTTTCACAGTCCGCTTACCCGAAAAGCATATATATCTTTCCCCACCTTGTGGCCAGATCGTCTTTTGCAATCAGAGGTCAAAGACACTGCATCGAAATACAGCTGTGGCGAGTGATCGCCTTACCTTGTCTTTCGTATAATCAACTATTGATGCCGCTTTCTCACAGAACTGAGAAAGCTGCTCTACCGCCTCGGCATCCTGACTCCTCAAAGTCCTGAACAACACATCACCCCCCCCATGGGATGATCCACATAATCTTAATGACGCTAACATATAATTTTGGATGTCGATTCGAAAAAATTTGTACGTTACTAAGTTGAATTCAAGGTACATTCACCATTAAAAGTTTTGTTGTGTAAATCAGAAAAATCGTAAATTTAGCTTGTTTATCGCTAGTGAACTTCTAGGAGGAGATTAGGAAGAATACATTAATCATGGAACACAGATGGATGTGGGGAATTATAAGTTTTTATTTGTGTTGAAAGATTGGTTTAATTGCATTGAATTTCTGAGTTGTTCTCAGATTTAATATTACTGAGATTGAACTCTTGAATTGATATGGTGGACATACGTCATCTTTTATTCCTTTTGTTAATGATTGGGCTTACGCCATCTTTTCTTCTATTTCTTAATAAGTGGGCATAAGCCATCTTATCGTAAGTACTATCATTATTTTTGTTTTTTGGACATACGTCATCTTTTATTCCTTATGAAATTATTGGGCTCGTAAATCCCAATATTGTTTCCTTTTTAGAAATAGGTAAGAATAAACTTACATTTGTCTGCAATCACTTGCTTATAGGATGCATTGACTTAGACTGCCGAAATATCCTAGTCTATGTTTTTCCTGTAACACTTCAGCTCTGATAGACCCTCAGCAATCGTCAAGTCAAGATTGATGTTAGAAACAAAATCTATCTAATCTCTACGGAAATTCCTGTTCATGTATATGTTATGGGTGACACCCATACCAAAACATTATCACTTGCACATGTAAACTTTAATACATCAGCGCTTCCTTTGTCTTTAAACCGTTGTAAACGCATATTCGATATGGAATTATAGTTCCACTTCAGATTTTCGGAACAAAATTATCTGATCAGAAATACATCAGATCTTAACATAGCTACAAAAATGTTGGGAAAGTGAAAAATAGCTTTCTACGAGTAAATATACAATGTTAGCTATCATTTGTGTGATTTGTGCCTATGTTTCCTTCACGTGGCAAATAGATATTTAAGGATATTGAATTTCGCGTACTTTTGTCTACGATTGTACTTCTGGTACATCGTTAATACACTTTCAATTTTCTTTCGGGCTGATCCCGCAATTGTGTATTTTCACTTGTTAAATCTCATTCGCTTCTCGTCATTAATATTACCACTATTCTTTCACTGACATGAGACTTAATCACTTATACTACGAACAGGGAGCGAAGAAGGAAGATTCGAAATTCTAAAAGTATGCTGTCAGCGGGTACTACTTTTTTAATGCAAGCCATACTATTTATCGAGATGTTTCCTTCGTCACATATGACTCAGCGTCGACCTGTATCACTGATGGAAAACAGAAGACGATCGCATCCGAGATAGCGGACAGTTAACCTTTACATTTTTATAAATTGTATAAATGTTGGTGTGACTAAATCAATCACTTGGTGAGCACAGTCATTTTACCTTTAATCAGTATACTTGTACAGAGTAATTTGAGGTAAAAACATTTAAAATCAAATAAACAATAAGGCAGTTATTAACTGTTAAACATTACAATATTAATTATGCATAATAGTACTCTGCGGAGGATTTCTTTGGTACGGTTGGTCCAGTGAAGATCAGTTTTTACAGAGTTCTTTTTTAAGATCATAGCTAAGGCAGGGACCAAAATCATGCAGATAAGTCATGTGGAAGTTGGTTAAAACCAATTGTTTATATTGTTAACCAATAAAACTCTATTTTCTGTAACTATTTGGTTATGCTAAATGTACTAAATGATTGAATATAATAACACATGTGGTCCCCGCTGTAACAGGTGGTACAGTGAATAATTGTGCAAAAGCGGAACCCATTTGAACCAATAGTTTTGGAAAAATCATCCGCACAGTACTATTATGCATAATTAATATTGTAATGTTTAACAATTAATAACTGCCTTATTGTTTATTTGATTTTAAATGTTTTTACCTCAAATTACTCTGTACAAGTATACTAATTAAAGGTAAAATGACTGTGTTCACCAAGTCATTGGTTTAGTCACATCAACATTTATACAATTTATAAAAATGTAAAGGTTAACTGTCCTACATCCCCTTAAGTATAATATCGTCACCGATTGCCACGAAGGTTCTGGAGGAAGTGCTGTCTTCTTTTGTCACAGTCGACTTGCCCGGAAAGCATATAGCTTTCCCCACCCTGTGGCCAGATCCCTTTTGCAATCGGAGATGAAAGACAATGTATCGAAGTCCTTTAATTCCGAGTCGCCACAGAATCAAAAAAGTGCATCCGCGGCGAGTGATCGCCTTACATTGTCTTTCTTATAAGTGACCGTCGATGCCGCTTTCATATGAAATGAAGAGATGGCCTTACCGCCTCGACATCCTGACTCATCAAAGTCCCAAATAGCTCGTCACCACGCATAAGGTGGTTCTAATAATTGTACTAACGCTAACAAGCAATTATTTCTACGGCATTGTTCTTCCTCCTATCCGCATTGCCTTACTGTCGACCAATCAGTCAAGTCGGAATCTTACTTATTGATATACTATGGATAAGTGAGTCATTCTTATTAATTACAAAATTCAAATATTTGTTTTTTCAAAACCTACGCGCGTACATAAGTTTCTATCTCAAGTTTTCAAGTGCACATCAAAGACGCGTGCCTTTATGTAAACGTTCGTACAACATAGTCTACTGTTTCTATAGCTCTAAGTTTTTTAACAATGTTTGAATATACTAATCCTCCTAAAAACATTAAAATGTAAAAAAACGCCAAGTAGTTTGCTAGCCCTCCTAACCATCAACCTGCCAACCTCATAAAAATCATTTAAAAATGATAAAAAATAAATATATATATCATTGGAAAACGAAAGCCAAGTTAGAGTTAAAAAAAAACTTAGCGCGTGCGTTTTATTCGATCTATGGTAATATTGCTCATGTTACGAGCCAGGCTTCGCGAGTCCTAAAATATGCTCTAAGATCGTTAAACCTTACTATGGCTCGCCGGATACACCTCGAGCGGTAAAGATGTATCCTCGTGGGATCTTTTGTTATTCTTTTCCTTGTTATGCTTATTTGAAACAAGGTTGACCAAACAGGAATTCAGTAATGATGACACAAATGGTTTCTTAATGAAAACTAGAATAATGTTCAATATATTCTGAATAGTAAATAATACAAACACAAAAATATACAATGAGAGTTTCTGTGGTTTTGAGATGTTGTTACAAAATTATATGAGTTCGTTTTACGTTACGATTTGAACGGGGGAAAACTAACGAAAGAACTGTGACTTGCCTAACGATCGCGATGAGACACGATGTACGTACGGTAATTGTGACTGCTTCGAAGGAGACTAGTGCTCGATCTACTACGGTGTTCTTCGCTGGTCCGATTGACAGAGCTTCGCCGTCGATGAGAGTTCGGAACTGATTCCCCCTTTGCTCCAGAAATTAAGGGTTTATATACCCGAAAAATCCAGTGAAAAGGGGCATAGGTAGGGATAGAGACGCCAGAAGTCTGAGACTACGCTGGAGTTCTAAGAATTTATGAGATGCACTAAGTGCACAGCTGCAGAGTTCGTTAAGAGCACGCTGTGATGATCCCTAACGAAGGATTGTGTTTTTGAGATAAGACGGAACGAAAGAGTCGAAGTCACAGTTTTAAGGCTCGAAAAATACGCATGGGAAAACTATGTAGGAGACTAGCGAGTTAAAATTATTGAATCTACGTGTGACATAAGGCTAAGAAAAGTAGTCCGATGAGGATGAATATGTAACACCTCCCCCCTTAGATTGAACATCGCGCAAATCGTGATGCTTCATAAAAGAAATCGGACGAATTTTCTTTTAACAGTAGGTGAGAATATGTGGCGCATGTTTGAAACGCAATGTAGTGTGTAGTGAAGTGTACTTAATTGCTAAAATACAAGATATTACAATGGTTTTACAGATTATGATGGCTCGGATAGATACATTTTCGCAAACTTAAATCTACGGCTGTCTTACCTATGGTTTATGCAGATAATCATCTAGTCGAATGTGGCAGAGAAAATGCAGGATGCTATTTAGTTTCTATCAATCTCCAATTTTGTATATTATTGTTACCTGTTTAAAACGAGTGATCCTTTTCTTTCTACACGCGAGCTGCTTTCAACTTGTCAGCATGTTTTGTTAATATTTTATTTTCTGACGTTTGCAAAACTATATTATTTAAATCAGTGACATTAATGATTTTGAATGATCCAACGTAATGAGGATCAAATTTGTTAAGACGACGTTCCTTCAGAGCATAAACAAAATCTCCAGGTTTGAAATTGACAGGATTTGCACATCTATCATAATACTGTTTTCAACGACATTTGTTTTTAATTAAAGTATCTGTAGCTTCATTTCTCATAGTTTCCATTTGTTTAATCAGATTTATCAGATAGGAATCATATGTTCGTAAACTCTCTCCTTTCGGAAATGCTGATGGTAGTCTTGGTAATCTTCCAAAAATTAACTCGTATGGGGTGAAACCGGTAGCTTCGTGAACTGACGTGTTGTATGAAAACATTGCAAATGGTAATAAACTTTCCCATTCTTCGTACGAATCCATGTAATGCTTTAAATATTCTGTTAAGACAATATGACTTCTTTCTAGTGAACCATTAGTTTGTGGTCTGTAACCTGACGTTGTTACCTTTTTAATTTTGAATATTTCTGCTAATTGAGTAAGGATTTTTCCAATAAAACTACTTCCTCTATCAGTAAGAATTGCTTTAGGAGTACCATAAACTGCTATAAAATGACGAGCAAAAGCATCAGCTATTGTTTCAGCTTTGATATTTGGAATTGCTACGGCCAAACAATATTTTGTGAGGTTATCTTGCATTGTAAGAATATGTTTATTTCCGTTTAAAGAAAGTGGTAAAGGACCAACCGTATCTAAAGATATCTTTTCAAAAGATTCGGACGGTGTATCAGTGATAAGCATAGGTTGACGAGTTTTAATTCTGACCAATTTTTGTTCTTGACAACTAGTGCATTTACGGATAAAATTTTGTATATCAGTTTTCATTTCAGGCCAAGAATAATGAGGTCGCAAACGATTATAAGTTTTAGTGACACCTTTGTGTCCTCCTAACAAACTACTATGAGCTTCTTCAATTATTAATTGTCTATTTTCAGTGGGTGGAACAATAACATTAGACGTACAAATAACGATGTTAACATTGGAGTGTTGGAACACTTTCCTCACAAGTTCTCCAAATTCTTTATGTGGGATATGATCATGACCATCTCCTACTGCGGAGATCCTAAACGAATAAATTTTCGACTGTTTGAGAGTACTACGTAAAACTTCTAAACCTTTCAGTAATTTCTCTTTACTTAATTGATCATAAAAATGTTTGGTGGCGATCACACTCACAATCCTCCTATTATTCCTGTCAGAGATCAAGACCTGATTCTTAGAAGGGGACTGACTCCTAATGGATTCGATATCTAAATAGTCCATTTCTTCTAAGGATTTAGTGATTGGAGTGTTTGAATTACAGTCGGCTGAGATAAAGTGAACAAAGTTTGCTTTGCGGGACAAAAGAGGAGTTGGGGAAAAGGTCATCTGGAAACCTTCCGTGTCCTCACTATCGCTATTTCTATCGGTTGAGAGGGTATGTTCTTTAAAGTCAAGGAGAGTATCCGAAATTCTGGGGGATGCAATTTGAGGGTTTAAGTTATGTGAGGCAGCCTGCATGGGTACAAGGGGTTCAGGTAAAAGAACAGTCTGGTCTGTGTCATCTAAGGGTAAAGAAGTGGATCGTGAAGTGTTGGCGGAACGATTGTAAATCTCTGTGTCGTCTAGACTCTGTGCAGGAATGGGCGTAGAATTACTGGGCGCTTCATTGAAGGACATCAGGTCGCCGGGAAGGATATTACTACCAGATGGATGTATAGGATCTGAAAGACGAGGATTTGGGCGGAAATTCTCCGTGCTGGGAAGAAAACTTGGCTTAAAAGGGTATCTACGAGGACGGTCGTTGTCTGAATTGCTTCCATCTGATTCACTTTCTGAGTGTCTGACTAAAGGTCTCTTTTGCCTGTCACGTGTTAACTGTTTAATACGACTACCAATACCTTCAGGGTTTGCTGGAGCTTTAGGAATTTGTATCTTGAAATCTGGATCATCATCTTTAGGGATCAACGGCAAACAATGAACTGGGTTTCTAGACAAAGCATCTGCATTTTGATTGATCTTTCCTGCTTTATAAACTACATCATATTCAAATTCTAGAAGTCTTAATCTCCATTTCATTAAACGAGAGGTAGGATCTTTAACTGAGTGTAACCAAACTAACGGTCTATGATCGGTGACCAAAGTAAATTTAGTGCCATATACGTAAGGTCGAAAATGTTGTACTGCATATACCATAGCGAGACATTCTTTTTCAACAGCTGAATAATTTTTCTCAGCTTTATTTAGCGTACGTGAAGCATATGCAATTGGTAAATCTTTTCCTATTTCGCCTTGACTAAGAATTGCTCCTACTGCGAATTCGGATGCATCAGTGGTAATAACGAAAGGTTTTGAAAAGTCAGGATATTGTAAAATTGGTTGTTGACAAAGCTCTTTGCGCAATTGATCAAAACTCAGTTGTTGTTCTTCATTCCAAACAAATCTAATTCCTTTTCCTAATAAACCTACTAATGGTTTAGCTTTTGTAGTAAAATTTTCAATAAAACGTCGGTAATAACCTGCTAATCCAAGAAATTGACGAATACATTTTTGATTAGTTGGTACTGGGAATTTTTCAACAGATTCTAACTTTTTCGGATCTGGTCTAACGCCTTGTTCAGAAATAATGTGTCCTAAATAACCAACTTCCTTACGGAGAAATTGACATTTACTGGTTTGTAAAGTTAATCCATTTTCACGCAATCTATTCATTAATTTTCGAATTTTAATTTCATGTTCTCTCAAAGATGAAGAATAAACAACAATATCATCAAGGTATACAAACAATTCAGTTCCTTGTAATCCGGTTAAAACTTGATTCATAAGACGTTGGAAAGTAGGTGGTGCATTTTTCAAACCAAAAGGCATGCGAGCAAATTCATAATGACCAGTGGGAGTAGTAAATGCTGTTTTTGAACGATCTTGCGGATTCATTTCTATTTGATGAAAACCATTAGCTAAGTCGAACACTGAAAAATATTTAGCTCCTCCTAATCTATCTAAAATTTCGGTTATTTGTGGTAACGGGAATTTATCACTAACTGTTTTGTTATTAAGAGCTCTGAAATCTATAACCATACGCCAACGCTTGTTACCTTGGGCATCTGGTTTCTTTGGTACTATCCATAAAGGTGAATTGTAAGGAGAACTGGAAGGTTTAATTATTCCTTCTTTAAGCAAAGCCTTTACCTGATCGTCGATCTCTTTTTGATGCACTGGCGGATACCTGTACTGCCGGGTATTTATGGGTATATTGTCCGTAGTGTGAATGGAGTGTTGGAAGTTGGGTGCCTTTCCCAAATTGTCTCCAGGTAGAAAGAACCTGTCCGAGTATTCTTGCACGAGTTGTAGCACATGTTGCCTTTCTTCACTATTCATGTGGTCCATATCAAGGGTCTTTTTAATTTCCTTGATTCGTTCTTGAGGTGATATAAACTTATGTCCAGAATTCTTCATGTAATAATCTTCTTCGGATGAACTAATAAAATCGTACGGATAAATTTCTTGAGGTGGTAAATCAAATCGAACATCTTGGTCACTTGTGTTAGTTGCCATTACGTGGCAAGTGCCATTGTTGTTGGAAACTGCTGCTTCTCCGATATAAACGTCGTCTTGAGTTTTTATTCGTGGTAAATAACCTTCGCGGAGAGTTGTGTTCGCTAACCGAACTGTAATGCACTGACTGCTTCGTGCCGGTATCAAATGTTGCTTCTTCGTAGATTGATTTTCTTCTTCCTCTGGGCTTCGATAATTTATGAACCCTATGGGTTTTGTCGGTCTATCTCTAATTACGAGGGTTTTATGGAAATACGAAATTTCAGCCTCTTCTTGTAATAGATAGGCGCTACCGAGTAAACCACTGGCTGGCAATTGAAGATTCTTTATCACATAGAATAGACAAGGTGTCTCATTGATGTGAAGAGTTACGGTTCCCGTTGTGAGAATTGGAATAGATGCAACTCCAGTTACTTCAATTTCTTCTTTATGAATCTTTACTTCTTGTAAATTCAAAGCTTCAAACGTTATTAAATTTACGGACGCTCCTCCGTCTACTAAAAATTCTCCAAGCCCTCCTTTTAATTCCGGTACTTTTACACGAATTTTTGGAATCGGGGCTTCCTTAATTACTGCTTTCTTTGGGGATTCTCTTGGAATCGTACATGTTGCTGGCGAGTTTGTTCGCTTCCGTTCACCTGATCGCCAACACGGTGAACGCGATCGAAGTTTAAATGCTGCGCATTTTTTGACTTAATATCGTTGCTCGGCTGAGCGTACGAACTACCAGGCTGAGCATAGTTATTACTCATCTGGGCAAAATTTGGTTGGTTCTTAAAATTATGATAATTGCCATCGCAGCTTTTGTGCATGCAATTGCAGCATTTACAGCTCTCGTGGTTCTGATACCTTTCGACCCTTTCTGGTTGCCTTGGATGCTGTTGTTGAAACTGCTGATGGGGGAATTTATGACACCCGGGGTCCTTGGTCTGCCACGCTCTACAGCGAAGGCGGTCGGTTTGCCGTAACCCCGTGGGTTTTCCTCCACACCAGATGTAGTCTCCGTTTGGGATCCATGGTGTCGGCTCCAGTTCGGATTGAATGGTCGCTGGTTGTTAAAGTGTCGGGGCCCGTCGTTATTTCGATAACGGTAACCATTCGAGCTCCGATTATGCTCACTCCATCCTCGAGTGATCTCCATGACCTCTTCTAACGCTTCTTCTATCTTCTTATAATTCTTCGGGTTCACTCGCGACAAGTACCGTTCCGGTAACCCGTATATAAATTTATCAATTACACCGCGTTCCAAAAACTTTAATGCAGCTGCTCTATGTTCCTCTTCATATTCTTGATTCACTGCCGCGCGAGCATTATGCGTTACGTGACGCGTTCTGTCTATGTAATCTTGTACACTTTCATCCCGGTAGATCCGTAATCGCGTAATTTCGTCTTGAAAAGACCACAGACTTCTACCCGGGGCAAAACATTTCTTTAAATGGTGTAACAAAGCATTCATGCTTGTGAACGTCTCACCATCCACGCTCTCTCTAGCGGTACCTTTTAACTTTTTAATTACAGCGCTTAAATATTTTGTTTCTAACGCCGACGGCAAACCATCTGCACCGTCCTCAACACATTGAACAAAATATTTAAGTTCATTTCTTTTTCCATCGAAATTAGGAATATCTTGAACAAATTTCTGAATGGTTGACTTGAGTTTCAACTCTTGCATAAGAACATTAATATCAGACTCCTGTTTAGCCATTGTAATAATGTAATTCAACTAAGCGCAAGGAGAAAAATAACTTTACTAGGCAGTTTGTGAACTGATAAAATCTGAGTATCCCACCGCTGTCACCAATTTGTTACGAGCCAGGCTTCGCGAGTCCTAAAATATGCTCTAAGATCGTTAAACCTTACTATGGCTCGCCGGATACACCTCGAGCGGTAAAGATGTATCCTCGTGGGATCTTTTGTTATTCTTTTCCTTGTTATGCTTATTTGAAACAAGGTTGACCAAACAGGAATTCAGTAATGATGACACAAATGGTTTCTTAATGAAAACTAGAATAATGTTCAATATATTCTGAATAGTAAATAATACAAACACAAAAATATACAATGAGAGTTTCTGTGGTTTTGAGATGTTGTTACAAAATTATATGAGTTCGTTTTACGTTACGATTTGAACGGGGGAAAACTAACGAAAGAACTGTGACTTGCCTAACGATCGCGATGAGACACGATGTACGTACGGTAATTGTGACTGCTTCGAAGGAGACTAGTGCTCGATCTACTACGGTGTTCTTCGCTGGTCCGATTGACAGAGCTTCGCCGTCGATGAGAGTTCGGAACTGATTCCCCCTTTGCTCCAGAAATTAAGGGTTTATATACCCGAAAAATCCAGTGAAAAGGGGCATAGGTAGGGATAGAGACGCCAGAAGTCTGAGACTACGCTGGAGTTCTAAGAATTTATGAGATGCACTAAGTGCACAGCTGCAGAGTTCGTTAAGAGCACGCTGTGATGATCCCTAACGAAGGATTGTGTTTTTGAGATAAGACGGAACGAAAGAGTCGAAGTCACAGTTTTAAGGCTCGAAAAATACGCATGGGAAAACTATGTAGGAGACTAGCGAGTTAAAATTATTGAATCTACGTGTGACATAAGGCTAAGAAAAGTAGTCCGATGAGGATGAATATGTAACACTCAAAACAGTGGTATCCTTGTCAATTACGTGATACTGGATAATACACATGAAAGCGCACACCGAAGTTTTTTTTAATTTTAACTTGACTTTCGTTTTCCAGTGTGGTAAAATGATTTTGATGAGGTTGAAGGGTCGATGGTTAGGAGATTGGGCAGACTACTTGGCATTTTTTTGCATTTTAATGGTTTTGGGAGGATTTCATGTCTTTTGGATAGTTTTGAAATTATTTGTGCAAAAGACCCGAAGTAGTACTTGTTTAATAAATTTTAGCTTTCTCGTTTAAATGCCACCTAGCTGCAGACTGGGCAACTGTGGTAGTCTATAATTGTATTGAAAAAATGGATATTGCTTATCTGCGTTAGAACTAGAGTAGGAATGAGTTTAATTACTTTCATAAAGTTTCACTAAACTTGAAATCAGCTTTTTATCATCGAATTATCAGAAATACTGACATTTGCGTAATGGTTTTGTTAGCCGTGTAATGTCACTTGTGTCATGTGTCGCTGAGCACTACACGGAATGTGAATCGTGACAGATACCGACAGCCTATCGATTAAGGGGTTACATCTATACTCAAGTCTGAAAACTGCTACCAATTTTAGAATTTTTTTAAAACAAAAATCGTTATGGGAATATAATGAAACTGGTTTGTGCTAAAAGCTGTATTCTTTATGAAATTTATTCATAAGTATAAAAAAATAACAGAAATCGCAGATTCAATCGTTGGCGTTGCAAGGTTATGTACTTCGTTTTCAAAAAGCTTTGCGGTGGACACACCACAGACCAAATGACGCATCTGAAATTAATATTTCAAACGGATTTTATAAATAGATGAAAGTTGACGGTCTTTTACTTAATCAAATCTCTGATTCAAAGAATTTAAGTAAATCAAAGAATTACTTAAATCAAAGACCTGAAATGTACTGAGCAAATACTGATTGGTAATGGCAGCCTGTTCCTAAGTTGTATCAGTATTAGTATCTACTCATCAAATTGCAAACCTGTCGCTTGAGTGGTTCTTAGCTCCACATTTGACAAGTTCCACACTTCACAAACCTAAGCGAAGGACTCCAAATTTGTTGGACGAATGTGAATTGCCACTAGATAGCATGGCTTTGAATTTCATATAATGAAATCCAACGCTTCATATGTTACATTTGTTATGTCCTTACCTCCTGAACGTAACACATTGTACAGATAAGCTGCATCCATGTCAAATGTGTAGCTTGAGAGTTACTTAAGCCAAAAACCTGAAATGTACTGAACAAATACTAATTGGTAATGGTGGCCTGTTCCTAAGTTGTATCAGTATCAGTATCTGCTCATCAAATTTCAAGCCTCTCGCTTAAGTGGTTCTTAGCTTCACATTTGACAAGTTCCACACTTCACAAATGTCTTGAACAAGGGAGAATATCACTTCAGCGAAAGAGACCTGAAATTTGGTGAGCAAATACGCTTTCGCAATGTAATATTAGCTACAGAATAAAAAAGGAAAAATATTTTTTACATTATTCAGACGAGCTGTATCCTCTTCTTATTCGTTACATTGTTGAAGTATTAAACTTGTCAAATGTGTAGCTTGGGAATTACTTAAATCAAAGATTATATTTTTATTTTACCGATTAACTAACAAAAAGAAATGAGATCCCCCCAAAAACATTAAAATGAAAAAAAAACGCCAAGTAGCCCCCACCCCCGCCGCTGCCCAACATCCCAAACCACCGACTCACCAACCCACCAATCTTGCAAAAGTGATTTAAAAATTATCAAAAATAGACGAAAGCCAAGTTATAATTCAGATATATAATTATGAAGCGCGCACACGCCAAGTTTCTTTTTATTATTATTGCTAATCGCTAATTTATTGTGAATTTATTGTTAATTACTGATGCGAGTTAAATCGAGGTATCTTTGAATGAAAACGTGGGTTTCTTGTATGTTATTAATTATATATCTGAATTATAACTTGGCTTTCGTTTACCAATGATATCCATTTCTATTTTTGATCATTTTTCAATGACTTTTGCAAGATTGGTGGGTTGGTGAGTCGGTGGTTTGGGTTGTGGGTGGCGGCGGCGGCGGCGGGGGGGGGGGGGGGCTACTTGGCGTTTTTTTCATTTTAATGTTTTTGGGGGGATTTCAATTATCATCAACATAAGTTATGCTAGTCTTTTCTTAACAAGACGTCTTTCAAATTAAACATTTCACCTGTTGTCGGTGCAATATTTTCCTGCTCAGTTACCTATTATAAAAACACACACTAATCCAAACAGAAATCCTATTATAACTCCGATCTTTATAAAATTTCACACTTTTTATTTATCTCGCTTGATGTATTGACTGTTCCTTTCTGCTATGTGTCGTTGATAATTCCATGACGACTGTATCGAAAGTAAGACTTTCAACGTGTACTATTGTCGCGGGGAAGCGTATTAAAGAGTAATGGGGCAATGTTTTCAAATGATGTGCTTTCGAAAGACAATATTAGCGGGTGCTATAGACTTCAATCGATCGAATAATAGCTGCTGATATAGTAGCAGGCACGAAAATGATTCCGTCACCTTGCAGTAAACAATGCATGCCAGTTAGTTTGCAACCCTCGATAGGGGTGGCATGAAATTGCAACTCTCCTCTGGAAGACGACCGCGCAGGTGGTGGGGTCACTCAGGTGTTCAGACGTGTTCGAACCGCGGTACGGTATGGACGTATTGTTAGATTGGCAATACTACCATCGGTTAAATATCACCCTACTTTCCGTGATCGGACTCTGGCCTTATGGAAACAAATTCATCGTACGATTGAAACGATTCCTCACCAGCTTCTTTGTGCTACTATGTTGTTTCAGTCAGGTCCGTGATGTGGTAGCATTCAACAATTCGACTGAATTTTCTGGTTAGCCAATCAAAAGCAGTTTAATTTTTAGCCGGCTACTTTTTTCACGGTCGATTATACCAGAGTGATACTGCTCAGAAATATACCGTGCATGCTCGTTGGGTGTGCCATTACCGTCAAGTTTATATCGTTTCTCGTTGCCGGCGACTATGTATGTACAAATGTGAATATGTACATATTGTGTTTCTTATTTGTGCTACCATCTGCAGGTTAGACTGTTTGTACTAACAAAATCTTTTCTCCCGGTGGGTTTACTTATGCTTTATCAAGGGGTCATATATGTTAGACAAGTCATTAAGCAGTCAGGAGTTTATAAATTTTCTTGAAGTACTAATACTTGCTGTTTGTAAAACTCATTATATGTTCATTATTCTACATAGTTTAACATATATTCTCCTGAAACATTTCTGCTCAAATCATAACTACATATAAAACGTTGAACACATTTTCTCGAAAGTGTTTTTAGACGCGGTGCTCAGTTACTCAGTTTCTTCTTCTTCTTCTTCTTCATAATGAAGATCTACAACATCGCCTTCCTTTTCGCCACCATGTGGCTGGCGGCGCCCTGTCCGCTTTTGGACGGGCGCTTGCCATCAGAATGCCTCGGAACGTCAGCCAGGCAGTATCAACCACCCCGCAGGGGGCACCGTAGGCTGAAAGGCCTGGGTTTTTACCCAGGTTGATCCCTACCAGTGCTTATGGTGGGTCACTTTGTGGGGACATCCGAGTGTTGTTGGCAAACCAGTCCGCCTGGCTGTAGGGCTTAAACTAAGAGCAGTTCACACAGCGAACGATCTCATCAGTCAACCGCGAAAACTGGTACCATGGCGTAGGGGCCCCTCGGTCTTGGATCGCGCCCGATATGGGTAGGACTATTGTGGTGGCAGAGGTGAGCCCCGTATGCTGGGGAAGGGACCTGGCTTGCTGGGTCCCGGCGTGTGAGTTGCGTACCACCAACTCGAGTGCCAGCCTTCCTCAGCTTGTAGAGCGTGGATAGTCACTCGCTGAAGTGAATGAACCTGTACTCCTCGGTTCTCCTGTTATAGGCGTGAGCCTCGGTACAGGCAAGCCTCTGCGCTTCAATACATTCTAGGTAGTATGAACCAGGTACCAGATACCATAGCAGATATATAACGCTAAGGCCTGTCTTTCCCACGGCCCAAGGCATAGAGTCAACACAGTCAGTAATAATAAACATTCAATTTTTAATAAGAATTAGTCATCTGCTTATCTGTTGTTTCATTAAACTCGGTGACATTTATCCATACAAGTATCTGAATCTAGCCGGTTTCTTAGTAATCTGTTGTGCTCGTATACTTAAATTTCTTGAAGCTTAATAATGTTTCGATGATTGGATCTGCTGTGTATATAGTGAGAGAAATATCTAATTTTGCTCAAGGTTGTATTGCGTTTGTCAAAAGAATCGGTAGATTTTTTTATAAAAATGAGAAATGAGCACAATAAATATTTATTGCCCTGATAACATGTATACTTAAACATGATGTCGACAATTTCATGCACATATTTGTGAAAATTACGATTTGTTTCTTTTCAAATGTCCGATGAGAGATTCGGAAATTCAGTGGTTTAACCACGTTAACGAATCTTATTCCAACAATTCGTCGTTAGGCTATATTCAGGTAGCTCTGTTTTATGATTAGGACCCGCACTCCTTTTTGCAACCGCATGTGGCAATGAGGGGCGCGCCGTGCACGATAGGTCCAAGCGCACCCGTCGTTCAATCTGTCGTACAATGTCAAAGAAAAATATAATTTTTGTTAAATACTCTAATGCTGATCGGAAGGGATTTTGCATATAACATTTAATTTTTGTCTTAGTTGATTAAAAAGTCGCCAATTTCACAGGGACCATGGAATTTCACGATACTATTCTTAATAACTTTGTCAAAAAAAATATTCTGGCTCGTTCAGGACTAGTTTTGTCTAGTTCATACACAATTTCTGCATATTTTTTTAGACAACAATTGACCAAAATATATTGACCACCTCAGGTTGCAATCTGAAAAAGATAACGCTAATTATATAGTATACAACTTAGTTATTTATGTGTCGCAGAACTCAGCAGCACCCGGATTAGGATTAAGTTAGGTTAAGGGTTTGACCTGAGCGAAGGCCAGGTATATCTAGATCAGTGGGGAGGGGTACCCCGAACTTGATAAAAGAAGGACAAGAGGTCCGACAGTCAGTTGTGTGAATAAACGTACGACCGAGAGAACCTCGCGATGTCGAAAGAAAATGAAGACTTGCCCTCCGAGGCGATATATGTCTATATAACAACGAATTTTTCAGAGAAGTTACTTTAGAGTATGTACAATAATGGACATATAATGAGTTTTTAAAGGAGTAAGTATTAGTACTTGAAAATGATTAATATACTTCTATGCGTTTAAAGACGTGCGTGGCATATATGACCCTTTAAGTGATTCTTAATTTTTGCCGTCATTGCAAGAGTGAATTCTTAGGTTAAGAAACACTTTCCTATATAGCACTGCAGTTGTATTATGTGTTAATTTAGATTAGGAGAATTACGAAGAGCATAAATGGTGACTGGAAGGGATTGTCAAGTAAAGAGGAGATCCGAATTATTAAGAAGTACATTGAAAGGGGCAAGGTTCATACGAAGGCCTTCGCTAGTAATTACTTATTTTTTTGTAGCAACATAGACTTTCGTGCATTTCTATAATTTTCGACAGCATATTTGTTACAGTGCTTGTTTGTCCATTGGGAGTTTGCCTCATTTTCCTGCCATTGTCATCGGTGTTCCTCGACATAGTGATGCCCCTGAAACAAGCTCGAAGTCGTAGCTTTCCGATTATGTTCGAGTTGTTCTTCGACCAGAAGAAACACTTCTTCTTAGCCGTTTTCTTATTCGTTGACACACTTATTGTCGGAGGACTCGTACTTATATCAACGGAAGTTCTTTTAATTGCTTACGTTCAGCATGCTTGCGCTCTCTTCAAAGTGACGAGGTAATTAATCTGTATTGATGAATAAATTCAAAGAATAAAATGCAATTCTCATTCACAGTCGCAGAATTAAAAAGCTGTTACGTTCCTCTGAAGTAAGGGATTCAAAGAGCAGCAGTAATACGGTGGTGATAGGAGACGTGGTCAGCATACACTGCAGAGCTATTAGGTTATTAACTTATGAACGACATCTTTATTTCTACATTACTAAATAGAGATTTCTACATTACTAAAATTGACTGCAATATTCAGTCACAAGTCGAAAGTAAAGAAATAAGTCCTTGGAAAATAAAATATTTCGATAACCGCTATGAAACTTAGCTTTTGAGTTTTCTCGAATAGCGGAGGATGCGTGGATCGATTTACCGCGGAAAAACATTAAAATGTAAAAAAATACGCCAAGTATAGCAGTTTCACACCCCCACAAAAATGAAACATAATAAAAAAGATATATATATATATCATACATGAAAGCCAGGTTTTCATCCAAAGATACCACGATTTAACTCGTACTAGCAATTAATAGTTAAAAAACTTGGCGTGTGTGCGCTCCATTGCGAGGTAAAAGGGGTATGCGAAATTGATTCATATGTAACACTGACTTTACTACAATTTAATTTCTTTAAAAGTTTTTTTAGCAATATTACATATACTATATACAGCGGCCTTGTTATCCCATTTTTGCCTCCGATATATGAATATTCTCCGATTTCATGAGCATTGTCCAGTGCCTCATAACTCACAAGGAGATCATTTTTCCCGATATTGATAAGAAGGAGGTTCTCAGTTCATCGCGTATATGTTTCTTTAAAAGTTTTTTAGTAATATTACCGGAGCAAGTACCTCGAATGAAGCGCGCACACACCAAGTTTCTTTTATTGTTAATCACTAATTTATTGTTAATTTATTTTTAATTGCTAATACGAGTTAAATCGAGGTATCTTTGAATGAAAACTTGGCTTTCTTGTACGATATCTATATCGTTTTTGTTATATCTCAATTTTGTGGGGAAATCAAACTGCTATTTGGTGCATTTTTTGTATATTTTAATGTTTTTGGGCGGATTAATATTTAATATGTAGTTCCTTTAAAATAAATTTGTGTTATCCTTTCTAAATATACTTTCGTCTCTATTACCTTCCTCATCTCATCGTTTTAGCTCTTTAGCTGAAGCGTTCCTTGAGCGATGCACTTGGCAGTCAGGATACACTAAAACTGAAGTGCGTATGAAGATGTTGCTTGCCTAATATAATTTTAAAACATTAAGTAAGACAAATTAACAAAAGAGAGATTGCCAATAGGTAGGATGCATTTAAATTACAGATTAGATGACCTATGCCCTTATACGCACTCTAACATTGGTGTATCGTGATTGCCAAACGCGTAGCTCAGGAAGCGCACAATCTAAAGTAATAGAATTTGCTAAACAAGCAGTGATTACCAATAGCTAGTATATTGCTAAATGACACATGATTGGTAATTATTGCTTGCTTACGTTATTTTATTCTTTAGCTGAAGTGTTCCTTGAGCGATAAACTTGACAGTCAAGATACAACTAAACTAGACTGCGTATGAGCATTTTGCTTGGTTAATATATTAAAATTATAAAGCGTTAAGTGAAACAATGATTCAGATTGGCAAAAGAGAGATTCCCAATAGCTGGTGTGAGAAAAGTGAAATCCCTCTTGCATATCTTCCGAATGACTGAACCGATTCGCTTGATTCTTGGTTCATTGGATTCAGAAACATCACCGATGAAGTAAAAAATTGAGAAATAACCCGCGGAGCTGTAACTCTTTCATAAATCGAGGTGAAAGTTTTATAGCGGACAAAAACCGCTACACTTTGGGATAACCCGGCACGCGTATAGTCGCGTGACGTATTATATGTATATACATATGTATAACTATTACTTGGCGCGAGACTCTACCGAGTCTCCTGATTCAAGAAAGATCAATTCTCGGTAACTAGCATCATATGTAATTTAACGGAATATATACTTACTCCCACAGATATTGTAAATTACTAAAGGAAGGCTTGTTCCCATCCTACAGCATCCTTCTTCTACTTGGCATGTTGAGTTTGAGCGCACATATATTTCGCGTAAGTGGACTCTAATCAAATCTAATCATTTCATGGCAAAGACCTATCAAGGGCATTCTTACTGCAGTGCACACAAACATTTGCATCTCACGAATTCGCCGAGTGTCTGATATCGACGATGTTCAGTTTTGGGATACTTGGCTACATATTTTATGTAAACTTTATGATGCAAAATGTTCTAGACTTGAGTAGTGACATCTTTGACGACTTGTAAGCCCTATTACTACTCTGTATGTACGGACTAATTAAAAAATTTAATTGAAATTTACTATATTGTAGGTACAACAGCGGGTGGTGCGATGTTCCAATATCCACACGGAAATTAATACTTTTTTGTATGATAAACTGTATTAAACCGGTCTCAATTGATGCTTGGAGCTTATTCGTCCCGTGCTACAAAACTTTCGCTATGGTATGCACGATTTCTATCCCTCAGCTGGTTTGTATCAATCAGTGTTGATCGTTGAATCGAGAATTCATGTTTCAGATTGTCAAAATGACCTTGTCCTATGCTACCGCACTTTTCTCCCTGCAATAAGCAGAGGAAGATGTTATAGTAACAAAGTTACTATAAATGTAGGATATATGGACCGAAAAGAATAACTCGTCCTCAAACCGTATCGAATTGCATTATTCCATTTATTTAATTTGTATGGTGCACGTTACTTAATTTTGAGGAATTATTGTACTACAACGATTTTTCATCGCGTGTTACTTGATGTTTCGTCGAATTTATTAGTCCATGATTCAATAATGATACACGTAGCGAACGGTAGAACAGCAAGTGGTGAGTCCTCAACATAGTACTTTGATTCATACGAATTATAAGCCGCAGTACAATTAGTAATAAAGGTAGCACCCCGAGTAACGAGAGCATACCATTTCTTTCCAATCGTCTACGTAATATTTCTTTATTATTTGCATGATGTGTTACGAGCCAGGCTTCGCGAGTCATAAAATATGCTCTAAGATCGTGCTAAGGGCTATTTCACCTTAACCAGATTCGAGTCTTCTAGTTCCCAATCGGCCGTAAGTCAATCCTGGGATGTTGCTGAGTGCTATTTCAACTCACCCGCACTCAGGTCCCTAATCTCCTTCTAACCCCTTTATACTAGTTACTTTCAATAACTTAGAACAGAGAATTGGGATCGTGCTAAGGGCTATTTCACCTTAACCAGACTCAAGACTGCTCATTGATCATGAAAGAATGCTCTAAGCTAGAGTTAAACCTTACTATGGCTCGCAGGATACACCTCGAGCGGTAAAGATGTATCCTCGTAGGATCTTTTATTATTCTTTTCGTTATTATGCTTAATTGAAACAGGGTTGACTAAACAGGAATTTAGTAATGATGACACAATTGATTTCTTAATGAAAACTAGAATAATGTTCAATGTATTCTGAATGAACAAATAATACAAACATAAAAATATACAATGAGAGTTTCTGTGGTTTTGACATGTTGTTACAAGATAATATGAATTCGTTTTACGTTACGATTTGAACGGGGGAGAAACTAACGAAAGAACTGTGACTTGCCTATCGATTGCAATGAGACACGATGTACGTACGGTAATTGTATCTGCTTCGAAGGAGACTAGTGCTCGATCTACTACGGTGTTCTTCGCTGGTCCGATTGACAGAGCTTCGCCGTCGATGAGAGTTCGGAACTGATTGCCCCTTTGCTCCAGAAATTAGGGGTTTATATACCCGAAAAATCCATTGAAAAGGGGTAAAGGTGGGAGATGTAGGCGCCAAGGGTCTGACTACGCTTGAAGTAAACACTTATAGGGGAAGCAAAAGTGCACCGCTGCAGAGTTCACTAAGGGCATGCTGCGATGATCACTTACTAGGAATGCGTTGTAAGACTTGAGATAAGACGGAACGAAAGAGTCGAAGTCACAGTTTTAAAGCTCGAAAAATACGCATGGGAACCTATGTGGGAGACTAGCGAGTTAAAATTATTGAATCTACTTGTGAAATCAGGCTAAGAAAAGTAGTCCGATAAGGATGAATATGTAACAGATGCAGATAAGAACGGATTTTTCTTTCCCTAAGGGGGTGAAAACGGGATTCAAAATTTTTCTTCGAAAAACAAAATATCTCACGTACCACGTAACATGGAACCTTGAAATGTGGCAATAAAAACCTTAGCAGTTTCTAATTCTTTAAAACAAATAAAGTATTCTAAGGTTTTCTAAAAATTATTAATTTAGGACTTTCTAATTAAAATTATCAATTAAAGTTCCTGGAAAGTTATGACACGTGATTTTAACGAAAGATACACTTACTTCCACAGCCATAAAGCCAGAGCCATAAAGCAATAAGGGATAACTTCTTCCCACCCTACATAATCCTCCTTGGATTCGGCATTCTGACTTTGGGCGCACAGTTATTATGCGTAATCAGATTCTTTTCGAAATTACTGCTTTCATGGCAAAGACCTATCAAGAAACCATGAATTTATCGAGTGCCTCATATCGGGAATGTTCAACCTTACTATATTCGGCTGCATACTGTATTTAAACGTTGTGGGATAAAATCTTCTGGAGTGTAGACATATTTGATATCTTGTAAGCACTATTAAAGCCAATTAAAGATCTTAACTGAACTTTAGACATTCATAACATTGCAGGTACCATCAATACCGAGCGAACCATCTTTTCAACATTCTCCCGAAAGTTAGTACTTTTCCGTATGTTAAACTGTATTAAACCTGTTGCAGTCGACGTCTGCAGCATATTCCTCCCATCCTATAAAGGTTTCTCTTTGGTACTCACGATTTCCATTCTACCGTCAATATGGATGGTTCAATCAAGAATTCGTGGTAGTGGTCTTCATATTTCAGAGTGTTAGAATGACTATGTCGTGCGCAACCGCGCTTTACTCTTTTCAATCAGCAGTAAGAATAATACGCAACCACATGTAGGACACATTTATCGAAAAATATATTGTGACCGCTCAGCCGCTACCGTACGAGGCAGTGAGTGTTATTACTGTACTTTTGTCACAGTCACCACTTTTCTAGTTGTAGCACATTGAGTTTGGGTTCGCGGTCATTCGCAAGCTCGACCCGGTCGCCAATTGGTTTGTACGTCCAAGAACGTTGAAGAAATATCCAAAAAGGAATTTGTTGGTTGCTGACGGTACGCCGGGGAAATGCCACACAGAATCTATTTTATTTTTATTTCCTTTGGTCCGTGACCGTCAGCTGCATATTAGGAAAATCCTAATTTTCCGTTCGGATCTGTATGACCGTGTTCGTGTCTTCAAACCTACCTGATTCGTAGGAATGCTTGCTACCGGATGATGGATAGGCGTTTTAGGAAAATTGTTCTACAACAATTTCTATTGATGATTAGACCAACTAACTTTATTTCCTACAAAAGTTATACTGTCTTCGCCCTGGTATTTAAACCAGTCGTCAATACGCGTTGTGAACTGGCGATGGTTCACAATGCTGACACTTTTTATAACGCGACTTTCGCGAACCAGGATGAGGCTTGACAATAGTTACGTATGTCTGTACGTGGAATCCTTCCAGTTTAAGGGGGAAACCAAATTTAGATGCTTGAAAAATTGCATTTTTTTTCCTGAAAATGTTAATAGTGTTTATTAAGAATATGATCCTAAAGTTTTGAAGCGACATTCGGAGCCGTTTCGATGTTATGACCTGTTAACGTGACTTATCTCTGCTCCACCGCGAAACGCGCCGGAGGTATAAGTGACCGCGTAGCTTGTCCAGAACTAAAGAGGCTCGTGTAGAACGAAAGAACCAACTTTGCGATGTAAATCAGTTTTATGAAGAAGTCGAAGGACTCTTATATGGTACTGGAATCTCAGACTAACCGGTAAGTCAGTCAACTCATTCAGTTCTTTTACTTCTTTAAACTTCTCCAAACTTTAAACACGTTTTTCTCGGAACTGTATTTTCAGAATTTGGGTGACAGAAAACTGAAAAACTATTTAACTGACAGCGTTGAAACTTTGCACACATCTACATAACAGTAGTATCTTCTATTTGAACCTTTAATAATTGCCAGATTATTAGAACCAGAAATAATTGCAAAAAATGTGGTGTAAAATCAATTTTTTTGTTCAAAAGCATGCCATTTGTTCACTTTTCTACTTCTTTTTTACTGATTCTTGGTTCACCGATAGCGCACGAATGTTAAGATTAAAAAAAATGTATTTGTTTGTATCAGACCAATGCCACAGACGCTACGTGTTATACCGTGCGACAACACCCGCCGTACCCGCCGCCGAATACGATGTTGTATCGATGTATTTATTAATAAAAAATACCCTTTGGTAGCAAAAAGTAGCAATAAACAGTGTCTAAAGTTGCAAAAGTATCGGACAAAGCGTTTCGTAAAAAAAATATAATAAAAACGTGCTTTTTTTGCTCTTTTTAAGGAGGTTCCCCCCTTAACGTCAACAAACACTTGTGATCCACGAAGGGTTCTTCTAGCCTTGCTAATTCGTGGTCAAATCGAAACTGAAACTGCCAGCTAAGCAACCCGTATTTATACCCCTGACTAGTTCGCCCCTCTCAAATAATGATTTTGTTAAATTATTTATTAAGCTGATAAGAGGTTTGTCAGGTGTTGCGCTTGTTGTAGGCTCGTGAATGAAATAAATCTTAATCGTTACTGTATGTTATTAATATGTGTTTGTTAAAATTTAAGGATTGTTTAAACTGTGGATATCAATAAGGATGGAAATTACATGATGATATCAGGAGACTCGGTAGAGTCTTGTGCCAAGTAGTTACCTATACTACCTGTTATGAAACTTTCACCTCAATTTCTGAAAAAGTTACAGCTTGCAGGCATAACTTATGAATTAAGCACAGTTTAATTTATTTTTCTGGTTCCAATGAGCTAAAGAGCAAGGAAATTGGTCCATGCGGTCAAGAGATATGAATCCGTCGAAAAACATTAAACTGTAAAAAAATGCGCCAAGTAGCAGTTGGATTTCCCCACAAAAATATAACAAATATAATATATAATGAAATATAAGAAAAAAGATAATAGATATCATACAAGAAAGCCAAGCTTTCATTCAAAGATACCTCGATTTAACTCGCATTAGCAATTACCAATAAATTAACAATAAATTACCGATTAACAATACAAAAAATCTTGGCGTCTGCGCGCTACATTCCGAGGTAAAAAGGCAATGGAAAACTGATTTAACACTAGAACTACCAACGATTGTTATGCTGTTATAACGAACCACGTAAAAAAAGTAATTTCAACTCGTTCGGTAGTATTGGTGTTAAACCTAACACTGACTTTACTACAATATGAGTAAATCCTAATAAATCTTTCATTTTCAATCATATACATATACTATATACAGCGGCCTTGTTATCCCATTTTTGCCTCCGATATATGAATATTCTCCGATTTCATGAGCATTGTCCAGTGCCTCATAATTGACAAGGTGATTATTTTTCCCGATATTGATAAGAAGGAGGTTCTCAGTTCATCGCGTATATGTTTCTTTAAAAGTTTTTTAGTAATATTACCGGAGCAAGTGCCTCGAATGAAGCGCGCACACGCCAAGATTTTTTGTATTGTTAATCGGTAATTTATTGTTAATTTATTGTTAATTGCTAATGCGAGTTAAATCGAGGTATCTTTGAATGGAAGCTTGGCTTTCTTGCATGATATCTATTATCTTTTTTGTTATATTTCATTATATATTATATTTGTAATAGTTTTGTGGGGAAATCCAACTGCTACTTGGCGCATTTTCTTACATTTTAATGTTTTTGGATGGATTGAATTATTTAGAAATACCGATATATAACAGAATTTTAGTTACGCGTTAATCTAATTACCCGACCGTGTTGATTATCTAATTGTGAATACCGTTTTATTAAAAGTGATGATTCATTTAATAGTATAACCGTATGGTGTTTTTGGGTTCCGGGAATCGGTTTTGCTTGAGAAAAACGGTCCATAAGAAATTTGTCAGCAGTGTTATATTCCTCGTTGGTACAAAAGTTAAATGAAATTGTTTCAAAATTGGATGTAGCCCAATCATAAAATTAACGGGGTGACGTTATTTGATTGTTGAGAGGCCTTTGCAGACTAACGCGAGCAGCAGTTCTCTTTATGGTTCCACCTAAGCCATCACATGGACTTTTACCATGAGATGTAGCATAAAAATGCCATTCAGCAGTGCAACCAAAATCTATCCGATGGTGACATAAATTAACAAAATTCTTCCGGTTTTTATATTAAGACGCAGCCCCATCCGAGAAGTAATAAATCTTACTTATACCAGTTGCAGAAAAATGGTCTACTAGAAATTGCAAAAGTTTTTGTTGGAACAAATGTACTGCGATTGTATTATGCTGCAAAATTTCCGAAATTATTACGAAACTTTTATGGTGCAAAGTGTTATTGACTCTATAATAAACTACGAAAGGATGAATAGTGACTTCCGACTTATTCCAATGATATCCCTGAACAGCGTCTTATACAATAAAGGAATAATTCTCTGCGAAATGACATAACACCAAAAATTCTGTTGTCTCTAATGTATTTTTAATTGTCTCGAGAAAACTGTGCTGCTGCTTCGCAATGAAATCATGGGGTACCAGTTTGAGTAAAGAACTCGTGAACTCGATCAAAAATGTGTTAATATCAGACGTTATGGTGTGCAAACTTGTATTCTTTAAGGAAAGCCACTGCTTGTACTGAATTTCGTAAGAAGAGTGTTGATTTAGTAGATCGCGTAAAACATTAGTTAATTCCGACACGCCCGGACATTCTTTACATTCATTTAAATGGCAACGCGGTAACGCAGGATTACAAATAATTTTAGGCAGAAAATCTTTATACGTTCGCAATGGGGTATCCGATTTTTGACTAATTTTATCGAATTCGGCTCCGGTAATCATTAGTTTTATATTTTGGTGAAGTGTGCATACACATACGTTCTGTGTTCCCGGTGCTCCCGCAAGCGCACATTCTTTCGGCCGCAACTCCGTCAATTTTGTAAATCCGACTTTTATATTTTGATATTTTTCCCGAAACGCGGCATGCAATTCTTTTGTGTTACAAAGGAGCAAATGTTTCTGAATTTGAACGCGTTTATTATTCACTTTTACGGACACGTAGTTCTTTTTCCCGGGCATCACACGACTATATTCGGGCATTTTATAAAATTCTTTCACGAATTTGATAGATTCCTCTGCCAAACGTTTCCCCCACCTAGGACTCGGCAGAGACAAAACACCTTTTTCTTTAACAACTTCCTTCGATTTGTGAATTAAACGATCGGGTGCATTAAATAATGTTTTAATTTTCGATATTGACTACGTCTCCGGCAAAATTGTTAATATTTGAATTTTTGCTTTATCATCCCGGCATTCGTGAAATTTAGATTGCACGTGTTTCAGAAGTTTAATCGCGTCATTAGCAGGGCTGTTACTACGCAATAATTTTGATTTTAAAGTTTGTTCGAAATTATGCATTTTTCTTTTAAGTTGCCCAGATGTTCGCGTTAATCTAGGATTTATTGGTGGTTTACCAAACGAAATCAATGATTTATTTAGTACCTCGATTGAATGTTCAGTTTCTACTTCGCGCAGACTTTCACCGCTTGACGTCGAATTGTCTTTCGCGCTGCTACCTGTCTCTATTTTAGCCGGGGAATCATATGGGGGAATTATTTGCGCGGTGCTGGGTCCTGCTTCAATTAGATCGCGAACTGGAATATTAAAGAAATCCGAATTCGTATCGATTGTTTGAAGTTCTAGGTTTACGGAACTAGATGCTGCTTCAATGTTATCGGGTATCGGAGATTCTATTTCTTTTGATCTAAGTAATCACGTCCTATATGGCTGGCAAACATAAAGCCCCAGTTTCAGACGGGGATACTTCGCGCAAAAAACGGACGTAACGGATTTAACATTTCTTGTACACCACGAGTGATGCGGTAAAGATAACGGATTAGAACAATAATTGGTAATTATGCATAATAGGGCTGACCCCGCCGATTTTAATGAGATTGATATATGTTGTAGAAAACAGCATTCTGAACAACTTTTGCTTATACATGTACCCGCCGCTCGGGTTTAGTTTTCGAGATATGTGTGACCAAAGTTGTGGTTTCGGCAGGCTCATTGCGCTCGCTTTTCTCGCATTAGTAAGTCGTCCCCTACCCACATACCTTCACCCAGTCCCAAGTTTAAACCCACTGACGACAAACCATAATAAAAAGAAGTATAACACACATAATAGAATATGTACATAATAGATTAGAATTGAATAACACACAACATAGGAGCACAACTAGTACATCTAATTTTGAATTATTGAAGTGAATTAGATAATTCAAAACAGAGTAATCATAAATGCAATAGTCGATTTATTTTATTATGCAGTAGGTGGAAAAGTTTCAGCCATAATGTCGGAAAAGGCTGCAATACGATTGTCATAATCGTTTTGTCTCCGAAACATAAATTCAGCAATATACCCGGCACAGTGACTTTTACGTGTGCCATAACGTGGAATAATTGCCCTTGTATCCCGCCAAGAGCGTTCAATATTTTGCGTGTGAGCCCCGCTATCTGGATCAACAAAATTCATTTTGTGATTTACTTTTAAATGGTGATAGCCTTTATTCTTCAAGCAGTCGTATGCTTTCCAGCAATCGGATATAATAGTGGTACCAGGTTTGATCCACCTCTTAATAACAGCAAGTAAGGTATCCGATGTTCGATTTGCAACTGGTTCAATGAATAATCGTTTGCTAGAACGTTCAGTACCGCCAAATATCCATTGGTCAATAACCAGTCTTCCTTTATTATATTTCCTCTTCCCTATTTTGGCCTCGTCAATTTCCACAATTTCATTATCGCCACCGATCTGCTCCGAATGGTTTTCTACCCACAGTAGACACAATTCGCGACAAAAACTGGCCCAGTCAACGCATGTATGTGCAGTAATACCTAATTCATGTTGCATGAAAGACTGACGAGTTGGTCTTAACATTATATGGTAAGCTATAAACTGACAAATGGTCTGGAGAGACAGTTTCGTATTTTCAAACCACGTGCCGCGATATGTACTAATTTTTAAATTACAATTAGTTTTCACACGTTTTTTGTTCTTGTTTTTCACATAGGAACACTTTGTAACACTTGAATAACAATGCATCCCGATCGAATCTCATATCTTCTCCACACTTAATACATTTTTTGCTACTAGGTAATACTTTTCTTTCTAGTAAAAAGTCTACAAGTTCATTGTGGTTATTGCACACAGTAAGAAATTCGTGCAACTTCATTTTATACATGTAACTTTAAGCTACTATAGTATGGTATGTAGTATGCGGCAGACGGTTTATCAAGTACTAAGTGCGAACACAAATTCATGTGTCTTCCCTGCCCTGTTGTGTTTATATTTTGTTTGGGGTAATTGGTTTGTCCTGTGTGTACAGTAAGAAGTGTGTTTACAGTAAGAAATGTGTATGCAGTATAGGAAGACGGAAACACAATTGCAAAATATAAATTCATGAATATCTTTTAAACCAAAGCCGAGCGGCGGGTACTGTGATGTGGCAAATTTCTGCCCGTCCCAAAGACACAGCGTCTTGTACGTCTTCGGCGCGCTCGGAGCTCGGGGTGGGGATAGGAGGCTCGCGGGCTCGCTTGAGTATTTTGACTATTCTTCGCGATAATATTCTAGCAGTTACAGCTACCACCTTTTCCAAGGATGGGGAAAAGAACAGCAACATAAGGATCAGCGGGCTACGCATCGCCGCGTAGCCAGGGCCGCACCACACTGACGCTGCATTTACTTTAGACATTTTCGTTATAGGAACTTCTTGGCCGCTGCCGCGGTTAGCCGTCGGAATCCGCCGATTTTTCGGTCGGTAGGGTCAGAGGGACACCCACTTGCCTGCTCCGGACAGGGCTTGGGGGTGCGGAAGAGCCGGCTCCACTTTCCTTCTGCCCTCGCCGTTGATCCACCGTTGTGGCAACGTGCGGGATTCCCGATGTTTTGTGTGTCACCCATTCGCGCAGTACACCTTCGTACGCGCTGTAAGAATGGGCATTAGTGTTATGGGCTGGCAGAGGAATTGCCAGCCCGAAGGATTCCTCCCTTCATCTTAGGGCAGGCTAACCTGTGGGTTACCTTCGGCCCTGCAAGAGTTTTCGCGCGAGCGAGGACTCTATTTCGTTCAATTCTGGGAAACGGCGGTTTTGGCCGAGCCGCTGAATTCCCGCGAACTTACGCCGCGCGGATTAGCGAATACCAAGAAGTTTCACATAAGGTTTGTAAAGTATCCCTGAGCCAATCAGGGGTAGTCTGTCGTACCAAGGAGCCAATCCTCGCGCCCTCGGAGCACCAAATTCGAGTATAAAGTAAGCACTTTTCGATGGGAAAATTCATTCTTCCGCCGACATCAGCTATCACCAGTGCGTGCTTCAAGTGACCAGTCTACAAGAGCTTCTTCATTCTCCGCTACGACTCTGAGGGTGCCGAGGACTACGCAGCCTCCTCTCCTAGATGCGGAATTGGTAAGCTGTAATCTCCCAGGCTCATTATAATCGCGATCATTACTGTTCCTTGTTTCACGGGTTTGAGGGTTAACCCCCTTGTTCGTGATTATCGTATCGAATATTGTGTGACTATCGTTGTGATTATCGCTGTGACTATCGCTATCTTACGCGTTCACCATCCACGTGCAGTAGGGTTACGTTCGAATACCGTGGCGGCCCGCGGCCGCCATTTCGTGAACGCTTGGTGGCGAGCAAGCAGCGGCGACTTCAGCCTGCACTTTTCGTTGGTGAGATTATCGTTCAAATTTAGTGAATATCGTTTTCTCCACTGAGTCGTGAACCTCCCCCTCTCTGCTGAGTTTAGCCAGCCGTCGCGTTTGGATCCTTTGGCGATCGACTGTGATTCTTATGGTTGAGTTATGTTATCTTTGAGATTATCGTTCGAGTGAATATCGCTCGCGTTTACCGCTCGTGAGATTATCGCTCGGTTTTCATCCATCGCTCGCGTTTACGGATTGAGTGTCTAGCGTTCTTTTCGCGTCTATTAAATAATTGCGTTTATGCAACGCATGGTGCGAAAGTTCACTTTTCGAGGCCTGCGTATTGTGCAGAAAGTGGCTGATTTCCGCACTCTAATCTATATTCACTCTGTTATTGCATGCGTGCTGAAAGTAGCATTTTATTTCATTTTATCGATCGCTTTACCGCACTAGTGCGGAAAGTAAATTATTACCGCACTAGTGCGGTAATGAGAAACAAATGATTAACGGTATTATATTACATTTTCTGCCAAATTCAGAGACATATGTCAATCCGTCGATCTAAACAGCAGCAATAAATGTTATAATTTCTCGAGTATTTTTTTAAGTAAATAAAATGTTTACTATAGATTTCTGCCTTGATAATCTGTTAGGAACTTCGTTCTTTGTGAATTCACTCAAAGTAAACTTTCGCACCATTCATTGCATAAAATATAGTGTCCTACTAGTGCGTAAAGTAGCCAACCTCCAGACGCAAGAATTTACATCATTCGCCTTAGCGTACGCGGCATTGACAGGAGGACTCGTGTGATTATCGCACTCGCCTTCGGCTCGTGCGACAACTTCCACACTCGTCCTCCTGTCAATGCCGCTACGCCTTCGGCTCATGCAGCAACTTCACGCGTCTGGAAATTAGCCACTTTTCGCACTTGTATCACAATCTACTATTAGTAAATCACCGCCGATCTCCCAAGGCTATCGAGAAATTTGTCCCGTTTCTTATGTGACACCCGAATTCCCTCCACCCACGGGGACCCACCGCCTCACCCCGACCCCTTCACACGAAACTACCTTGAGGGGAATTTCGTGGCAAAGATTTCGGCTCCTCCGGGGAGTAAAGGAAGGGAGCGCTTGGGAATTTGTGTCACAGTACCTGGTTCACTTGCGTTCTCCTTATCACTTTCCGGCTCACTATCAATTAGTACAGAGGTTCCGGCCTCTGCCAATGGTTTCACCCACGGTTTTTCAAGAAATAGGTCATGCATAGCCTAAAAGCAATCGAAAATTTATATACGCACTTATATTGCTCTTGCGATGTTTGACTACCAAAGATATATGTGTAGAAATACAAATAAGACTATTTACTTCAAAATATTCCCATTTCGGCATGGCGCCGTTCCCCGACTTATTTTTCAAATCTAATAATTTTTTGTACTGGCGCTTCATAACCTCAAACTCTATACCGCACTTTTCTGGCGGGATGCTGTAATTGCGTTTTTTGAATTCAGTCGAGATTTTCTCCCACATTTTCTTTGTTGTTGTTTTACCGCTTTTACATTCCCCTTCAAATAACGCATACAGCTCTAGAAGCAACAATATTTCTTGTTTTACCCACGTATGCTGATCTACACAAATAAGAAAGTATTTTGCGATTAGTTTCTGTGAAAATATGCGTAATATTTTTACCGACTTCGAAAAAATACCTTTGCGAGTAATTTCATCACTTTCTAATACATTTTTTGGTGGCTGCATGGTGCTGTCTGTACCTTGTGCCGACATGTTGTCCATGTCATCTATAAATGTTGAGTGAATTCGGATTATTATAAAGTTATTACTAATATTTTTATGACATGCATAAAAACTTAATTTACCATTCCCTGCTCTGCTGGTACTTGCAACAGGCTCATCTTGTTGCAGCTTAGCAGCTTCATATTTTTTAGCTTGCTGCAACAACCGTGTTGCGAAAAGATGATCTGTTGATGATTTATTAAAAGTATTAAAAGTACACTAACATGATATAAGAATAACAAATAATTGTAAATATATATTTACCGCTTGAAACTACTACTATTTGATATTATTTTCCAGTTTCCGCGTCTAACAAAGATAAAACTTCCTCTCCTTGCGCTGCCATTTTTCAAATTTACATTCAAAATGTGCTGTCGTCTGCTCGTCTGCTGCTATGTTTTGTTTTACTGGCGTTACCGTACCTCTGCAGCAGCAGTACCAGCAGTAGGAAGTGACGTCAACATTCATGACGTCATAAATCTCCGTGAGTATTGACAAAGTTTACTTCGTCGTATAACCGAACGCTCATTCAGTACTCGCAGTACTCGCAGTACATAAACGAACGCACCCAATACTGTAAAAAAGTTGAATCCATTGAAAAGTTCCAGCGGCGTCTTAGTTTGGTTAGATGACAGTACCGGCCGCTTAGCAAGCCTAACTTTCAAATCGGATTTTCTGAACTTCAGGACGTCTATACTAGAAATCCTTATATGCAGCTATTCCTTGGAGTATAAAGTTTCGATTATTCTAACTAGTTTTACAAAACTTTGCAATATGTTCAATTTAAGTGTAAAATGCATCTACGCTTGGCGCTCTATGTGGTAGTGTATCCGTGCGAGTTGACGCGCAAGTGTTTGTGACTGAGCGTTTCTCCTTAACAGATGTTTAACAACTATTTTTCTGTTAATCGCAAATGAGTTAACTATTTCCGATTTGGTTAATTTGTGGTAATTTATCCATTGTACGTGTTGGATAGCTTTTGAATTACTAATTTCAAATCATGAACCTCTTCTTAATGATTATTGTTTTTTTATTGTTGTCAGTTGATCACATATTTTTATTACGTGTCAAGATTTTCTGGAAGATCTGTTGAGTGCATTGCCAATCATTAACTTCGTTAATTTAACCCTTTAACTGCTGCCATCGTCTATTGGCGATTGGCCCCATAAATATTTTTTTGGTAACTGCAGCTGCTTGTAACTTTATAAATGGTCTTTTACGTTTGTAACAAACCGTGAAATTAAGCCAGTGACCTCTTGCTCAGCAATACTACACATATTTATACATAATAGTCAGTATAATAGTTTGTAACAAATTATTAGACGTACTACAATAAATATCTAATTATAATATTTTAATATTTTTGATTATTATTTTAAATCCGTATATTTTCTAATAATAACAAACATTTTCTTTCACATTACAATGTTTTTCAATGTTTACAATGATTAAAAAAGAAATTGAATCCAAAAGTTTTGTGCGTGGGGGTAGCGAAATATCAGACTAATTGCGCAGTTAAAGGGTTAAGCATATACGTAGCATTGACGGAACACCTTATTATGGTATGTTTTGCGCTGGTTACAGGATCTGGCATCCTTACCAAAAATGCATCACGTTCAATACTTAAACTCCCAATTTCGATAAAACAGGCCTTTTTCCTTACAATCGAATTCGTCAAACTCGATCCGTCCACGGACTGAAGATGTAACCCGTAAGGTCCAGATATACGCGCAGGGCAACAATGAAGGGGCTGATCGTATCGTAACAGAGAAACAGCAGAACCAGTATCCACTAGCATGCTTGTCGGTCGATGATCTACGGAACCATCGACATATAAAACCTGAAGAATCCAGTTTAGATTCGCAACCGATCTTACATAAGGAATCAGAAACTGGGGCATTCGCAACACGAACAAGAGGAGCCAAATCTGGAATAATAACACCAAACATTTCAACGCAAAACAAGGTGGCTAAGTGCACAACAGCAAAGTCATGAACAAAAATAGAAAGAACATTGCGAAATATTAAAGGATGCAACAAAGCAGAAGACGTTTGACTAATCGTTTGAACACAAGTAGTTTTAACAACGGGGGCTTTGACTGGCGTCAGAATTCAAAATAAAACAGTTTTACTGAAGTGCATAAGCAACGTTTCCTCGAGATTTTGCATTTCTCAATTAATCGATAGGCTGCCAGTATCTGCCACGATTCAACTTGTGTAGTGCTAAGCGACACAAGACAGTGGTGACATTACACGGCTAATAAAACAATTACGCAAGGTCGATATTACCAATAATTCGATGGTAAAAAGCTGATTCCCCGATTCGCGCATCATCCTGTACAATACTCGCAACACTTATTTTAGCCTACTCTACTTCAATCGCAAACAATAACTTCCGTTCGGCACACTACCGATCATACCACCTGGTCTTAGACCTTACACGCATCCACAATCGCATCAACAATCGCACATCTCATTCTTTCACCATTCGTTCGCAGTCTCTCTCGTTAACAATCCTACAAATATGATCCACCTTGCCACGCTTGAAGCAGGTTACATTACCGCGCGGGACATTTTGAACATTATTTTAATTACGATATGGAGCGAAGTTTTCCGTTTGACCGAAACCTTGATTATAATTCCGCGGCGAAGTTTCATTATGACGGAAGGGAGCGACTGTCGCATCTTCTGAAACACGTGCGTGTTCACCTCTGAAAGTGCGTTCGAGATAATCGAACTCGATGGATTTTGCAACAGTTTCATTGAACGAATTTAAGGTTGAACGCTACGACTGCTTTTGTAATTCTAGATCACGGAGAGTATTAACAAATCGCGTAGAAGCTAAACGATCTTTAGCGTCAGCTGGAGTGTCCGGAAATGCATAATGTGGGCGATTCCACGCAAAGTGATCACACCTTTTGACACTTTGTCTTCGACTTTGATGAAATTTGGTGAACATGTAGTCCTTAATATACAACCACATTATCTGCATTTCGTTGGTAAAAATGTCAATTATTATGCAAGTTATGTGCATTGCAAAATTGGTGCAACTGTTTTTTAAAAAAATCATAACTCTGGAATGATATGAGATATCGAGAAGCGTGAAACGCAGTTTTACGCGGAAAAGATTGAATTTTTATTAAAAAAATATTTGAGGAACGTAGCGAACTTCTTAATTTATTTAAAAATTGTTTAAAAATTTTAATTATTTATAATTCCGAAAACGCACTTCTGTCCGTTTTGAAAAAAATCATGGAGGTGCATTGAAGTCTCCTCTAAAAGCTCTGTAAATTTCAAGATGGTCAATTTAAAACTCTTTGAGATAAAATTCTTCATGCAATACCGGAACACCAGTTCGGTGCTCAAAGACCTGCGCGCGCCCGTGCGCCACGAATGCTTGCTCACGCACCGCCGCTACCGATCACGGCCAACCGTCCTTTTCACCTAAATAAAGGGCTAATCCTCGGGTACATGGTTGAATTATTCAACCTTTGCCTGAGTGGATGACTCCCAGTTAATACTTAACCATAAAGTACTGAACACTGTTTCCTCTCTGTGTTTACGGTCTAAATTACAGAACGAAGTATCGGCAGATTACAATTATCCAACGGAACCCGGTGCAGTAGGTGCATCAAAGGGTCGTGACTCTGTTTTTGAAATTTTTCTTAGGTCACTCCTGGGTTTCCGAAGTTATAAAAATGTTCTCCCGATTCATTTATTGAAGATTTTCTCTGCGGATTAAAACAGTTGCTACCACACGACTTTATAGCAAAACAACAAAGCGCGTATCATCAAATCTTGAAAAACAGCCTGAAGGAAGACGAAGTATTAGTTATTTGCGACTTCGCATGAAGAATTTTATCTCAAAGAGTTTTAAATTGACCATCTTGAAATTTACAGGGCTTTTAGAGCGGACTTCAATGCACCTCCATGATTTTTTTCAAAACGGACAAAAGTGCGTTTTCGGAATTATAAACAATTAAAATTTTTGAACAATTTTTAAATAAATTAAAAAGGTTGCTACGTTCCTCAAATATTTTTTTAATTAAAATTCAATCTTTTCTGCGTAAAACTGCGTTTCGGGCTTCTCGATATCTCATATCGTTCCAGAGTTATGATTTTTTTTTTTAAAAGTTGCACCAATTTTGCAATGCACATAAGTTGCATAATAATTGACATTTTTACCAACGAAATGCAGATAATGTGATTGTATATTAAGGACTACATGTTCACCAAATTTCATCAAAATCGAAGACAAAGTGTCAAACGGTGTGATCACTTTGCGTGGAATCGCCCATGTACAAGATCGCTGATTTCCGCGACGAGCGATTGGATGCTCGGACCAAATTTCTGTTGGCAGTTGTAAAATTTGACACCATTTGAATTGGCAGATTGAAACTGACCGAAACGAAATTTCAATGCCGAAAAGAGACAATTGAAGTCAGCCCTTTCAGTCTCGCTTAACGTGGTTAATACCGAAACGGCTAGGCCATCCAAAGAATTCAGTAAACCGGTAACTTTAGCTGTGTTGTCCCAATTATTAATTTGAGCAATACTGATAAATCGAGATTTGAATTCGGGCCAATACGACTCGTTAAATTTCGGTAAATGTACAGGGTGAGTCACTTGCCTTTTAATCATCCCTTTAACACTCGAGTTCCAATTATTTCGATTATTGATACAATTTGATATTATAAATAAATGTCAGTGCGTGGAAAAGACTCGGTAAATACTTCTTTATATTAAAATAACTCAACACAGTATCAGGAGACTCGGTAAAGTCTCGCGCCAAGTAGTAGTTATATATACCAAGTTATACATATATATATATACAGCGCGCGACTACCGAGGATACTTATCCCGAAGTGTAGCGGTTGTCGTCTGCTATAAAACTTTCACCTCGATTTATGAAAAAGTTACAGCTCCGAGGATTTATTCCTGAATTTTGTATTTCATCGCTGATTTTTCTGAATCCAATGAGCCAAGAATCAAGCGAATCGGTTCAGTCGTTCAGGAGATATGAATTTTACCTGCTTATTCTTCTCGTGAAAAAGGCAAGGCAAATTAAGATTCAAGGGAACATGTTCCTAAAAATGTGACTTTCACTTTTTTCCCACGAGATGGGAGCACCCCGAAATGCTGCGGGCTGCGGAGATAATATGGCTGTGTTGTGTTTACGTTACCGACACATTGGTTAAGCCGGTTATGACGCGGTTGATTACGTGAGAGACTCCGATTGTATTATTTATTTCAGATAATAAAACAGCATTAAGAAGTTATACTTTATTAAGAATTATTAAGAATTATGAAATACCAAAAGTGTTAATTACGTAACTCACTAGCCCTTGGTAAATATATAATATAATTGGTAAAGTATCAATAGTTAAAATTGTCAAGTGTGTGGCATATTAGGAATTATTTATTTACAATTTAAAGGAATGCGAGCTATTAGTATCAATACTTGCTCAAACTAATTTCAGCACTTTAGGTTTGCGCTCCATCACCTAGGCACTTGACAGTCTGGAATACCTTGTAAAGCGTATATGGTAATTTTAATTTAAAACTTTATTTAAAAAAATACAAATTCATTTAAAAGTGGCATATAACATATATTTAATATTTAAAACACTAACTCTAATATATATATATATATATATATACTAATACTAACAATACTATACTAACAATACTAACAATACTAATACTAAATATAATACGTAATAGAATGAAATTAATAATAACATAAATACATAATATAATTGATAATTAATAATAAAAAAAATTGTAATTATTGACATATCCGCCTGCGCCACCGCCACATCCACCGCAGCCGCCACGGCCACCACGGATGTGGTTTAAAATATTTTGTCTTTGGCGTTGTTTAGCCGCCCTCCTCCCCTTCCCTCCTGCCTTGAAACGGGTTGTAACACATCATTTGAAATAAGATTGTACATACTTGATGGCAAATCTATTATCTCCTCATCTGGTTCATGATTTTCTTCAATTTGGTTAATCTTGTTTCATTCCTCTGTAAATAAAAGTTATTTTGTAATAGATGTCGACTATTTCATTGCAAGAAAGAATTACCTATCATGTTGTCGGACATTAAATTGCACGAAAATTTAAACGGCGCTAAATTCATCAGATGTGGCGCGATTGCACTCACATCCGGATCTATTTCAATACATCTAATGCTTGGTCCGCCACCTGTGGCCAAGACGCTTTGCTTCTCCTTTGTGAGTGCGTCCCTTTGCCCTTGTTTTAAATTTGTCCATAGTTTCTTCAATTGATACACGGATCTCTGAAATAATTTAATATGTGAAACTTTGTACGAGTTAACGCGTCTACTCATCAGGGATAAGCATTAATTAATAAATTCGTGCTATTAATAATTTTAATCTCTCAAGAAATGACATCAATAGTTTATACTTTAAAAAATGAGGTATAATAGAAATTGATGAGTTGATGGTAAATTTATGTCACAAACACACACGAATTTATTGGTTAATGCCCATCTCTGCTATTCATTGAAAAAGAAATTGAATGAACATTGTACCTTTTCAGTCACGACTGCAGAATTATTGTATTCCTCGCAAACCGACTGCCACGCTTCCTCCTTTTGCAATAGACTTGCAGAATTGCTTTTCCTACATTCGACAACGTGGGCGAATCGTTTTAGTATGTCTAAAAAATATTTTTTTTCTAATCCAGTAAAATGTTTTCCTTTTTTAACGCTCATATTTTATTGTTTTATTATATCGATTTATTCTGCCATTGAAAGCCGTTCAAATTGAAAACTACAACCCTGAATATGCCTATTGTCTAAACCAATCAGATCGCTAGTTCCATCGGAAACATCACGGAAATACATGAGGACAGGGATAAGATCGTCTTACTTTTAAGGCGACCTTAGCTTGGATAAGGTAGTGCTTGAGATCAGATCTTAGCGAAGATCATCTTAAGTTTCGATTATGAATGCTTGCCAACTTAAGACGTCTTAAATCGAATAAGACGGTCTTCGCTAAGGTAGACTTCAGCACTGCCTTAAGACCTGACTGACATGGAAAGAGGTTTCCATGACAATGAGTACACTGAATGTAGCCTGGACTCGATAGTCGAATAGCTGTTGAGCCAGAAGACACAGCGGTAACTCTTTGATTTATTATATTTCCTCTTTCCATTTATTTTCCTCTTTCCAATTATTCCTTTTTCGTATTTCTTTTTCTTATTCCTTTTTCTTATTTCCCTTTCCTATTCCTCTTCTCTATATATTTATTATTTTTACTATTGTTATTAATTTTTTTTTAAATGAAAGCAAGGACCCTAACAGTGGACTTGCAAGAAATAATTTCCAGAAACGGGTGGATGGAGGATACCCACATGGATATTTTTAATTCTCTTCTTAGCCAATATGGGTATACTTCACAGGAACCGTGGAAATTACAATGTCCTGATAGGATCAACGAAGTGCCACAAAATAAAGACCACATACAAATTTTATTTAGTGCCACTTCAGATCTTGATGGACATTGGGTATGTGCCTTCTATGACAGAAAATCTATCTATATATACGATTCAATGAATAAAAGGGAAATGCATAGTGACCACAAAATATTCTTAAAGAAATTGTTTCCCTTTTACGACTTGAATAATAAAACGGTTCTTTTTCCAAAAGTTCAACAGCAGCCGAATGGAAACTACTGTGATGTATTCTCCATAGCGTTTGCAACTTCGCTGCTGTTCAATATTCGGCCAGATAGAATTATGTATGATCACGCGAAAATGCGTGATCACCTTATTACGATGTTAAAATCGCATATTAATCAGCATTTCCCGCAGGATTCAGCATACTGCAGTCTCGTGAAAGTTCTTCCATTGCCGGCGGTACAAGCAAGAAGGCAGGGAGCAGAAGAGACGCGACTAAATCGAATGCTTAAGAAAAAAATCGAAGTTGTGTCTCCAGATAATAAAGAGGAAAAGGCGTCATCAACACAATGCCATATTGTATTTATATCTGGTACAAACGTACCGACCATGTCTGCATTTAGCGACTCCTTTGTAAAGAAAAAGTCCACGTCTGCATTTGGCGACTCCTTTGCAAAGAAAAGGGCCACGTCTGTATCTAGCGACTCCTTTGCAAAGAAAAGGACAACGTCTGCATCTAGCGACTCATTTGCAAAGAAAAGGACAACGTCTGCATCTAGCGACTCCTTTGCAAAGAAAAGGACAACGTCTGCATTTGGCGACTCCTTTGCAAAGAAAAAGACAACGTCTGCATTTGGCGACTCCTTTGCAAAGAAAAGGACAACGTCTGCATTTGGCGACTCCTTTGCAAAGAAAAAGACAACGTCTGCATTTGGCGACTCCTTTGCAAAGAAAAAGGCGACGTTTGCATTTGGCGACTCCTTTGCAAAGAAAAGGCCAACGTCTCCATCTAGCGACTCCTTTGCAAAGAAAAGGACAACGTCTGCATTTGGCGACCCCTTTGCAAAGAAAAGGGCCACGTTGGCATCTAGTGATTCCTTTACAAACAATAGATCCATGCCTGCATTAAGCGATAATATATCAAAGACACAGCTGATGTCCGAATCAAGTGAAGATATATCAAAGACACAGCTGATGTCCGAATTAAGCGAAGATATATCAAAGACACAGCTGATGTCTGATTTAAGCAAACATTTTTCGGAGAAACAGTCTTTATCTGCATCTAGCAGTAAATTTGGTGACAACATTGAAAAAAGACAAAGCTTGTCCGGACTTAACGATAATGATTCTACAAAAAATAAACACCTAATACGTTTGCGGGAAAAAAATATTACATAGAAAATAAAGATCAAATACGTATCAGAAAGAAAGAAAAATCTACTACAAAAAATTGTAGTGAGGAGGGGAAAGCTCACAACTGTTTACTCTCGGGAGATGGATAATATTGGACACAGGATTTCTGAGGAAAACACATAATAGGATTTATTGAGGAAAGGACAAATTAAATGGTACAGGTGTAGGTGACAGAATGGTTTTGATAGCATTTCTATGTCTCGATATAAATTCATCATTATCGAGAATAACTCTAGCGACGGCAGTATGAATTCGCGTCTCGGCCGTCCGGCTTTAATAGCCGTACTCTCCCCATCGTAGGGTATTTCAGCTAGACAGAATCGCATAGGCGTCCGGGTGCAGCCTCCTGTATTCTCCCAGTCGGTTTGGCGACCGGCCTCATGGCCGTTCTCTCCTCACCTCAGGGCGTTCAGAAGTACCTCCCGTATTCTCCTAGCGGTGCCGGGCGTCCGGGCAACCCCCCTGTTCTCTCTCCGCTGGGAGGCGACCGGCTTTACTAGCCGTTCTCTCCATCCCAGGAGGCGACCAGGCGGTAGTTCCCCGATCTCTCCCTTGTATTCCTCAGGTGTTCAGGAAGCCGCCCTGTACTCTCCTCTGGAAGGCGACCGGCTTTAGTAGCCGTTCTCTCCATTCCAAGAGGCGTCCAGGAGCTGACTCCTGTACTCCCTGGTGCTATGCGAATACTCTCAGGCGGCCGTGGCTCCTTACCTCGTCCTCTCCTTCGAGATCGCAGTGGAATAGGGCGAGAGCTTCCGCGATCGCGATTTTAAGTGGTGCCGTTGCTAAGTGGACCGAGCCGCCGTCGCCGCGATCAACAACGCGGTTACCATGCAGGTGGCGGTTCGGTTCGGAGCCCGGAATCGCACGGGGCTCGCGGGATGTCCGCGGTGCGGGGAGGTATCGCGAACTTCCTTAGGCTACCTTCTCTGCGGTAATGCAGGGTCGCTGTTTGACCGGCGAAATTGGCTCAAAATGTGTTCGCGGGGCCACTTCCTGCTCGCTTATGTGACATAATTTTGGGTCCGGAAAGATTTCAATCGAAAGAGGAAAGTCCAATAGAGACCGCTCTGGTAGTAGTTTCATGGTATTACGTTATTTTTATACCAAATTAGTCGTCTAAAGTCTACACATTTTCCAATATGGTCGCGAAATATTCTGACTTTTTGCTGAGATGTATTTGTGTCATTCCCGTGTTTTCCTTCCAAAATAACTACCAGGGCGGTCTTCCTTATAAACTAAAGAACACGCCAAGCTATAGTTTATCTTGAAACTATAAGAAATAAAGCCGTAGGAAGTGGCCCCGTCTAACCCTGTGTTTTGCGGGATTTTGCCATAGTGTCGGTCACACAGCTCAATATTCGTGAGTACTTTAGTTCGCCCACGGGGAGCGAGATGGCGCCTAATCGAGAGGGCTGTCGACACAGAACCAAAGTAATGTCAAGCAGTTTGCCAATAAGTTGCAGGTTATGCATGTGAGAGATGTATGCAGAATGACACTTCACCATGATATGATTATAGGGAAACGCCCCATTTCGCTGTGAAATGTAATCATGAAGAGAAAAATAAACGTAGTATACTTGTCGTGGTTTTGGGACATTGTATTGTATTTTAGCATACAGGACTGTTTCAGAACAGAGATATGAAGAACAATCTTTCTTTCATAATTTGTATAAGAGGGTGTCGGCTGTAATAAACCATTAATGAACATAGCTATTTTATGTATGAACACATTAGCACAGTACTTTCAGACTCATGAACCTCGGAAACTGGTATGGTGTAACAGATCCCCAAAAATATCTTATACTTGAAATCACAGCCATCTGAGAGCAGACTGGCATCAGACTGGCAGCAAGGAAGGCAGACTCTAGCAGTCAGACCCATATCCATCTGTGACAGCGTATGTATATCAAACTGTTATCAGGGCTTGTCGTGCAAGCCCTGATAGTAAATGCTAGGCAGACGGATAGCAGATCTTGCTATGCGCAGCCTCCTGTGACAGAACAAGCAGATTTTAGCAGGATCTGCCACGCAGATTTGGCTATGAGGCCATGCATGTAAATGTAAATTTACATAACAGTTTTCTGTAAAGGATTTCTCCTGAAGGGATAGGCTAATCGAAACCTACTTTGAAAATAATGGAGACTATAATTGAATAAATGGGTACTTTTTATTTATTAATAATAGTGTACAAAAATTGTTTGCCACCGTTTTGGTGGCGCCGACACTCCTCACGCCTGGTCCGACGTGATGACGTTGCGGGAGCGGTCCTGCCTCTGGTGTCGGCGTCGCGGCCGGCGAGGATTGCCGCCGCCGCTGCAATAATTCTATTCTGAAATTCATAAAAATAGAAAATTATATTAGTATCATATAAAACTATAGTATATCTAAAACCCGATACTAATGAATCAACGACACATACCTCCTCCTCGGTGCGGTGCCTCGGCGAGCGCCTTCGCGCGGGTGACGTTGGGCGTATTTGTAAGGCATTGATTCGTCTGGTTGTCGACCGTGTCGACGACACCGATCGGCCCGGTGATCGCCATCGCGTGAATGGCGATCGGCGGGCCGGCGATCGCCGGGAGCGCGAACGCGCCTCTTTCGGAGCCGCTAAGGGCGGCCAGCTCCGATTTGGTGAGGGCGAGCATTCTCCCTCTTCAGTGTATACCTTTTTCTCCATCTGTAACATAAAATAGAGAGATCGGATGAGCAAAATAGCGATTTGGTGAAAACAACTAAATTATCAGTGAGAGAAAATGTACTTACGGTCTGACCTGTTGCTTCAATGGCGTGGTAATGACGAGAAGGCGTAACAGAAGACGGGCTTCTTCCTCCTTCGATCTTCTATTATTACTCTAAGTCGATGCAGATCGAGCGTCACCCACTACGCGAAACGATATATCGCTGCTTCGGATGATCACTTCATTGTTTTGTTCGTTGCAATAAAGACGTACAACGTAAGTGAGGTTTTATTCTCAAGTACGGAAGAGCATATACTCGTTCTAAAGAATACTGTGTATGCACTGTGTTTCTAGTAATTATCGTTTTGGTACGAAAGTGTTATAAATATGGAGCAAAGGGATAATTGTGTAAGTGATGTGAGCAAGAACTATTTGAAGGGAAAACCGAAGAACAAATCCTTGCCGCTATTTACTTAGGAAGCGCTCGTCCATGAGCAAAAGTGCCCGAGAACGGTAAGTTTTATTTTGTTGATGGCTTGTAAGATGCAAATACGATTATCAACGACCACCAGGACATTGTATTACGTTGCTATGCCCTAAAATGCTCTAATTACTTTCGTACATATTCCTAAAGTGTTTGATTGTTATCAAAACAAGGACATCGTGTTATCTCATAGCAAATGCACATTTGTCGCGTTATACATGTAGGGTGCGTTTATATATGCATATGCGTACGTTATAGTATTGTGTGTGTGGTCAGCGTCGAAAAGAAAAGACGAGCGTCGCGTGGCGAGGCGAAAGCCGGAGAAGCGTTTGAGCGGGGCAGAGTCGAGCGAAGCGTGGATGGGCGCAGTTAAAAGTGTATTGCTGAACACATTTATATATCTTCTCAAATAAAACATTACGCATCCTGAGAAGCGAGGAAGGATTAGCATCCCACTCACACTTATTTCCTACATACATAGTGATTCCGGTGGTGGAAACTCTTTTAGTATTCTAGCTGCGCTGATTTTTCTCTCTCTCCTGTCGCTTCTGTCGCTCCACGCTCCACACACCTCTCTCTCCTCTCGCTACACGCGCTCCTCTCTCTCCTCTCGCTCCTCACAAACTTCGTCACATACTTTCTTTGCGATAGCAAAGTTTATGAGCTATTTGAATAATATAGGGTGTCCTAAAACTCGGCGTTTGGGAGCCGGCCATCTTGAGGGGTGTGACCTGTGAGTAATTTTTTGATTGGTGCTTTCCGGGGTAAAAGTTGGAAAAAGACACGGGAGGGAGGCGGTAATAGTCCGCTAGTTGTCGGCCCCAAAATCAGTGAGGCGCGCCGCCGAAATACGTCCGCTGATCTTTGCTGCGAAAGGGGCACCTTGGATAGCCGCCCCGCCGCTAAGACTCTGGTTGTGAACCTGTGTCGCACCAAACTTACTCGCGCGTAATGTGCGTGTCACGTACGACGCGCGGAGCCGAGTCAGCTGAGCGAGAGTGTAAAGGAGCGTAAAGGAGAGAGGGAGGGAGAAATAAAAGACTCGTCGTAAAATATATGGGCTGCTCCGGCCTGACAGTCATTACAGTCTATACACTATTTCTCCTAATTGCCTTTTCTTGTTCAACTTCAAAATCATAAGAGATCAGACGGAATATTATTTATAAAAGATGGAGATAACCATAGTGCATCCCCCGGCGCTACGCCTGTTCCTCCTTTCTCGATTTCCAGTATTTTTTAGTGGCCTCAGGTTGCGTATGCATGTCGCTCAGGATTGTTCGTAATTGCCGTACTGTGCAATTATCGGACAGTGTTATTTTGCATGCTCGTTACAGGAGGTGCGAGAAGAAGAAGGCTCATCTGTTCCTCCAATCTCCTTCTCCATGCACGTCTGCAATAGAGAACAGAGAGTTTCCTTCACAGGAAGTGCAGGAAGAAATCGCCGAAGAAATAATCGAGGAAATCGAGGAGATCGTCGACGAAGAAATGGACGAAGATGTCATTGAAGAAACTGTCGTGGAAATGTACGACACTTCGTTCGATCAACAAGAAAGTGGCAACGTAGAGAACGCACCTCGTGAAGAAGTTGGCGAGCCAAACGAGAATCGTACACTGGCAATATCTCCAGATGTTTCTACTGCAGAAGAAACACAGCAAATGGAGAACGATCGGATTGAGCATGGCAGTTGCGATGATGATGACTGGATGAGCGATTGGCTCAATGACGCCTTGGAAGAGAGAACAGGAGCATCTGAACCGGAACAAGAAAACATGCTGGAAAATGAAGAATCGCAAGAACACCCTGCACAAGCCGTTGCCCCGCGAGAATCAGCAGCACCCGTTCCCGATCAAACACGACAACTGGACATCGACGAAGAGGATTGTTTGGTGGTCGAGAGAGCGCAGCTACCGCAGCCAGAAGAGTCTGTTGTCAAGGGTTTCGATATTGTCGACTTTACCTACCTCTTCCAGAAAATGAAAGAACCCCCCCCCCCCCCCCCCCCCCCCACGGATTGCGGTCTAGAACATATGAGGATAAGTGGATGCCGAAAAATAGGATTGAAGAAGATTTATAGGTTCCAGTGTGAAATGTGCCAATATGAGGCGTCAATACCATGCTTGCCGAATGATGAAAACAGAATGGATCTCAATCACAGCGCCGTCTCTGGAACAATGGTGACAGGTGGCGGATTTTGGCAATTGGAGGAAACTATGTCTGCGATGAACATACAATGTATGTTGAGGAAAATGTTTGAGAAGTGCCAGCAAAACATTATCGACGGATTCGAACTGGCTGCAGAGCGCGAAATGGCGGAAGCTGCGAGAGAAGAGAGAGAGATAGCCATTGCGAAAGGCGACGTGGATCCAATCCATGGTATTCCCATGATTACCGTCGTCGCGAATGGCAGCTGGCTCAAAAGAGTATATCGTGGTGGAGTCTACAACTCTACATTCGGCATGGGAGCTATCATTGGATACGCCACGAAGAAGGTCCTGTACTTCAATGTCAAGAATAAGTTCTGCATGATATGTATAATCGCTGCGAAGAAGCATGAACCACCTCCCGCACATCGTTGCTACAAGAACTGGGGTCGTGACGTGCCTTCCACGGCTATGGAAGCTGCTGCAATTGCAGAAGGCTTCATGTGCAGCGTTGAAATGCATGGCCTAATACAGTGCTGTCCAACGGAGGGGCCCCTACCGAGCTGAGTTCCCCTTCCACGCTACCCGTTCCGAGCCGCCGCGCTACGCGGCCTAACCGGCAGCGCGACCCCCACCACCGTAATTCATCGTGCTTGCTCACCGCGGGCCGCTCTACCTGCTTCACGCTGTAGCAGGCGCCAAAACGAGCGCTGCTGCCGAGAGCGCCAGGAGTGGGGGAAGCCCTGTGCTCCTGGGAGCAGCTCTTGGACAGCACTGGCCTAATATATAATATATTAGTTGCCGATGGCGACGCTGCCGTGCACAAGAAGATAGTGGACAATGATCCATACAAAGAATATATGGTTCGTGTAAAGAAGATTGAATGCCGCAATCACTTCCTCCGAAGTTTCTGCAGCGCCTTACGGGGAATAGTAGCGAAAGGCCCTAACAGAGATTTCAGAGAGGTCGTCAAAAACAAGATTTACCGCTTGCGGAACTGCATCCAGAAAGCTGCGGAACACCGATTCACGGAAAAGCAGCCGCTTGCCTAACGGATAGAAAACTTCAAAATTGATCTGAACAACGTACAGAGCCATGTCTTTGGAGAACACAAAGATTCTGAGAGATTGCAATATTTTTGCAACAAATACTCGGACACGAAGAGAAAGGATTACATACCGAAGCTGAAGAAAACAGGACTATATCAAGAAATCAAGATTGCCATGCGGCGGCTTTACATGAATGCCGAGAGTATGCTATATGGGCTCAATAGTAATAGCGTGGAAAATCTAAATGGCATTATTAGCAAGTACATCGGAGGAAAGCGACTCAATTTCGGAAGAAAAGGATCTTACACCGGCAGATCTGCGGCTAGCGTCGTTGCCAAGAATACGAAAGAAGCGTTGAGCAGACTGCATGTAGCAATGGGCAAGGAACCGACGCCTATATTGCAGAAGATGGAAACTCGTCGCAAACATGCGTTGGCAATGGCGAAGAAGTACAAGGAGGCAGCGAAAGCATCGGCATCCAAATATCAAAAGAAGCAATCGTACGATAGGGATTACGACCCCGATGCAGACAGGCCGGACATAGATGCAGCAGCGTACACTTCCGAGTGGGAGAGACATATGATGCAGCTCTACGAGTGGTAGGCGTCACGATCTGTAATCGAAGAGGAAACGCGCGATCAAGCCAACGATGCGAGATGGATGGCATATCGAAGACAATTATTGACTGCGTCCAATTTCGACATAGTGTACCGAATGCGTAAAACCACACCGCGCGCGAATACAGTGAAGAGCATACTGTATCGCCAAGAATTAATTTTAGAGGCACTGCAGTACGGAAGAGACAACGAACCGAAGGCATTGAAGGAAGTAGAAGACCAGTTCGATGTCCAAGTACAACGATGCGGCCTCTTCATCGATAGCGTTGTGCCATACTTAGGCGCGACACCTGATGGCCTCATTGACCAAGATACGCTTGTCGAAGTGTCCCTATTCGGCAAGAGATTTGACACCCGAAGAAGCAATTGAAAGGCTTCCAAATATAAATACGATCTACCGAGATGACCAACTCAACAGGAGCCACAAGTACTTCTACCAAATGCAAGGACAATTGCATATCACGGGAAGAAACCAAGGCATATTCTGTTTGTGGACACCAAAGGGAGCAAAGTTCACAGGAGTGGAGAAGGACGACGCACTTTGGAAGAAAGAAATGGAGTCGAGTTTGAAGAACTTTTATGAGGACTGCATACTTCCAGAACTTATAGACAGTCGGTACAATAGAGGACAGTCCATTAAAGAACCCCCCTACGTGAAGAAAGCAGAACGGAAGAAAAAAGCTGCAGACACCGTCGGAGAGGAAGACATGTCTGAACATGATGGGGTCTAAGAAGAACCAACACATTTCGTTCCCTCAAAGCTGCAGTAGGCGATGCAGTTCACCAATTGCAGTAGCTCACACAATTGCTGGAGCCGCCGACGTTCATCATTCCAGTGCAGTAGATCGTAATTGCTTGAGCCTGCGACGTCCATCCCAGTGCAGTAGATCGCAATTGCTTGAGCCTGCGACGTCCATCCCAGTGCAGTAGATCGCAATCGCTTGAGCCTGCGACGTCCATCCCAGTGCAGTAGATCGCAATTGCTTGAGCCTGCGACGTCCATCCCAGTGCAGTAGATCGCAATCGCTTGAGCCAGCGATGTCCATCCCAGTGCAGTAGATCGCAATTGCTTGAGCCTGCGACGTCCATCCCAGTGCAGTAGATCGCAATTGCTTGAGCCTGCGACGTCCATCCCAGTGCAGCAAGTTGCTCTTATGATTGTAGGAATAGACCAGGAAGTATACTATATTATTATAATATAATAATAATTATATCAGTCCTTCCAGAAGTGGTGAAAGGAGCCGTCCCAGACGGGGTTGTGGCGTGTGTCTCTTCTTACTCTTCTACTTTATTTTCAGCTGATACTGATTTCACACCTCCATCCAATAATTACATACTTCAACGAGGACTTTTCACAGAAAGAGAGAAGGAAGGAAAGAGAGAGTACAAAATTGTACAAAAAGAGAGAGAAATACCGAACATTCTGCAGGTTGATAGGAAGTAAATATGACATTATTATTTATAGGCTGTATATTTCAAATAACTGTTATTAACAAATTTGTTCGCTTCCCCAGAGCAGACTTAGAACAGGCATTGGACAATCTACCTGAGGATGATCAAATTTCCACTGGACTTTCACCACGTGCTCGACCTACTGAAAGGTGATTTTTTTCATATATATTGGTCATATGTCAAACAGCCGTTACTTGGGCAAAATTGTTTCCCTCTTCGCATTCAGTCGCGTAGAAGGCTTGTTGATAATCGTCAGATGTTTGACAATAATTTGATTATAGTAGGACATTGCAAATGGGAAGGGTAGATATTATTCTTACTGTTGCCACAATCTTACACTTGCTGTTTGCCTTGTCAAAATACAAATGAAATAATAAACCGAAGCCTCAAATAAAAGTGGGAACTTCTGCATGATTATAAAGAGTATGAGATTATAACAAAATATTTGTTGATCTTTGTTACAGGTCGTCAGCAATACCAACTTTGCACCAGTGTGACTGTACTGTTGTAAAATGGCGCTGTGATGATAACACAAGTTCAACACCTCCATCTCACTCAAACTGAGTCTCGCACGCGAATGACTGAGTACCTACGCTCGCTGGGCGGAAGCTCGCCGATTCCAGTTCTTCCAAAGATCCCGGAAGCCCATTCGCCCTCCCTCTTTTCTGGCATCAAATTACGAGCCCAGTGCTCTCATTTTCAACATGTAGATTACCAAAATGTTTTCATTATATAATACATTATAATACTGTATTATAATTTCATAGGCTATCTTTTATAATAAAACCAGTTTGTTTATTCCAGTTTATTTATTATCATTGATTGAACTTTGTAATCATTGTCCATTTTCAGCGGCTATGAAATTGCACCAGAGACAGAGGTCAATACGTGTTAGACGTCAAAGGAAAAGTATACTCAGAGTAACCTCATTCTCTTCCAGAAACACTTTTCCAGTATCAATTCCTCTTGATAGACAACGCCAGTAGCTCCACCTCGCGTTCGTTTTGATAACCAATGTTTGTAGGTAATACGATCGCGATCCCAAAAAAGCTCCGGTTACCGTCGGTAATCGATAGTCAGCTGAATCTGAAAAAGTCTCGCGGGTAGCCTAGCCCCTTAATACTGAATCAATTCTAATGGAACTATGCGTAAATTAAGGGTCATTTCTTTCCCTTCAATTTTATGTATTATGCATGTTCAGTCGTCGCGCCAGCAGAGCGCTCAACTGGAACGCATTTCGACCAATACGGTTCAACCCTCATGCGCTTTCGAGATCTAGCGCTATCTCAGGATCGGTTAAATTAGTTTCCCCACGCTGCCGGCCGGCGGCAGCACCACTCAGCCTCAGTGCGTCTCAACCGCCATAAACGCTGGCTTCTCGCCGGTCGCTTCTCTTCCGGCAGCCATTGTTCTATCGATCCTGGATCGTTTCGGTTGGTTTGCTCTGTGGAGTTGCTTCAACGGTTTTTCGGTACATTCTCGAGTGATTTCTCAAGACTCTCTCAAGTTATCGGAACTTCTCACAGTGTATAGTTGTATATTTTGTGAATAGTGCTACTAGTTATCGATAAATAGTATTTAATTAGAGTTAAGTGGTTTTGAGCGTTATTCCCCCACTCCACCAGACTCTCACGTTCGCTCGCGAACAATGCATTATAGAAGAAACCAATTTTATTATTGAAAAAATTAGTTAAAATGGAAACTTACCTCATGTCTCTTGTATTGCTGCTTCTAAACTACTTTCACTTTTTTAAATTATGCCTCTATTAATATTTAATCGAACCGAAGCAAACTACGCTTAAACTAAATTGTATTTCTTATGCTTTCACTTTATTTACAGCCAGTTTTACTATTAAAGAAATGATTTAGAATGGACCCTTTTTGTTTAGTTATGCCTCTATTAATATTTAATTTATTCGAATAAAACTATGTTTAAACTAAAGTACAATTTTTATCCTCCAGCTTCTATTATCATGCATTATAAAAGAATCGAAGGTTGCTATTAAAAAGTTACCTTGAGTCCACCTTTTTCACTACCGGCTTATAGTTACCCCGGAACTATTTATTTCGACTTTGCGTTCTTATCGAAAGTCCGTAAGTGCATCCTTGCCTGCGATTGGAGTCATCGCCGAATTTGTTTTGGGGTCATGGAGCGAGGCAGATTTCAAATGCGTTCCCGGAAAAAAAGTTATCGGTATTTGGCAATTCGAGTGATTAGCTGACTGGTTATCGGCTTGACCCGTGACACGCTGCCACCGATTAGAAAACTTTGATTGATCGTGGCATTGTTAATGTCGATTCCATCTTAATGAGACTGGCACTGAATTAAAGCTTATTTCTGACTTTTTAATTCTGCGTAAGAGTCATTGCCCGCAAATCAGTTTTTGTAATAAAAGATTGACGTAAAGCGTACCCTTATTTTTCAAGTTTTTTAACTTACATTTCTGACTTCAGATTTAATTGATTGTATCTTCTACAGTCTCTGAGCGATTTTAATTAAATTAATCTCAAACTAAAGCTTATTCGTGATGCTTTCAATCTACGTATGACTTATATCGAAAGAAATTGATTTTAGTATTAAAAAACTATCGTAAAGTGTACTCTTATGTTTAAACTTTTTCTCATTGACGTTTATGACCTGGAATAACTTCAGATTCGTTTAATTGTGTGTTCTAGAATTTTTGAGTAATTCTAATGACACTGATCTCAAACTAAAGCTCGATTCTTTTCCTTGTAAGATAGGTAGTTAAATATCGGGGGGTTCAGCGTTATCGTAGTAATAATTCAGATTTAAAGTCAGCACTTTTCGCTTAGTCATCATTATGGAAACAATCTTGCGAAAGAAGTTCGTTATTAAGAATTAGTGTATCCGTCGATGACTCCATGAATTCTCATCGCACTGATGCCAAATTGAAGTTTATTTCTTCCTCTTTAATTCGATGTATAACACATTGCAAAAGAAAATAATTTTAGTATTTAAAATTGGAGTTAAAGCACATCCTTAACCAATTCTTATTTATAGTACTTTGAAAATTGTTTAACTCTATGAATTTATATTACCATTGACAAACAATAAGATTGAGTTAAACTTTTGTCACTGGAAAAAAAAAATTAAAAAGTTTTATAGGAAGTTTATCAGAAGTTGATTGTCTTTCGTTTATTAATTATAATAAGTTGAAAGGAAAATGCAACAGCAACTTTGTAACTTGTTGTATTGTTGACTCTTTTGAATCTGAATGAATAATAAAAGATGAATGAATGACTGATAAAGACCCAATCCGTGAGGATTGTTTTTAATACATGACACTTCGACCTGACCTTCCCTCGCCCATTGTCACTCTCAAAATATCCTACAATTCTGTATTCCTTCTGGTTTTCTGCGAGGACAACAAACTCTATCTGCGCTCTCTGGCGACCGGCACGGAAATCCACCTGCTCAAAGGTTACACCGACAAGATGAGAAGCCTTGCTGTTAGTATTGATTAATGATACTAGTAATTAGCAATTATCACGCTGCTTGGAAAAATGACATTGTATACATTCTTTGTTTTTACACAACCACAGATTGTAATTTTATAGAATCGTTGTAGAGGTTCAAGCATGTCAAATATTTCATGTATGGAATGTGTGTTCTTGTGTTCAAGAGATTATTCGTGTATAGTGTATCTATAATCGTTAAATGGTTCATTGTTTTTTCCTGCATTCGGATTCAGATACTACATATTCATCTTTATCGGACTACTTTTCTTAGTCTTCGTTCACGTGTAGATTGAATAGTTATAGCTCACTAGTCTCCCACATAGATTTTCCACGCGTATTTTTCGAGCCTTAAAACTGTGACTTCGACTCTTTCGGTCCATGTTATCTGAAGTCTTAAAGCGCATTCCTAGTAAAGGATCATCGCGGCGTGCCCTTAGTGCTCTATGCAGCTGTGCACTCATGTCTCCCTATAAATGTTTAAGGGGGTGTAGGACAGTTAACCTTTACATTTTTATAAATTGTATAAATGCTGGTGTGACTAAACCAATCACTTGGTGAGCACAGTCATTTTACCTTTAATTAGTATACTTGTACAGAGTAATTTGAGGTAAAAACATTTAAAATCAAATAAACAATAAGGCAGTTATTAATTCTTAAACATTACAATATTAATTATGCATAATAGTACTCTGCGGAGGATTTCTTTGGTACGGTTGGTCCAGTGAAGATCAGTTTTTACAGAGTTCTTTTTTAAGATCATAGCTAAGGCGGGGACCAAAATCATGCAGATAAGTCATCTGGAAGTTGGTTAAAACCAATTGTTTATATTGTTAACCAATAAAACTCTATTTTCTGTAACTATTTGGTTATGCTAAATGTACTAAATGATTGAATATAATAACACATGTGGTCCCCGCTGTAACAGGTGGTACAGTGAACAATTGTGCAAAAGCGGAACCCATTTGAACCAATAGTTTTGGAAAAATCATCCGCAGAGTACTATTATGCATAATTCATATTGGAATGTTTAACAATTAATAACTGCCTTATTGTTTATTTGATTTTAAATGTTTTTACCTCAAATTACTCTGTACAAGTATACTAATTAAAGGTAAAATGACTGTGCTCACCAACTGATTGGTTTAGTCACACCAACATTTATACAATTTATAAAAATGTAAAGGATAACTGTCCTACACCCCCTTAAACCTCAAGCGTAGTCAGACCCCTGACGCCCATACTTCCACCATACTCCCTTTTCACTGGGGTTTTCGGGTATTTAAGCCCTAAATTCTAGTGGAAAGCGGGGGAATCAGTTCCGAACTCTCATTGACGGCGAAGGTCTGTCATGCGGACCAGCGAAGAACACCGTAGTAGATCGAGCTCATAGTGTCTCCTTCGAAGGAGTTACAATTACTGTACGTACAGGGTGAGTCATTTGCCTTTTAATCATCCATATTTAATCATAAATAAATATCAGTGCATGGAAAAGACTGGGTAAATACTACTTTATATTAAAATTACTCAACATTTTGTATTTATTCCATTTTCAATGGCCTATATCGATCATTGGCGATTCAAAGGGAAGTGAATCACCCTGTACATCGTGTCTGATCGCGATCGATAGGCAAGTCACAGTTCTTTCGTTAGTTTCTCCCCCTTTCAAATCGTAACGTAAAACGAAATCATATTATTTTGTAACAACATGTCAAAACCACAGAAACTCTCATTGTATATTTTGTGTTTGTATTATTTGATCATTCACAACATATTGAACATTATTCTAGTTTTCATTAAGAAATCAATTGTGTTATCATTACTAAATTCCTGTTTAGTTAACCTTGTTTCAATTAATGACAATAAGGAAAGGAATAATAAAAGATCCCATGAGGATACATCTTTACCACTCGAGGTGTATCCGACGAGCCATAGTGTAGTAAATAAACAGGAACGCGAGTGATTGAACGATTTTATTACACGTCTTGTCTCTTTTAAGGCTCTTAAAGGAATGAATTCACAAATCAATAAGTGAGTCTCTTAATAGAATGAATCAAAAAGTGAGTCTCTTATAAGTAGTCTCTTTTTTAAAACATACAAATGTAGTCTTAGATAACTATAGCAGCATCCTTCACTCTCACTCTTTCTATCTTTCTCTCACATTCTCTCTCACTTTATCATACTAGTCTCTTATATTATTTTATAATTCTCGTACAATAATAAGGTTTAACTGTAACTTAGGGCATTCTTCCATGATCGATGAGCAGTCTTGAGTCTGGTTAAGGTGAAATAGTCCTTAGCACGATCATAGAGCATACTTTAGGACTCGCGAAGCTTGGTTTATAACACATGATGATGCGTGTTTGTTAATATATTGCAAAACCTATTTCTTCATCAGATTCTTATCTAAATACGCTATATTAAACTTTAAAAAAGCTTTATTTTTAAACAATATTCTCCAATGGTTCACAGGAATATAACATTCTGTAAATCGCATCTCCGTTCACATTCGACAACGAACCAAAGTTTTTTTTATCGTTAATTGTGGCAGACGGTTAACAGATTCGCAGCCGGTGATACAATTTTGTGTTGTTTTTAAATCTTTCAGTTGCCGCTGAGGTATTTCTACTATTATCTTATATTTCTCGCGGAAGTGGGCGGAATTTATTTCCATATTTCTAAATTCAAACAACAGGTGATTGCAAGCACGATCGCATAAACCAATATTTTCTATTTTCATTCCGATTTTAATACCAGAACTTTGCGACTTTCCGCTATAGCTTTCTCATAGTTGAAGCTGGCATCGAGTTAAAGTTTTCGCGCCACAATCACCGGCTGCAAATGTGTTGATATTGGCAATTGGCTGGTTTCCTGATATTTCTTTTGTTGTTATACATCCCTGCAGATCGCCTACGACAGCAAAAGGGCGATATACGGCACCAAGGACGGGAAGATCCTGGTGTTCGACATGAACAGTGGCAGACGGTTCCATGAACTTTTGCCCACAGAATATTCACCCAACAGAATACTCAAACGTAGAATATTGACACAACAAACAATTCATCCAGACAATATTCATCCGCAGGAACTTTCATCCAGACACTACTCAACCACAGTTATATTGATCCAAAAAAAACTTACGCAAACGAATTTTCATTTTCAAAAATATTAAACCAAAAGAAATTTCAATCAATAAATTCTCTCCCGCACAAATTTAACTTATATACCTGGTAGAGACCTAATACAGATGTAACACAGAGTTAAAACCCAGACCTAACCAACCCAGACTCAGTATGCCTCAGTCTTCATGCTGTCAACAACTTAATATACTTGGAGAATAATATGTTCTAATTCACCAAGAGTTGCAGCGCGTCATAATATCCATTGGGTGAAAATTATTATGTATAAAATTCCTTTGTACAAATGGCTCTACATCAATATTTCCTCGATGAAAATTCTTGAGTAAAAATTACAGTAAGTGAATATTTCTTGGATGAATTATTGTATGTACAGGGTGATTCACTTGCCTTTGAATCGCCAATGATGGATATAGGCTGCTGAAAATGGTATAATTATACGGTGTTGTATAATTTTAATATAAAGAAGTATTTACCGAGTCTTTTCCACGCACTGACATTTATTTATTATATCAAATTGTACCAATAATGGAAATAATTGGAACTCGAGTGTGAAGGGGATGATTAAAAGGCAACTGACTCACCCTGTACAAATATACTTTGGATGAAAGTTCCACTGGGCAAATGTTGCCTGGATCAATTATCCGATGTAGGATAATTGTGTTTCCCGGGTAAAGGGGCTGTGACCCGTGGCAGACTCACACGAAGTCTGATAGGAGGCGGAGGCAGCATCGAGAGCTTCTACGTAATGGAGAAGGATGACTTCCTCGTGTGCGGTGACGCTGGAAAAGTTACTTTCTGGTCATTCAGGTACATTATTTCATACTACCTAGAACATTATAGAGCTCTTACCTAATTATTGCTAATTCACGCTATACATATATATACCAGTTGTTACAGTGGATAAAAAAAAGTACTCCCACACCCAGGGTTTTCGGAAAATATTTTCTTAAAGAACAAAGCTCATCTCTCGAAATATAAATACATTTTCTTGAATAAGAAAGTGTCTTTCTTAATTTATTTTTATATGCAAAATTATCAAATTGCTGGTGTCTTAAATATATGCCTGTAACATTAAAAAATCGGGGTAAGGAAAACGAACGAATAAGGAACGGGGTAAGGAAATTGCAGAGGTGAAACCAGTTAAAATGAAATCGATTATCTCAATTGAACCCGCTGGAATTCGTAAGACAGGTATTATTCGCTTTATTCTTACTTTATTTGTCTTTTCTATTGTATGGGAGTCCCAAAAATGTAATAAAATATTGCCACCATCATGTTGGGATGTTGGTAAGGAACAAAATAGCAGGATTGAAAATTGTTGTTCGGCCTTCAATGTCGAATTATTCAACAATAACTTATGCTCCGCTCCTTGAGCTCTTAGCGAGTTTCGAGCCGCTATCGCTTGCTCCTAGAAAAAGGGAGGTGATAAAAAACATCTTGGCAGTCGGCCTGCGAGAATTGCGATGGAGGACCAATCGGTTGTCGCAATTGTTTTTTTTGCATTTTCTTTCCCTCTCATCATCATGTTCAACACCTGGCAGTGGTGATGCTTTTTCTTTGACTGTTACGGCGTGTGAGTGATCACGGCCGTGAAAATTGCGAATTAATTAAAGACTACGTCAATGCAGTCAAAAATATGGGTGGCTTTTAAGGAGCACAGGAAAAGGGACAACCGCCGTGCGGGGTGTCAGAGTGCATCGCCTCGGTATGTGTGTGTCATCATAAAATGTATGTGAGGCTGAGGCTGCGCCGAAACAATAACATGTGACGGCGCTCGAGGAGCCGAACGACGAGAGCGATCGGCATTGCGCCACAGATCGTTGAAGCTAGCTGACCAGAGGACAGAGAGGCAGTGACGAGATCACCCATTGTAAGTAATCAGATTACGTTCATAATAACAAGTTTAAAAGATGGCTTAGGCCCAATAAAGAAGTTAAAAGATGGCTTAGGCCCAATAGAGAAACAGAATAAAAGAGCAAGCATAAGACTTCGATGAAGCAGCCTGATATACTCAGTACGAACAAGATGGCAAAAAGCCCAATACTTAGACAGGAATAATGTTCATGAGTTGACCGTCCGTGTAAGACTTCGTGGAAGCAGGGACTAAACGACCAAACATAACTCTTTGATGGAAGCAGCCTGATAGATAAGGCGTTAAACGATATCAAATTGAAATAAACCAATACATCAATGATTACGATAATTCGGCAGAAACTGGCTTAATTTCTTTCCCTCTCCTGTAGAAGTTCATTAGCTGCAAACATTGACGTTTCCTCGCCTTTCCTCCTATTTCCTCATTAACTTTGCATGCGTTTGGGATAAGTATCGCCCCTGACTAGTTGTTCCGCGATTTCCGATTAAATCTGTTCAAACTCAGTGAATCAACTTTATCAGGGTCCTGTAAATTTTTTTTATAAGTACTGAAGTGGCACCCTGTTAAAGCTTTAGAACAGCAATCGTGATGACCCAAGTTCGGCTTCCCGTCGGCGCGAGATAACTTTTTTGCGTTTCTCCGCATTTTCTTCGTTAATTCTTCAATACCCAGTAGTATCGGTAATATTTTATTTTTACGACTGTTTACCGTCCACCTACTTTTTCATTATTGTAGCTGTTACGCGCAGATAGATTAAGTCCATGTTGCGATTATGCGGCGTTATGAATTTGTGTTAGGTACGATAAAAGAGTGTATTGTGTTGATGGCCGAAGACATTGTGTCATCGCGGACGTCGCCGTATTTATTGTGTGTGGGTAATTATCACTATTTGTAAAGGATGCGTGCGAATCATGAGAGCAAAATGTCTTGTTTGATTTGAAGTTACGATTTCCGTAGGCCGAGCCCCTAGTGCGCGGTAACGTGAAAACGTGCCGTGGCCTATAAGCCATTCGTGCTCAGGTGGAGGTTCGCTTCTACCTGAGGCCAAGATTGACCTCGTTAGGGAAGGTAAAACTTCCCGGGTTTTGAAAGTCCCGCGTGCACGGGGAGACCTTATGGTTGAACCGGGGCCGCTAGGCTAACCCTTGGTGACGCCACGGAAATCGACCTGCGATAAGGGTAATAGAATTAAGGACAATAGTCCCCCTCTTCAAGGCCCAAATATGTACATGGTTCGAATTGTCTGCACGCAGTCCTCAGTGATACCTCGGAAGCCGAATAGAGTGGATCGAGCGAACCGAAGTCGACTACAGTAGCATTCATTTAAGATAAGCCACCTCCACTCTGAAAATCGTTTTTCCCATTGAGATGGTTAGAAAATACACGTTCTTCCGGATTTTTGTCCAGCAAACCTATCAGGACTATGAATATGAAACTTGGTACCATTAAGTTTTATATTGATAGCTGTATACTTGCAAGAAAAAGTATCACAGGTTCCTGATAAAGTCGATTCACTGGGTTTGAATAGATTTAATCGGGAATCGCGATACAACTAGTCAGAGACCATACTTATCGCAAGCATGCAACGAAAATGAGGAAATAGGAGGAAAGGCGGGGAAACGCCAAAGAAAAAGTATCACCACTGTCGGGTATTGAACATGATGATGAGAGGGAACGAAAATGCAAAAAAAAACAATTGCGACAACGGGGAACCGAACTATGGCAACCACAGTCACTATTCCAACGCCTTGACACAACGCTACTTCGATACTTGTAAGAAAAAATATCACAGGCCGCTGATAATTTGATTCACTGGATTTGGTCGGATTGAATTGGATCTAATCGGACGTCGCGAAACAACTAATCAGGGATTGTCGCAAGCATGCAACGAAAATGAGGAAATAGGAGGAAAGGCGGGGAAACGCCAAAGAAAAAGTATCACCACTGCCGGGTATTGAACATGATGATGAGAGGGAACAAAAATGCAAAAAAAAACAATTGCGACAACGGGGAACCGAACTATGGCAACCACAGTCACTATTCCAACGCCTTGACACAACGCTACTTCGATATTTGTAAGAAAAAATATCACAGGTCGCTGATAATTTGATTCACTGGATTTGGTCGGATTTAATTGGATCTAATCGGACGTCGCGAAACAACTAATCAGGGATATTAATTATCGCAAGCGTATATTAAGAAAGTGGGAAAGCACGAGGAAAGGTAAAGACGCGTCCATCGGGTGATACCGTGCCGTGTTCGGGTGTCGAGAACGACACATGTAGCGGGCCGCCAGGTTAACAATTATTTCGTTTCGAGAAAACCGAATAGTTGAGCACCGGTTGGTCTTCCATCGCAATTCTCGAAGATCGACCGGTAAGATGTTTTTCGTTGCCTCCCTTTTTCTAGGAGCAAGCGGTAAGCGTTAAATAACTCGACATTGAGGGCCGAACAACAATTTCAAAACCTTCCATTTTGTTCCTTACCACCATCCAAATATGATAGCAGCAATATGTTATTATATTTTTGGGATACCCTGTATAGTAGCAGACCGCATCCCCACTCCGCTGCCATCTCCCCATCACAAGCAGTGTGGCGACAAACATAAAACTCGAGTTACTATAAAAGAAGATGAAAAGCGAGAGCCAAGCAGTCCAATTCAGTCAACAGGGAGCCATTTCTCTGCTTTGTTGTATCTTTGTCTTTGTTCTGTTTTTGTCGCTAATCGAGAAAATTCGCTGAGGTGTTTCGCTCGCGTGCTGCAGCGCTTTTTAGGGATTCTTGTGCCCGGAATTTCACCGCACACCAGGTACGCATCCATACCGCTGAGCGTCTCGGCTCTTAACCTTTCCGTTAACATTTAACTGGCCCGTTCGCTAAAACAGTATTGGCACATCGAGCATTTTTAGACTAAATATGCTTAAAAAAGAAACTTATCTCTTCTAAAGAAATATATTTTTTCATAAGAAAGACACCTCGATCGAGAAAATGTATTTTTACTTAAAGAGAAGAATTTTCTTCTTTGGGAACATTTTTTCCAAAAACACTTGGTGTGCAAATATTTTTTTTTATATCCTGTATAACTAGTTTTTCGCCTATCGTTTCTATGCCGTCTCTTCGTCCTGTAAAGTCACTTCTCTTTAGATATATTTTTGTTTGCTCTGAGTATCAGTCAGGCGTTTTATGTAACTCTTTGTTGTCACAGCGCCACGCAATCCTTCGATTTCTTTTTCCAAATTTCGACGATGCTATTCTTGCATTTCTGCTCACCCATTGGGAGCTCGAACAAAGCCTTTTTCATCGAGCACAGTTAGTAAAGAAATTATTGACACCCCCAACATTTTCTCAAATAAATTTTCTTAAAGGAGAACCCATTCTGCTTTGTATATGTTGATTTTCTCTTAGAAGGGATATTTTGCTTTAAGAAAATTGTTTTTTTTTGTTAAAAAATAAAATGTCTTACATATCAAAATTCACGCCAAGAAAAGAGGTTCTGCGAATACTTTGTTTTTATAGACATACACAGAGATAGAAGAAGATATTTAGTTTGCATGCTCCTCGCACTTTCCTCGGGGAAAATTGCTAGGGTGTTGTCGCGGTGAATCGGATTTGCCTGAAGTGATGCTGAAAATATTATCTCATCGAACGTTTCTAAAATTTAATAGTAGCGGCCGGGGTACTGTCAGATTAATCATGTGTTACGTGTAAAACAGTGAATAACGCACAGTCGATGAAAAATTCACACATACCCTTTGTTTTTCTTGGAGTAAATTTTGATAAAAGAGAATGTTGCTTTTTTAAGAAATAAAAAAGGTTTCTTAATGAAGAAATTTCCGCTTTTAAAGAAAAATAAATGTTATTAAAGCAGAATGATTTCTCCTTTAAGAAAATGTACTTGGGAAAATCTGGGTGTGTAAATACTTTTTCAACCCATGCTATGACATTTGTTTTTCTCAATTTACTTTAGGTTCTCTTGGACCACCCAGCACACTCATTGCGAAATACTACTTGGAAACAGCATTTACTTGACAGCCCATGATTCAGAGACGTGCAAGATCAATAATAAAACAGGTACTCCCACTGGTGTAGCACTCTTCAATAGGATTAAGAGTTTACACATCAGCGTTGTAACAAGTTCATGAAAGGAAAAGACATTTCACAGTATATACTCATGGTGAAAATCATGTGTTTTATAAAGTAATCGAACAAGCTAAATATCAGTGTAATAATGTAATAATGCTAATGTAGTGTAATAATGCTAATTTTGCAGATGGAAAAACAGAACTGACTGATAATTGCTGGAACTCTGGTGGTAAATATTGCCTATTGTTTTTTTGGCGAGTGTTTTATCTTGGCATGATTACACTAATTCCCTCATTTCACTTTGGAAAAACCCTGATACATAATTTATGTCAACACAGAGATGATAGAAAAGGGAATTCCCAATCGTTTCAGTATCAAATGTTGTGTGTATATGAGTGACAACCATGCGATACATATTAAATTGATAAGCTATCGCATGAATGGGTAAAAGTTTCTGAGACTGACGGGGATCAAGCTATAAAAAAAAAGTCGGGCCGCTGAGAGAATGAATCCGGTGAGGGAGGGTAGCCAGGCGGACCCGGCCGAAATTTTACCCTCTCCAGTTACGTTTCGGGAGTTCCGTAGCCTGGCTTCCCCTCACGCGCTTTCTACTCACACATGCTAAGCGCATTGTAGCCACGCTATGCGTCTGTATTTGAGATTTGAATTGAGACGGAGACTCGCCTCCGTTTACTTTCTTAACATAGAGAGTGAGTCTAATTCTCATTATACATATTTTGCCACCCTGAACGAAACAGTATTCGGTAATGGAAAGTCCACGTTATATTTTGAAATCAGTCTTAGAGTGTCCAATCTACCCCAACATTACTTTATTCACAAACTAAAAGTTTACTTAAATACCTTATACTAAATAGAAAATCTACGGGTCCTGAAAAAATAATAGCTATAAAGTTTGTTTCTGCCCGAACAAAACAAGAAAAGAATAACGTCGATTTGACCAGTGATTTTCGTAAAAAAAATTCTTCCGTAATGGTCTCATTTAACGAAAAGGATAAAATACCCTACTTTGACGGTCTCTATTTCTTAAACAATTACAATCACGGAAAATGAGAATATGACCTATATCTATTTTCTTATGGGGAACAATGTGTGAATTTCAGGAAAATCTGAAATCATAATGAGAATCGCTGAGAAATCATAATGTTAAATCACTGTAATCTCGTGTACTGAATATAGTATCTCATGTTATTCTAAATTGGTGTTTTGATGCAAAAGAACTGATCCGTTTTAAGAAAAATGGCACCTAACCCTGGCTTGCGGGTCGCTCAATGTGTCAAAGGGAGACAGGCGCAGCTTGTCTTTATCTAAGTTAGGTTGACCCTATTGGGTCGGGCAACCAATACCGAGGTCGTAGATACATAGCGCTAGGACCGCGACGCACCCACGTGTCAAGGGAAGTGGCAGTAACGCAAAACGAAATCATATTATTTTGTAACAACATGTCAAAACCACAGAAACTCTCATTGTATATTTTGTGTTTGTATTATTTGATCATTCAGAACATATTGAACATTATTCTAGTTTTTATTAAGAAATCAATTGTGTCATCATTACTAAATTTCTGTTTAGTCAACCTTGTTTCAATTAATTACAATAAGGAAAGGAATAATAAAAGATCCCACGAGGATACATCTTTACCACTCGAGGTGTATCCGACGAGCCATAGTGTAGTAACGCGAGTGATTGAACGATTTTATTACACGTCTTGTCTCTTTTAAGGCTCTTAAAGGAATGAATTCACAAATCAATAAGTGAGCCCTCCTTGCACACGGTTGTCTCTTTTTTAAAACATACAAATGTAGTCTTAGATAACCATAGCAGCATCCTTCACTCTCACTCTTTCTATCTTTCTCTCACATTCTCTCTCACTTTATCACTTTATACTCTCACTTTAATTCTCTTATATCTCTCTTATAATTCTCCTACATCTTTACCGCTCGAGGTGTATCCGGCGAGCCACAGTAAGGTTTAACTCTAGCTTAGGGCATTCTTTCATGATCAATGAGCAGTCTTGAGTCTGGTTAAGGTGAAATGGCCCTCAGCACGATCCCAATTCTCTGTTCTAAGTTATTGAAAGTAACTAGTATAAAGGGGTTAAAAGGAGATTAGGGACCTGAGTGCGGTTGAGTTGAAATAGCACTCAGCAACATCCCAGGATTGACGTAGGCCCGATTGGAAACTAGAAGACTCGAGTCTGGCTAAGGTGAAATAGCCCTTAGCACGATCATAGAGCATGCTTTAGGACTCGCGAAGCTTCGTTTATAACACATGATAATGCGTGTTTGTTAATATATTGCAAAACCTATTTCTTCATCAGATTCTTATCTAAATACGCTATATTAAACTTTAAAAAAGCTTTATTTTTAAACAATATTCTCCAATGTTTCACAGGAATATAACATTCTGTAAATCGCATCTCCGTTCACATTCGACAACGAACGAAAGTTTTTTTATCGTTAATTGTGGCAGACGGTTAACAGATTCGCAGCCGGTGATACAATTTTGTATTGTTTTTAAATCTTTCAGTTGCCGCTGAGGTATTTCTACTATTATCTTATATTTCTCGCGGAAGTGGGCGGAATTTATTTCCATATTTCTAAATTCAAGATTGACGTAGGGCCGATTGGGAACTAGAAGACTCGAGTCTGGCTAAGGTGAAATAGCCCTTAGCACGATCTTAGAGCATATTTTAAGACTTGCGAAGCCTTGCTCGTAACAAGTCTGAGACTGAAATTCCTATATCTGTGTTTACATTTCTTGGCATGATTAAAACTTGTTCTCAAGAAAAAGGGAAAACGTGAGAAAACAGCATAAATGGCATCCTTCCATAATAATTACATACCTATGATTTGTCATATAGTCAGGAAGTTAAAAAAATGTAATTAAATGTAAGAAAATGAACCTAAAGAGAACTCGATCTCCAAAAAGCAACTTTAGAATGTAATACATATGTCATACATTGAGTTGATTCGGTTTATTTAGTTTCCTTCCTTCATATGCTGGGTTGCTGTTTGTAAAAACATTGAACATTACATAAAACACTTATTTGATAAAGAATGAACAATAATCCGCTGTATAAGTTACACTGATACACAAAAAGAGAAAAAATATCGGTTTTTATTTTTTTTTAAATACGGCGCACCTAATCAAAAAGTCTGAAAAAATTCAGAGCAATAGTATCAATAATATATACTTATTCAAAAAATATATAAAAGACGTGAATATGTGATGATACGCGAATATAAAATGATAATATTTTCCAGTACGTTTTGGATTTTTTTATTACTTACAGGGCGGATTTTCAATGTATAAATTTGAAAAAATATTATACTAGTGTATGCCACATTAACGAAAGCCCCTCTGATTTTTTTCAAAGTTCTTCATTCACTGGAATTGGAAAAATTAAGCAAAAACTTGATGTTTAATTTTTGCTCTTCACTACTCCCACCCACAAACTTGGCACAAATTATTTTTCCTTGACATGCTATCGAATGTTGAATTTGGTTTGGGGGCACTTTTGACCCCCTTATCCAGCTATATCCTTTCAAGGTGTTTATTCAGTTTTGTTCAATTTTTTGAATATAATTTTATTCACTCGCTGTTGACATAGCGCATGTCGAATGCACAACTTCTTGGATCATAGACTCCTAGCACGCGATCGCTTATTAATCCCATTCAAACGATGCAAGAAATAGTATTCATGGCGTATGAGACCAGGCTGAATAATCGAATCAACTTCTATCGATTGCTGCGCGATATTAAGTTTCCTTGCACGCTTTTCTTATTGACAGATCTATCAACAAGTACGCTGGCACAGCCGAGAAATTGTGCAGGTATCCTGCGCAAGGAAAACTACTTTCATTTGGGTAGCAGAGCTACAAGCAGAAGAGCACCATCGGCCGAACCAGGATTTCCAACTTATATATTGTCAATTGGTCTGGATAAAAAGTTTTCAAGATCGAAAGGATGACAAATAATAAGAAACAACTTTTAAGATTATTAGCAATAATTACTATTGCTAGTACTGCCATGCCAACAGTAATTGCTGCCAGTCCATTTTATAAACTTGAAGAGATTAAATCAGAAAATAATAAAATTAATTCTTTAGAAACAAATAATTTGAAAACTCTAAATAGAGTTAAAAAAGGTGTTGTTGGTTCGGTATTGAATGCATTTGACCGTTATACTGGTTGCAAAAACTCGAGTCTTCCATCTGATATTATCACAGCTACTACAGTAGTTGGTACGCTCATCGGTGCGGTAGGAGGAATTGTTGTTGCTGTATCTACTGGTGGTTTGGGAGGTCCTGCTATTCCTGCTACTAGTCTTGGTGGAGCCACAGTTGGTGCTCAGACTGGTTTTGCAATTGTGAAGAATATTTGTAAAGAATGATGATCCGATATAAAGGGAAATGATCCATCATCGACACATGCTGATTCTCATTAATTTTTTTTTAAATAAAAAAAAAAGTTATTACATGTAACCAGTTTAGTTGGTAGAAAATGTATGGAAATAAATTATCAAAAACATTGGGTATGCAGATACTTTCTTTATCGGCTATAACTAGTAGGTCACCTGTCGCCTGCTGAAGTCTCTTCGTCCTATAAAGTCACCTCTCTTTAGATTTCTTCTTATTGTAACAGTTTGCACGTCAGAGTTGTAAGAAGCTCACGAAATACTATATTCACTTTGTTACTGCACGAGTGCAGAAAACAGCATTTTATTTCGTTCCACCGATTGCTTTACCACACTAGTGTAGAAAGTATAACTTATCCCCCAAAAACATGTAACTGTAAAAAAAACGCTAAGGATTTAAAAATGATAAAACATAGAAAAGATGTCATTTGAAAACGAAAGACAAGCCATGATTCAGACATAATTAACATACAATACAACCAAGTTTTTTAATTCAATGATACTTAAATTTAACTTGCAGTTCTAACATTAAAAAACACTTGACTTGTGCACTTTCACGAGTGTTGTGCAGTTTCACGTAACTGACAAGAACACCACTGTTTTTAGCAATATTAGCATAGGCAAATAACTAATAAAGTGCGCACACGCCAAGTCCTTTTTAATGTTAGAACAGCAAGTTAAACTGAAATAAAGTTTCGAAGTATAGTTTCATTTGAAGACGCAATTGAAGTTTACCAAGTGGGATTACTCTGTTCCATAGTTTTTCTCCAGGACTAATTACTTCGGAGACACATGGTTCCTTTAGCAATATTGGTACTCTCAAGGAGTAGAATCCGATAAAATAAAAATAAAAAATGACCTTGAATTTCAAGGTTAAGTACTATTTTGCGGCAACTTTTTTTTATGGATCTTCGCCGATCCGAGGGTGCAGAATCATCCTATGATAGTCGCGACATTTATTTTTTTTACACCCTGTACAAAATGCCCACGTTAAACACATTGCCCGTAACATATACAAGCTGGATATCAGTGTAATAATGTAGTAATGCCAACTTTGCAGATGGAAAAACAAGATTGACTGATAATTGCTGGAACTCTGGTAGTAAGTCTTACCCATTGTTTTTTCAATGGGTATTTTATTTTGGCATTATTGCACTAATTCTCTCATTCCACTTTGGAAAAACACCGATGTATGATTTATGTCAACACAGAGATGAACGAAATTAGTGGAAGGTGTCGCAGCATTGACAGGTGGACGAGTATGGAAGTTGGTGCACGATCCGAAGATTAGTGCGATAATCATACGAATCCTCCTGGCAATGCCGTGTACGCTAAGGCGAATTATATAATTTCACGCACTGGTAGGACACTATATTTTATGCAACGAATGCTGCGAAAGTTTACTTTGAGTGAATCGTCAAAAAAACGAAGTTTCTAACAGATTATTAAGGCAGAAATCAATAGTAATCATTTTTACCGACTTCGAAAAGGAGGAGGTACTCAATTCGACCGCGGACTTTTTTAATTAAATTTTTTTTTTTAAATGTTTGTCCGCCGATATCTCCGAGATAGATGGGCCGATCTTGATGAAACTTTGCCTATCTTATAGAGGATGATCACAGCATGGACCTATTATAAATTTTATAAAAATCCAATTTTTAGTGGTCCGGCGCTGTCTCTGCGATGAATGGACTGATCGGGATGAAACCTTTTTTATCTTATAGAGGATGCTCGCACTTTGGTCCTAATATAACTTTATCCGAAATTCTTTAACATTAACAACTATTATTGCAAAACACCAAACTTTCGATTGTCCAGCGATAACTTTGGGACGGTTTGTTCGATAGGAATGAAACTTTTAGTAACTTATAAGGAAAGTTCTCGCAGTACATCTTCTTGCATAAATTTCGTAACGTACAAGCTTTTCTTTCTTCAACAAATTCGGCTACATTTATTGGTCTATAACTGGTACACAAGTGCATCGATGAAAGTCGAAATGAAATCCACCGCGAACCATCGTTTTATTCATTTCCTATACCAAAAAGCATTAAATAAAAAAATGTGACCGACTTCGAAAATTGATAGAATTTCAGAGAGCTAAAAACTAAAAGAGCTGAAAACGAAAAAATAAGCACCACAAAAAATGCCCTTAAAAGTAACAAATAATTTGTTGTTTTCATGGATACAGAAATATGCAGTCATAATATGCGATTTTGCCAACTTTCTCTCATTAAGCTTAAATATACTGCAACTTTTCGGAGGCGGCGGAAATATAAGTAACATATTACAAAAGTCACGAAGCCGTCACACTGTAATCTGGGATTACCCATGGTCTCTATGTACTACATATATATCTACAAGGTCAGCGGTTCAAGTATACCCTATCTGATATACTAATATATGAATATGCGTATTTGCTGGATTAACCTACACCTGTGAGACGTCGGACTTGTCGTATACCAGACCAGTTAATGTTAACAATATTAGTATGTTAGATAAGGTATACTTCAACCGCTGACTTTCTAGAGTGTAGTGTAAATTAAAAAAAAAGTAATCGAATATATGCACCGCGTATTCAATGAAGAATTTTTGCTTTAAAGAAAACGCAATTAATAAAATTATTGAGAAAACAAAAATGTTATTATACAAATTTCAAACTAAAGCTATTCAAAGGGGTTAATTAGTACCTTTTGTTTATGGTTCAGATGTCTTTTTAGACTGGTAATTTATTTCGATACATATTTTACAAACGAAACTGTTTACATCTAAAAAATTGAATATTTTTATTTAAAAAAATTATTTAGAATAATTGGGGTGTGCCGATGAAGGACCATTTACTTTACAAAAATTTCTCATAATTGCAACGCCAGTTGTAGCACCTACTGTGGCTCCACCAGCTCCACCCACAACAATAGCACCACTTCCTAAACCACCAGTAAGTACAGTAACAGCAACTCCACCTAAACCACCTAAGAACCCACCAATTGCTGTACTAGATGTTACAATAATGCCTGATGCAATTAAGTTGTTTGCAAATGACGATGCCTGGCAACCGGTATAATCATTAAGTGCATTCTTTGCAGTATCAGTAATACTTTTTTTAATTCTACTTAGAATTTTCAAATTATTTGTTTCTATAGAATTAATTTTATTATTTTCTAATTTAATCTGTTCCAATTTATAGGAAGGACTGGCGGCAACTACTGTTGGCATGGCACTACTAGCAATAATAATTATTGCTAATAATCCCAAAAGTTGTTTCTTAATATTCGTCATCCTTTCTATCTTGAAAACTTTTTATCAAGTCCAATTGACAATATACAAGCTGGAAATCATGCGTCGTCGTTCGAGCGATGGTTCTTTTTTACTTGTTGCTCTACTAATGAAAGTAGTCTTCCTTACGGAGAATTCCTGCACAACTTTTCGGCTGTGGCAACTTTCTAGTTGATAGATCTGTCAACAAAAAAAGCGTCCAAGGAGACTTAGCATCACTCAACAGTCGAAGAGAGATGATTCGATTATTCGACTTGGCACAACCGCCATGAATACTATTTCTAGCATTATTTGAATGGGATTAATAAGCAACCGCGTGCTAGGCGTCTATGATCCAAGACGTTGTGCATTCGATAGTGCGGTCGACGCGCTGCGCCATGAATGGATATGCGTTATCCGTCCAAAAACATTAAAATGTAAGAAAATGCGCCAAGTAGCAGTTGGATTTCCCCACAAAAATATAACAAATATAATATATAATGAAATATACCAAAAAAGATAATAGATATCGTACAAGAAAGCCAAGCTTTCATTCAAACATACCTTGATTTAACTCGCATTAGCAATTAACAATAAATTAACAATAAACTACGGTTGTATTAACAATACAAAAAATCTTGGCGTGTACGCGCTTCATTGCGAGGTAAAAAGGCAATGGAAAACTGATTTAACACTCGAACTACCAACGATTGTTATACTATTATAACGAACCACGTAAAAAAAAGTCATTTCGACTTGTTCGGTAGTACTGGTGATAAACCTACACTGACTTTACTACAATATGAGTAAATCCTAATAAATCTTTCATTTTCAATCATATATACAGCGGCCTTGTTATCCCATTTTTGCCTCCAGTATATTCGATAGTGCGGTCGACGCACTGCGCCATGAATGGACATGCGTTATACCAACAGCGAGAGAATAAATATATTCAAGAAATTGAACAAAATTGAACAAATACCTTGGAATTTTTTAGAATTAGTACTTTCCGCAGGTCCGAGAAAAAAGGTTTTATTTGCTATTTGCGACTTTATTCAAACATATAATGAATTATGGTTTACGGATTATCCACTTAGCGCACGTTTTTTTAACTCACGTCACTTCTCGGCAGCTCGAGTCTATGTGCCCGTTTGTTTTTCTTATGACCGTTAGAGACCACGCTCGAACTGTATCCATCCTTTTTCTCAGTGCGCCACTGTGGCCACAACCAGCGCCCTCCTAGTGTCATATATATATTAAAATTATCTTTCAACAGAATATGTTCGGATTTACGTTTCACGCAAAGGCGCTCTAATGAAAGTATAGTATTCTTTCAATTAACGCGATACCAGGCATGCTTGTGACCGGGATTCAGTACCAACAACTATCGAGGAAATCTTTTGTAAAATGAGCTCGAGAAAGAACTAGTAATTAAGTAATAATAGCTTACAATGTAATTCTTAGAATTCTTTTTTAAACGTTTTTAAACATTTAAATATTGAGTTAAACGTTTGCAAGGTAACTTATGATGGTTTATAAAAAAAACTAGTTTAATCCCAGTGACCCTCACAAACTTACCCATTCATGCAATAATTTATCAATTTAGCATGCACCGCATGACTATCACTCACATGCACAACAACGTTTGATAAGGAAACGATGGAAATTCTCTTCATGCAACGCATGGTGCGAAAGTTCACTTTGTGAGGCCAACGTATTGTGCAGAAAGTGACTGATTCCTGCACTCTAATCTATATTCACTCTGTTACTGCACGAGTGCAGAAAACAGCATTTTATTTCATTCCACCGATTGCTTTACCACACTAGTGTAGAAAGTAACTCATCCCCCAAAAACATGTAACTGTAAAAAAAAAACGCTAAGAACTCCCCCCGTCTTAACCGTCACCCCATCACCCTCCCCAAAATCATTTAAAAATGATCGAAAATAGACAAGATATCACTCGAAAACGAAAGACAAGCCATGATTCACACATAATTAACATACAATACAACCAAGTCTTTTAATTCAATGATACTCAAATTTAACTTGCAGTTCTAACATTAAAAAACACTTGACATGTGCACTTTCACGAGTGTTGTCCAGTATCACGTAACTGACAAGGACGCCACTGTTTTTAGCAATATTAGCATAGGCAAATAACTAATAAAATGCGCACACGCCAAGTTTCTTTTAATGTTAGAACAGAAAGTTAAACCGAAGTATCATTGAATAAAAACCTTGCTGTATTGTATGTTAAATGTGTTTGAATTATCACTTGTCTTTTATATCTTTTTCTATTTCTGATAAATATTAAATGATTTTCGGGAGGCTGATGGGTTGGCGGTTAAGAGGTGGGGGCCACTCAGCGTTTTTTCTACATTTTAATGTTTTTGGGCGTATTTCATGTCTTTTTGTTTGTTCAGAAATTATTTGAATTTTAGCTTTTTCGTTTAAGTGGTTCCTGGCTGCGGACTTGGCAACTCTGGTAGTCTATAATTGTATTGAATAAGAGGATATTGCTCACCTGTGTTAAAATTTTAGTTGGGATGAGTTTAATTATTTTCAGAAAGTTGTATTTGTGTAGAGTGATGCACTAGAGTTGGAATTAGCTTTATTTCCGTCGAATTATCGGTAATACCGACATGTGGGTAACTGTCTTGTTAGCCGTGTAATGTCACTTGTGTCGTGTATCGCTGAGCTCTACACGGAGTTTATCATGACATATACCGGCAGCCTATCGCTTAATTGAGAAATGCAAAAGCTTTCTATATATCTTCTCTCGTTAACATTATCTCACACCAGTCTTCTCTCTCTAACATCATCTCACAGCTCCATCACGTTGTGCCATCTAGCGTGGAAAATATGTGATCCGTCCACAAACATTAAAATGTAAGAAAATGCACCAAGTAGCAGTTGGATTTATTTGTTTTATTAATACTTATAAACTGAAATTAACTGAACACAACCGAGAACTTTTATTACTCAGGAGAGATATTGTAGAGAATGTGAAAAGCATGATGGCTTACACAAGACTGACAGTTATTAGAAATTAAATTAATAAGGAGTCAGAAGAACAACGCTCCTTTACTACCAATTCAGCTAGATATATATAATACAGCTAAAGTTCATATAATGAACATAGCATTAAATAGTATTAATTATTTTTGAGAATTCGAACAGGATTTTCCCCAAAATTGAAATATAACAAAAAAGATAATAGATATCATACAAGAAAGCGAAGTTTTCATTCAAAGATACCTCAATTTAATTCGCATTAGCCATTAATAATAAATTAACAATAAATTAGCGATTAACAATTAAAAATACTTGGCGTGTGCGCCCTTCATTCGAGGCACTTGCTCTGGTAATATTGCTAAAAAACTTTTAAAGAAATTAAATTGTAGTAAACTCAGTTTTGGGTTTGAATCTGTTTCCCATTGTCTTTTTACCTCGCAATCAAAGGCGCACACGCCAATTTTTTTTTTACATAGATCTACTATCTATTATATAATAAATAGTATTATATAATAGATAGCTTATATAAGCAAACACTAATCTAAATGCAAGTCCTATTAAAACTCCGATCTTTATAATGTAGGAGCGTAAAGTTAAGGAACTGTCGAGCGAATGACAGCGAATGGGAGCGAATGTATAATGAATGTGGTTTGTAAATTAAAGAAGCTGTCCAAGGGGCAGCATCGAGGAGCGAATGTTATGAGAATGAGTGTAAGACGTGAGTTTGAGGGTGTCGTATGACTGAGATATGGGTAAGAGCAGTAGCGAGTGGTATGAGGAATAGATGGGGTGAGCGAGTGGCCGAACGCGAGCGAGTGTCCGAACGTGAGCAAGTGGAATGGGGAACGACTGGAAGAAGTAAGGATGTCGCGAAGAAGTATGTATGCCTAAATTGTGGAGTGAATGTTGCTAAGTGGAATGGGATGCGAATGAGACCAGGGTGGCCTAAGAACGAAAGAGTGTGCGTGTGTATGTACGAGTGCTAAGGATGTATGAGGATGGATATAAGGGCATTTTGGAGCCAGGAAGTTCAGTTCAGAGGCATCAGTTAAGAGATCAGTTCAAGTCAGTTAAGAGTTCAGAGGCGTCCGTTCAAAGGCAACAGTTAAGAGTCAGAGTCAGAGTCTGTTGACCAGTAGAACAATACGCGAACTAAGTTAAAAGCAGAGTAAGAAAGAGTGTGAGTGAAGACGAGACAAGCATCAATAAAGAACAGTTATTTAATAGAAACAGCACTTTCACGAAAATTTTATCTTTTAACCCTGTCCTCCCGACCCACAGTCCCTACAATAACAATTTACTTTCTTCATTTATGTGACTTGGTATACTTCGTTTTCTGTTCTACTTCCTAACTTTCATCATTCCATAACTACCCAGTCGAAAGTAACACCTTCTTCGAGTACTGTTGTGGTGCGGAAACGTATGAAAGAGTATCCGGGTGTTTGCCATTTCCTCATGGTAAGATAATGGACAGTAATTTTTCCAAATGATGTGTCTTCCAACGATAGTGTTAGCAGGTGTTACAAACTTCGATCGATCGAGTAATGACTGCTGGTATAGTAGCAGGCGTGAAAATGATTCGGCCCTCCTATAATAAATAATACATGCCACCCAAATTGCAACCCTTGATGGGTGACATGAAGTTACCACTTTCCTCTGAAGGGTTGCGCAGGTGGTAGGGTTACTCAGATGTTCAGACGTTTTTGAACCGCGGTACGGTATGGACGGACTGTTGAATTGGCAACATTACCATCGGTTGAATATTGGCCTACTCTCCGTGATCGGACTTTGGCCGTATGGAAACAAATTCGTCCTCCGATTGAAACGTTTCCTCGGCAGCTTCTTTGTGCTACTCTATTGTTCCAGTGAGGTGAATAATGTGTAGCATTAAATAATTTGACTGAATGTTGTAGTCAGCCAATTGAAGGCATTCTAATTTTCAGGTTGCTACCTTTTTCACGGTGGATTATACCAGGAGGACACTGCTACGAAATTTACCGTATATGTTCGTTGCGTGCGGCGCTTTGTTCAAGTACATCACGTTTCTCGGTGCCGATGACTGCGTATGTATAGATGTAAAGAGGCACATATTCATTATTTTTCATATTTCTTAATATTTTTATTAAGAAATTCTTTTCTCTCGGAGAGTTTACCTATGGCATATTGAGTGATTTCCAATTTTTGCCGTCAGTACAAGAGTGAATTCCTTGTTTAAGAAACACTTCCCTATATAACATTGCAATTGTATTATATGTAAATTCAGATTAAGAGAATTATGGAGGGCATAAATGGCGACTGGAAGGCGCTGTCGAGTAAAGAGGAGATTGGAATTATTAAGAAGTACGTCAAAAGGGGCAACTTTCATACGAAGGGCTTTGCTTGTAATTACATATTTTATTGTAGAGACATAAAATTCCGAACATTTCTATGATTATCGAGGGGCTATTTGTTACAGTGTTTATCTGTCCTTTGGGACTATGCCTAGTTCTCCTGCCGTGGTCTTCAGTCTTTCTAGACATAGTGATGCCCCTGAACCAAACCCGTAACCGCAGCACTCCGTTTATGTTGGAGTTTTTCGTCGATCAGAAGAAACACTTTTTTCTAGTCGCTTTGCTCTTCGATGGCGTAGTTATCGTTACAGTATTCGCATTTATGTCTACGGAAGCCCTTTTTATTGTTTATAGCCAACATGCTTGCGCTCTCTTCGAAGTGACAAGGTAATCAATCTGTGTTTGATGAATAATTCCAAAGAATAAAATACAATTCTTATTTACAGTTACAAAATTAAAAAACTGTTATGTGCCTCCGGAGTAAGCGATTCAAAGAATAGCAATAATTTGGTGATGATAGCAGACGTGGTCCGCATTCACTGTAGAGCCATTAAGTAGGTTATTAACTCATGAATGATATCCTTATTTGTACATTATTAAATAGAGGCCCACAAGTTTTTAGTAAAAGTCCTCGGAGAAGAAAATATTTCAATAATAACTATGAAACTTGTGATTTGAGTTTTCTCGATCAGCGAAGGACACGCGGATCTGTTTGTTCTACAAAGATTAAATCTTGATAGCTAACCCATGTGATTTAACGGAATGTACATTAACTCCCATAGATATTGTAAATCATTAAGAGAAGACTTGTTACCATCCTACTTAATCCTTCTTCTATTCGGCATCTTGAGTTTGAGCGCATATATATTTCTCGTAAGTGGACTGTAATCAAACCTAATCGTTTCATGGCAAACGCCTATCAAGAGCATTCTTACTGCAGTGTGCACAAACATTCGCATCTCAGGAATTCGCTGAGTGTCTCACATCGATGATGTTCTGTTTTGCGATTCTTGGCTACATGTTTTATATAAACTTTACGCTGCAAAATATCCAGGACTCGAGCGGTGACATATTTGACAACTTGGAAGTTCTATTATTATTCTGTACAGACTAATTAAGGAATTTAATTAAAATTAATAATATTGTAGGTACAACACCGTGTGGTACAATGCTCCAATAACCAGACGGAAATTAATACTTTTTTGTATGATAAATTGTATTAAACCTGTTACGCTTGATGTTTGCGGCTTATACGCTCCGGGTTACAAAGGTTTCTCTATGGTACACACAATTTCTATCTCTCAGCCAGGTTGTATTCCTTAGTGTGGATCGTTTAATGGAGAATTCATGTTTCAGATTGTTAGAATGACCATGTCCTACGCTACCGCGCTTTGTTCCTTTCAATAAGCGCAGTGAGAGATGTTATAGTAATAAAATGTAGGATGAAGTCAGCGAAAAGTATAACTCATCCTCTAATCCTTTCGAATACCATTTTATGCAACGCATGGTGCAAAAGTTCACTTTTCGACGCCTGCGTTATGCAGAGAGTGACTGATTCTCGCACCCTAATCTATATTCACTTTCTTTCTGTACGAGTGCAGAAAGTAATATTTTATTTCATTCCATCGATCGCTTTACCATACTAATGCAGAATTCATTTACTTTTTGCACTAGTGCGGAAAGGAGAAACAAATAATTAAGGGTATTATGTTACATATTCTACTAAATTCATAGACGTATCATAGACGTGCCTTCGTCTTCGATTGCCTCAAAGTAAACTTTCGCAGCATTTATTGCATACAATATAGTGTTCTACTAGTGCGTAAGCCAGTCAATTTTCAGACGCGTGAACTTACATTATTTGCACTAGCATACGCGACATTGATAGGAAAAATCGTGAGATTATCGCACTAATCTTCGAATCGTGCGCCAACTTCCATCCTCATCCTCCTGTCAATGCTGCTACACCTTCGGCTCATGCAACAACTTCAGGCAGCTGGAAATTGGCCACTTTCCGCACTTGTATCACAATATACTACCCCCAAAACCATTAAGGTAGTTGTATCAAAAAACAGTTTTCTATAGATTTTGTTTGAACTTTGTCAGAAGAATGTCTATAAGGTTCTGCAACTGCTGGCTAAATTTTATTGGACTTGACCACGCCGTTTCTAAGATAATGGACTTCGAATTTGCTACTTTTCATACGTGCGACATAGCCAAAACCCGTCAGTTAGTGACATCAGGAATTTTAACGTCTTAACTTTTCTATAGAATTTTATAAAAAACTAACCCGTGTTTCATCGATATTCTACGAATACGTATAAATTTTTGCTGAATTTTTCACCATCCCGTTTTTGCGTAATAAAGTTAATAGAATTCAAGTTTCCGAGAAATTGAAGGCACTCGTTGACTAAAGAAGCTACGTGACGTTGTCGCTATCGCCTTCAAGTGCGTGTGTATGGCTCTAGAATTTATTGGTATATTCAAGCTTGTGTGTATTGAGTACAGGCGCTGACAAAAGTCTAGCCCACCAGCAGTATGCAAAGCGAAGTTAACAGTTCCTTGACTTTTGGATGATACAGTACTGATACAACTACCTTAAAATGAAAAAGACGCCAAGTAGTCTGCCCCCAACCCCTCCGCTATCCCGGTCATCAACCCACCAACCTTGTCAAAATAATTTAAAAACGATGCAAAATAGAAATGGATATCATTGGTAAACGAAAGCCAAGTTATAATTCAGATATAATTAATAACATACAAGAAAGCCAAGTTTTCATTCAAAGATACCTCGAGTTAACTCGCATTAGCAATTAACAATAATAATAAAAACTTGGCGTGTGCGCGCTTCATTGCGAGGTAAAAAGGTAATAGGAAACTGATTCGAACCTAAAACTCACTTTATTACAATTTAATTTCTTTAAAAGTTTTTTAGCAATATTACCAGAGCAAGTGTCTCGAATAGATCATGATAGCCATCTTGATAGATGCGTGAATTTACATAATTCGCCTTAGCGTACGCAGCATTGCCAGAAGAACTCGTCTGATTATCGCACTAATCTTCGGATCGTGCGCCTACTTCCATCCTCGTCCTCCTGTCAATGCTGCTACACCTTCGGCTCACGCAACAACTTCACGCATTTGGAAATTGGCCACTTTCCGCACTCGTATGAGGAGACTCGGTAGAGTCTCGTGCCAAGTAGTTAGCTAGAGTCTTCTCTTAGCTATATATAACAGAGTGAGTCTCAGAAATTTTTACTCATTCATGCGATAGTTTATCAATTTAACATGCATCGCATGATTGTCACTCATATGTGACAACCTTTGGTACCAAAACGATTGGGAATTGCGTTTTCTATCATCTCTGTGTTGACATAAATTATGCATCGGTGTTTTTCAAAGTGAAATGAGGGAATTAGTGCAATCACGCCAAGATAAAACACTCACTGAAAAAACAAACTTACCACCAGAGTTTCAGCAATTATCAGTCAATTCTGTTTTTCCATCTGCAAAAATGGCACTACATTATTACACTGATACCCAGCTTGTTTGATTACTTCATAAAACACATGTTTTTCACCAAGAGTATACACTGTGAAATGCACTTTCCCTTTCATGAGCTTGTTACAACTCTGATGTGTAAACCCTTAATCCTATCGAAAAATGCTACATCAGTGGGAGTACCTGTTTTATTATTGATCTTGCAAGACTCTGAATCACGGTGTCTGGAATATAATCAAATAAGTCTCATATAAATCTTAAGTACTATAAGCGAGTTAGACTTAACAAATGAAACACAGTAATTGCGGGATCAGCCCGTAGGAAAAGGTGAATATATTGTCGTGCAATTGGCATAAAAAACCTCCACTCGGTGAGTGGAGGAAAAAGCCGTTCATGGTACAGAAAGCCTGAGCTCAGGTAGAAGAAAATATAATGTTATGACAATGGAACTTACAGAGAGGAAAGGTGGTGTGACAGGGCACAGTTCGCTAGTCCACGACTAGGAACGAATTGCGAGCAAGGCGCAAATTCTGGAATCATCCAGTCCAACATTATGCGGCAGGGCGCAGTTTCGCCGGGTCAACGACCACGGGAAACGATTGCGAGCAGGGCGCAATTAGTGGAGTCATCCACACTAAAGGTTTGCGAGCAGGGCGCAAAGACACAGAAATTAGTGCAATCATTCATACAAATGATTACGAGCAGAGGGCACAAAAACGAGGTTTTACTTTACTCACAGATCCAACACAGCTCACACTCCAAGACCGTTCGCTTCAGAATCACTGGTCACGCACGTCCACACACAATGGCGTCTTTCGGAAGAGTCTCGGCTCCGCGGCTCCGAGCGGATGACAAAAGTTGATCGCGCTGCAGCTTCATGTTACAATTTTTCATAACGCATCAGTTATTGATTTTATAGCTCGGAGCCGAGGCTATGTCGAATGAGCTGAACTTAGTTAGTAAGCTCCGCGCTAACTTTAAATGAATTACTTAATTAATTTACAAGGAATCAAAAAAAGCCTAAATCTCCTAAACACACGGGCTGTCAAGTAAATGCTGTTTCCAAATAGTATTTTGCAATGGGTGTGCTGGGTGGTCCAAGAGAACCAAAAGTAAATTGAGAAAAACAAATGTCATAGCATGGGTTGAAAAAGTATTTGCACACCCAGATTTTCTCAAGTACATTTTCTTAAAGGAGAAATCATTCTGCTTTAATAACATTTATTTTCCTTTAAAAGGGGAAATTTCTTCTTTAAGAAACCTTTTCTTTTCAGAGCAAACAGAAACATATCTAAAGAGAAGTGACTTTACTGGACGAAGAGACGGCAGCGGGCGATAGGCGAAAAACTAGTTACAGCGGATAAAAAACAATATTTGCCTACCAAGTGTTTTTGGAAAAAATGTTCTTAAAGAAAAAAATTCTTCTCTTTAAGTAAAAATACATTTCCTCGATCGAGCTGTCCTTCTTATGAAAAAATATATTTCTTTAGAAGAGATAATTTTCTTTTTTAAGCATATTTATTCTAAAAATGCTCGATGTGTCAATACTTTTTTAGCCGCAACAAGTAAATTAGAGCTGCCAGCCATCAGCGAACGAGCCAGTTAAATGTTAACGGAAAGGTTAAGAGCCGAGACGCTCGGCGGTGGCGATGCGTACCTGTTGTGCGGTGAAATTCCGGGCACAAGAATCCCTGAAAAGTGCTGCGGTACGCGTGGAAAACACCCTTGCGAATTTTCTCGATTAGCGACAGAAACAGAACAAAGACAAAGATAAAATAAAGCGGAGAACTGGCTCCGTGTTGACTGAATTGGACTGCTTGGCTCTCGCTTTTCATCTTCTTTTATGGTAACTCGAGTTTTATGTTTGTCGTCACACCGCTTGTGATGGGGAGATATGGCAGTTGAGTGGGGATACGGTCTGCTACTATATTGGCTCCCCAGGAGTTAACGGGTTACTCCTGGTTATACGCACATCTCCACAGCTTCTCAGTATCTAAAAAAGCTTGCTGGATTGAAATAGGATCCCATTGAAATGCTTGCTCATCGAGAAATTCCGGTTTGTTCTGTTCCGTTCCGATTCAGTGTGCGACAAGCTTTTTTTACCCTTAGCTATTTGTTGAAGTACATATATGTTTTTATAAGAGAAAAGATTCTGCTTTGCAAACATTTATTTTCTCTTAAAAAGGAAACTTTCTTCTTTAAGAAAATTTGTTTTTTCTTAAAGAAGAAACTGCCTTCTATATCAAATCTTATACCAAGAAAAGGTGTGTGTGCGAATGCTTTTTTTTATACACTGTATATTCTCAATCCACACTAAAAAGTTGAAAATGAAATACGATAAAAAGTAAAAATAAGAAATATACTTTTATATCAATTGTGTGTCTTAAAACTGTAGCTGCATACTAAAATGTTGAAAAAGCAATAAATTACAGTCGGGGGTAAAGTTACAGAATGGCAGATTATAAGAGCACTTCAGGAATTTTATCACTGAATTCGAGTGGCGAAGGATACCCAGTCTCGCGCGCCCAGGAAATCACGTGCTCGGTCATCACCCCTGATTTCAGCTACTTATCACTGGCTCCAAGGATACTAGCTTGAAGGTCTGGCAGCTGTCTGGGGGTTAATTGTCGCAGGTAATTGAAATTCGCATATAGGCTATCTTCCTTAATTGCTCAGGGAATTTCGTATGATCTATGCAAAACTCACGACGTTTGCAGAATCGCGTTACTCCGGCAAGAAATAATGGAGCTTCAACTCAACCATTAGGTTACTTCCTTTGTTTTGTAAACATGTGTTTTTCTGACAATTTGAATCTCGACAAATTATTAATTGTGCAATTCCGTTGAAAAATGGATAAAAAGCTAACGAATGTAGTTAAATAATTAAATTTTTACTCGGCGTTTTTTTCTTACAATTTCAATACAATTTTGTGCGTGTATAATTCTATGCTTACTATAAACTTGAAAACAGTCGAAGCAGTATTTATCACTTATACAGCATATTCCAAATGTAATTGCAAAGGTAAACAAATTCCGAAATTATCAAATTCGATGTTGCGGAATTTCTCATTGTCGGATTGATTAGAAATTTTGCAAAGGAGTAAATTTCTGATATAATTACAGTAACAAATCCTGTTGCCGCAGGTGCTCTCTGGCCACACGGATCATGTCACTTGCGTCGTCCTCTCCGTCTGCAAGCGCACAAAGGTCATTTCCGGTTTAACGGACTCGAACGTTATCATCTGGAATATCAACAACGGCACGGATTTGCATACTCTTCAGGGTCATACTGGAAGCGTCGCATGCGTGCGTGTGAGCGATGATGGCAGTGTGTGCGTGGCCCGTAAAGAAAAAAACTCTAGAAAACTATAGGTGAAAAGTTTCTAGGGTAACTTGAAACAACTCTAGAAGCTATCGTCCTGTAGTTAACTCTACAGCATGAAGAGTTTGTTTAAGAGTTACTATAGACCTTAGAGTTTAGGATTTCCAGAGTAACTCGTAAACAAATTCCTCATGTAAATCAAGAGTTCACTCTAGGAATCCTTACTCACGATAGCGGTCTACATAACCTCTGCTAACCAAACTATCGCTTCACACTGGTGGAGATGAATTTCTGCCAAGGTTAGTATGTAATATGTGTTTTGCTTATCGTTTTTAGATTATGAAAAAATAATAAATTTGTTTATATGCTACTATATTTGTTTGAATATAAAGCTATGCCGACACCTATTGTACGGGCAGAGAGAGGTTAACTGCTTATGTTCCTGAAAGGTTTTCCCTCGCCGTACAGGGTGAGTCAGTTGCCTTTGAATCGCCAATGATGAATATAGGCCGTTGAAAATGGTATAATTATACGGTGTTGAGTAATTTTAATATAAAGGAGTATTTGCCTAGTCTTTTCCGCGCACTGACTATTTATTTATAATATCGAATTGTACCAATAATGGAAATAATTGGAACTCGAGTGTGAAGGGATTGATTAAAAAGCAAGTGACTCACCCTGTCCATATGCATACATGTGTCACTCGATCGGAATATAATAATCTAATTAAATCGTACGATAAACGTACGTTAAAAATTAATAAAATACTTCCCGAATTATAAACAATGCACGACACACGATGACTCGTGCAGCACCACAAGTAATCTAATTAACTCTCCCTCAACAAAAACATATTCCATATATATATGATGGTATAACTTTTGGGAACTCTAGAATAAAATTCTTGCTTAAGAGCAACTCCGTCTGTTTCATAAAATTTAGAACTCCACCATCATCTATAGTTACCCTTACTAAATAATAACTCTTCTAAAACTCTAAAATCATCTAAAGATACTCTTGCTAAGAGTAACTCTTGTTCGATAGAACTTCACAAACTCTAAAATGATTCAAAGTAATTCTGGCTTAAGAGTAACTCTATTCAGCCAAACTTTAGCAACTCTTCACACTTTCCGGAGTAACTATAGAACGGTACAGGAGTTACTACAGAAATTTTAAAGTTACTATTCAATCTCTGCAGTTAACTACAGGATTTCTAAAGTAACTCTCGAGAACTACAGGAAATCGTAGGGCAAATGACCACTGTAGTTAGTGTAGAAGTTTATAATTATTAGCGAAGCCTTATGTGTGGAAATTGCCGATCCCGACGTACTTCTCAATAATTCGTACCTCCTCTTTATTCGATAATTTCTTCCAATCGCCGTTTATGGTTTCCCAGACACACTTTATCTGTATTGGAATATAATACAATAACCACTAATGCTACGCAAGGAAGTGCTACTTCTATTTATATTAGGTGTCGAATCTTGTAAGCCAGCAAAGTTCACAAAACGTTTAATAGGACATAGTCAATCCTTCGAGGAGAAGAGTACGTATTAATTAGAACAGTCTATGAAAAAACAATGCAGAAATGAAGAACACTCGATATGCGCATGTTTAGAGTGAATAACAAAGTATTCGCATACACAGTGTTTTTGGAATAAATTTGGAGTAAAAAGGTATACGTTTTCTTGAAGACAAAAGTTTCATTCATGAGGAAAAATAAATTTTCTTAAAGGAAACGGTTTTCATCTTCAGGACAATTTATTCCAAAAATACAGGGTGTGTGAACACTTTCTTACTGCATATGTTTACGTACAGAGTCACCGGCAGCAAGGAATGAAATGTACTTGAGCAATATGCCACATCCGACAACGTAAATTTCGCAGAAAATAGTCTCTTGGTACAATCCACCGTGAAAAAAGTAGCCAGCTGAAAATCACGCTGATTTCGATTGGATGACCACAAAATTCTTTCAAATTATTTAAATTGCATATATTACGTGCATGAGAAATACAAGAGCCGATCGCGGAGAAGCTCCCGAGGCATTTCAATCGCAGGACCAATTTGTTGCCATAGGGCAGGATCACATTCGACCGATGGTAGTGTTGCCAATCTAACAATATGTTCATACCGTATCGCGGTTCGAACACGTTTGAACAGCTGAATAACCCTTCCATATGCGCGAGGCACCCCTCGGAAATAAGTGGCAAGTTCATATCACCCGGCGGGCGTTGCAAATTAGGTGGTATGCATTACTTATTACAAGGGGGTGAAATTCCTTTTTCACTGCTACCCTACCAACACCTATTACCCGATCGATTGAATACAATAGCACCTACTAACAGTGTTGCACTAGTTGTACAATTGCTGTTCATTATCTTCCGAGGAGGGGACGACATTCCCACTACAGCAGTACTCGAACCAAGGAAATGTGAATGTACTAAGCGAGATAAATGAAAACAATGAATTGTTATAAATATCAGAATTGTAATAGTATTGGCGTTAAGGGTGATGTCTGATTTTATAATACATGAATGTGCGGAAAAATATTACAGCAACAACCGATGACTTATTTAATTATTTAATTGGAAAAGCATATTGCTGAGAGAAGACTAGTTTGGCACACGTTAATGACGACTGGGCGATGTGTGCGCCTGGTTTAAGAATTGGAGATTTTAAGCGTGTCAGAAATTGTTTCTTTTTATGAACCCTCCTTGATCCAAGCGGGGCTAAATTAAATTCATCGGTGAATTTCACTCGTGCATTTCCATTTAAATGACATATTTGTAGTTCGACAAAATGTTGGTTAACATCAACCCCACATGGTTCATGGTGCGCTGGATTTTACTTGGTTTGCAAAGGGTGAATGAAGAGTGCTTATGATTGGTATTAAAAGACAGAGTGATGGCGAACCCTTGAATTTCCAATGAACAAAACAATTACAACGCTATTAATTCTTTACTACTTCAAAACGTATTAATATTTTCCTATGATTTTACATTCCACTAACTAAACTAATAACACGTGTCAGGAATTTGTCTGGGACTATTCGGGAATAGACTACCCGCAGCCAGTTGCCCAGGAAAATGAGTTACGATAATTGATTATTAGATGCGACTGAATCTACTTACGGAAATTGCGGAACGCGAGCTAAGCCCTGACCCTCGGCTGCGATCCCGGAGTGCCAAATAGAAGGGCGCCAGGTATCCCGCGGCACCACAGCAGCTGGGCAAAACTAGCTACTAGACGACCGATAATTCCGAGGATCGGCAGCCGGATTACTCTGCACGGCAGCTCAGAGGTGGTCCGATTAGGAGAGTGGTGGATCCGGCAGGAGACGCAACCAAAACAGACTTCGTAACTTGACTTGAGATTTATTGGTTTGTTGAAAGAAGTTAACAAATGGCTAGTTTGCGCGGCGAGACACGGGCTTCGCCCATGGGCGTTAAAATCCGCCGGTCAGGAGTAGATGGAATGAGAAATCTATGGTCCGAGGTGGCCTGAACTACTGAAAATGATATCTCGGAACGACGAGACGAGCGGATGGCGACTGCAACCTGTATTCCAAAAGGAAATCTCGAGAAACGAATAGAACTTAAACTACTGGACGGAAGGTGACCCGTCGTACGAACGGGAGCCCTCCAGGAAGGTCATTTAATAACTCGCGGAAACTTTGCAGTGCGACTTAGCTAGGAGGGGAAGCACAAAGACGAGACGTGTACAAGACGCGGTCAGGACAATCCCCTGACCGGCCAAACGTCGAGACCAAGATAATACGTGTTCCGAAGAGTAGTCGCTTACCAAATAGGTGCTGAGGCGGAGTGTTGTCGGAACACAATTGATCATACTAATGCGCACAGAAATCTACACAACGAGCGTTCGCTCCTTCCGCTCGCGGGACTTTAATAGACTCGAATTCTAATTCCTCCCTGCACCCCTGACTTTAGCTGATAGTGCCACCTAACGCAGTGCGGGCTTCTAGGCACGGGGAGCCTCCGCAACAGGGCCGTACCCTTGCGCTGATGGAAGATCCTAGCGACCGCTGACGATGGATCCTTCCCCTGGATGTGCCTGCCCTACCGCCCAGAATTCCTGCGGTGTGGCCAGTACTGCATTGGGATTCCTTCGAGGGCTGCTATCATCCGCAGTGGAGCGTCCACGTCGAGCCGGAGTCGCGTGGCTGCTGGTGAAAAAACTGTTGTTGTTGATTTCAGACATGGAATTATGCGATTAGTGACAATTAACGTACTGTTAATGTCGAAGGAAACAAATTTGACATCAAGTGTGAGCTACCTCGTAATGGTGGAGAAGCGACAGATATTTTAACACAGCATGAGCGATGTTAACTTGGAATTTCTCTTTGGGGTCTCGTAGAAACCTGCAAACAAGCCGCCAAGAAGAAGTGGTATGCTGTCTCTAATTTAGGCATTATTTTTGTTGAAAGTTTTATATTTGGTTGATACCTCTATAGGAATATGCCACAGACATCGACTGCAACAGGTTTAATATAGTTTAACATACAAAAAACTACTAACTTTCGGGTGGATGTTGAAAAGAGTTTTGCAACATCGGGAGGATGTTGAAAAGGTCCACTTGGTATTGCACCTGCAATGTTATGAATTTCTAAATTTCAGTTAAGAACTTTAACTGGTTTTAATAGTGCTTACGAGATATCAAATATGTCAACGGTTAAATAAAGCATGCAGCCGAATATAGTAAGGCAGAACATGTTCGATCTGAGGCACCCGATAAATTCATGAATTCTTGATAGATCTTTGCCATGAAAACAGTCATTTCGAATGGAGTCTGATTACGCATAATAACTTTGCGCCCAAAGTCAGATTGCCGAATCCAAGGAGGATTATGTAGGGTGGGAAGAAGTTATCCCTTATTGCTTTATGGCTGTGGCTTTATGGCTGTGGAAGTGAGTGTATCTTTCGTTAAAACCGCATGTCCTAATTTTCTAGGAACTTTAATTGATAATTCTAATTAGAAATTCCTAAATTGATAATTTTTAGAAAACCTTAGAATACTTTATTTGTTTTAAAGAATTACAAACTGCTAAAATTTTTGTTGCCACATTTCAAGGTTCCAGCTTACGCGGTACGTAAAATATAACGTTTTCGAAGAAAAAAAACGTTGAAACCCGTTTTCACCCCCTTAGGGAACGAATTTCGAAAAATCCGTTCTTATCTGTGTTACGTACGCGAAGAGTCTAGTGTATCTGCGTGGTCGGCAAAAGGGATTGCGCGGTTAAGCTACCTTCGCGAAGTAACGATTAACGAAAAAATATATGTATACCCGAAGGTATGGTAACTGGGTTCGAGGTCGACTAATCCCGTACAGGACTTCCGAACTGCCCGGTCAAAGAAAGGTCTAATAGTTTAAGGAAATCACAATGAAAAGCTGATGTAAATGGAAGGGTCAAACAATATATATTGACAAATAAAGGACATTGAATCCGAGCTGTTAAAAATACATTAGGTAAACAATAGTACATTAGTTGACAATGTGAGGTTTTTAAGTGAAGTAGAACATCTCTTTTGATAATAGTTAATTGGCGATTAATGCCAATGAGTAGCCAACAGTCCACCAATACGGAATATTCCGATATATCAAAGATATTTGGTCACTGCCTCCTTACTCATTATTATGGTAACAATCAGAGAATGCATGAGAAACGGGTTCCAACTCACCAAATTACTATCTTTGGAAAAGACAATCTTTTGCTCTCGCCCTCTTTAAGGGATCCTACGCTCGATCCTCGCTCTCTCTAGCAGTCGCTACACTCACTGGTCACACGCTAACTTAAATTGAGAATCACTCCTAATCGAAGATAAAATAAATGATATAAATTATATGGCGTTGAAACGACAAAATCTGATAGACTAAATGAATCTAGAGTTACGGAAAAGTAACTCTTAACACAGCCAGAGTCCCTACACTCACTTTAGGATATGCATCGTTGCTCAAATTTGGACTGCGGACTCTAATGGAGCGCACTACGCGACCGTATACCAAGCAGTGATTTCTTTCGTTCAGTCTATGGGTGGCCGAAGTACCAAGCATCCCCCACTCAAGATGACAAAGTTGCAGCGTCCGCACTCGCACTCATATTTCACACTCTCGTACCCTAATCTACGCCTGAGAACGTTCTTAGAAGCATAGCACCATACGCCTGAATACTTAGTATATTGGGTTTCTTATGTTTGCTCCGGGATTTTCTTGGAGCTTCAACAAGACCCTTGCTCGATATACGATACAAAACGCTTGAGTTTAATTTATGGATTTGTCATAACGAGAGACTGTATTGAGTTCTTGCTTGAAACCTTAATAGATAGATTGTTGCGCTATACTCAGTTGCCAATTCGTCGTTACTATTTAGGTTGTATAAATGGCTTATGTTTAAAGTGGTGCGTGAGAACTCTACTTATTCGCAGTGTCACATCATCGTTCCTAGAACACAGCCAGCGTTTCTATATGATATCCTGCATCCGTTCTCGCGTTGATATACGTAGAACTCTTGTCAGAGTTATGTCTCTACCCGATCTCCAGCGTCTTGATTACGGGCAAGCCCAGGATCGCATAAATGCGTTATCAAAACGCTACAGGAGAAAAAAAAGAAAAAAAAAAGGAAACGGAACGTAACATCTGCCTCATGCAAATAATATGGAAATATTACGTAGACGACTATGAAAGAAAATGCTCTCGTTACTCGGGGTGCTACGTTTATTACTAATTGTAGTGTGGATTATAAGTCGTATCAATAAAAGTGCTATGTAAAGGACTCGCCACTTGCTGCTCTACCGTCTGCTACGTGTGTAATTATTGAAACATGGACTAATAAATTCGACGAAACTTCAAGTAACACGCGATGAAAAATCGTTGTAGTACAATTATTCCTCAAAATTGAGTAACGTGCAGTGCACCATACAAATTAAATAAATGGAATAATGAAAATCGATACGGTATGAGGACGAGTTATTTTTTCGGTGCATATACCCAACATTTATAGTAACTTTGTTACTATAACGTCTTCCTCTACTTTTTGCAGGGAGAAAAGTGCGGTAGCGTAGGACATGGTCATTTTGACAATCGGAAACATGAATTTTCGATTCAACGATCCACACTGATTAATACAACCCTGCTAAGGGATAGAAATCGTGCATACCATAGCGAAATTTGTTTAGCACGGGACAAATAAGCTGCAAGCATCAATTGAGATCGGTTTAATACAGTTAAAAGTATTCATTTCCGTGTGGATATTGGAACATCGCACCACCCGGTGTTGTACCTACAATATTATAAATTTCAATTAAATTCTTTAATTAGTCTGTACATACAGAATAGTAATAGGACTTACAAGTCATCAAAGATGTCACCACTCGAGTCTAAGACATATTGCATCATAAGGTTGACATAAAATATGTAGCCAAGGATCCCAAAACTGAATATCGTCGATATGAGACGCACGGCGAATTCGTGAGATGTAAATGTTTGTGTGCACTGCAATAAGAATGCTCTTCATAGATCTTTGCCATGAAATGATTAGATTTGATTAGTGTCCACTTACGAGAAAAATATGTGCGCTCAAACTCAACATGCCGAATGGAATAAAGATACTGTAGGATGGGAACAAGCCTTCATTTAGTAATTTACACTATCTGTGGGAGTAAGTGTATATTCCGTTAAATCCCGTATGATGCTGGTTATCGAGAATTAATCCTTCGTGAATAAACCGATCCACACGTCCTTCGCTGTTCGAGAAAATTTGAATGATAAGTTTTATTTCCGTTAATGAAATATGTTATTCTTCGAGAACTTTTTACTTACTTTCGACTTGTGGCTGAATGGAATGATATTTAAAGGCCCGTGGGCCTCTATTTAATAATATAGAAATAAAGATGTCGTTCCTGAGTTAATGAGCTAATAGCTCTGCAGTATATGCTGACCACCTCTCCTATCACCTCCATATTACTACTCCTCTTTGAATCCCTTACTGCAGAGGAGCATAACAGCTTTTTAATTCTGCGACTATGAATAAGAAATGCATTTTATTCTTTGGAACTATTCATGAATACAGATTAATTATTCATCAATACAGATTATTTACCTTGTCACTTTAAAGAGAGCACAAGCATGCTGGATATAAACAATTAAAAGAGCTTCAGTTGATATAAGTACGAGTGCTCCGACGATAAGTGCGCCATTGAAAAAAAAAAACGGCTAAGACAAAGTGTTTCTTCTGGTCGAAGAAGACCTCGAACATAATCGAAAAGATATAACTTCGAGCTTGTTTTGGGGGTATCACTATGTCGAAGAACAACGGTGACAATGGCAGGAGAATTAGGCAAAGTCCCAATGGACAACTAAACATTGTAACAAATATGCAGTCGATAATTGTACAAATACACGAAATTCTATGTTGCTAGGAAAAAATATGTAACTACTAGCGAAGCTCTTCGTATGGAACTTGCCTCTTTCAACGTACTTCTTAATAATTCGGATCTCCTCTTTACTTGACAATCCCTTCCAGTCACCATTTATGCTCTTCGTAATTCTCCTAATCTGAATTAACACATAATACAACTGCAGTGCTATATAGGAAAGTGTTTCTTAAACTAAGAATTCACTCTTGCAATGACGACAAAAATTGAGAATCACTTAAAGGGTCATATATGCCAGGCACGTCTTTCAACAAATAGAAGAATGAATATTAATGATTTTGAACTACTAATACTTACTTCTTTAAAAACTCATTATACATATATCCATTATGGTACATACTTTAACGTCACTTCTGTGAAAAATTTGTTGTCATATACGACAACTGGCGTTGTCCTTTTCAAATTGCAACCTGCGATCGAATGTGTTTTGGTCAATTGTTGTCTAAAAAAACATAAAAAAAATGTGTGTGAACTAGACAGAGAAAACTAATCCTCAACGAGCCAGAATATATTTTTTTTGACAAAGTTATTAAGAATAGTATCATTGAATTCTATTGTCCCTGTGAAATTGGCAATTTTTAATCAACTAAAACAAAAATTAAACATTATATGGAAAATCCTTTCCGTTGAGGATTAGAGTATTGTATTGTGAAGATATTGTATGAATTTCAACGAATTTAGTCCATTTTTGCAAAAGTTATGCTGACCACCGCGTCTAAAAACAGTTTCGAGAAAATTCTTTCAAAAATTTATGTGTAGTTTTGATTTAAGAAGAAATTTTTCAGGGGAATATATGTTAAAGTATGTACAATAATGAACATATTAATGAGTTTTACAAACAGCAAGTATTAGTACCTCAAGAAAATTAATAAGCTCTTGTTTGTTTAATGACTTGTCTAACATATATGACCCCTTAATAAAGCATATGTAGGTAAACCCACCGGGAGAAAAGAATTTGTTAGTGACAACAGTCTAAGTTGCAGATGGTAGCACAAACGAGTAACTCAACATGTACGTACCCAGTCGCCGGCAACAAGAAACGATGTGAACGGTGCATTTCTGAGCAGGATCGCTCTGGTATAATCCACCGTGAAAAAAGTAGCCGCCTAAAAATTAAACTGCTGTTGATTGACTAACTAGAAAATTCAGTCGAATTATGGAATACCACACATCACGCACCTGACTGAAACAACAGAGTAGCACAAAGAAGCAGGCGAGGAATCGTTTCAATCGTAGGATGAATTTGTTTCCATAAGGCCAGAGTCCGGTCACGGAGAGTAGGCTGATATTTAACCGACGGTAGTGTTGCCAATCTTACAATACATCCATACCGTACCGCGGCTCGAACACGTCTGAACACCTGAGTGACCCTACCACCTGCGCGGTCGTCCTCCAGAGGAGAGTTGCAATTGCATACCACCGATCGGGGGTTGTGAACTAAGTGGCATGCATTGTTTACTGCAAGGTGACGGAATTATTTTCCTGCCTGCTACTATATCAGCAGCTATTATTCAATCGATTGAAGTCTGTAGCACCCGCTAATATTGTCTTTCGAAGGCACATCATTCATCGGTTTATTTTAGTCGTGCATTTTTAATCGAATTATATATTTTTCTGGTTCCATAATATGTGGAGTAAAATTAACGCCACATGGTTCATGACATGCTCCTTCTTTACCTGATTCGCAGAAGGTTAATCTCCAAAAAAACATTAAAATGCAAAAAAACGCCAAGTAGTCCGCGTGTCCCCCTAGCCCCCAACGCGCCAACCGCATCAAAACCATTTAAAAATGATCAATAATACAAATGTATATCACTGAAAAACGAAAGCCATGTCATGATTCAGACATACTTAACATACAATAAAGTGTTTCGAAATTCGCGATAAGGGATAAGTAGAAGGCGGGCAACTGAGAAGTTGTCCTGCGTACCTGATCACTTCAGGTAAAAATCCGGATACTTAGAGTAGAAAAACTCATGGTGGGCCACGCTGGCAGAAGGTTTTGCCTAGAGACCTAGAGTACCGAAGAAAGGCACTCTTAGATTTAGCCACACTTACGTTGACTGTCGAAGCAGTAACATTGTACGATTGCGAACTATACGTCTCTACTCCTAGTAATTCGCCCGACTCTTTCATTGCCCACGAGTGTATTACCAAAATTCCTTACAAAAGCCAAGTTTTTATTCAATGATACTTAAATTTAACTAGCAGTACTAAAATTAAAAAGATACTTGGCGTATGTGCTTTATTCAAGGCACTTGCTCTGGTAATCTTGCTAAAAAACTTTTAAAAAGTTAGTTTCTCATTAATTCCTTACCTCGCAATGAAGCGCGCACACGCCAAGTTTTTTTTATTGTTAATCGCTAATTTATTGTTGATTGCTAATGCGAGTTAAATCGAGGTATCTTTGAATGAAAACTTGGATTTCTTGTATGTTACATATATCTGAATTATAACTTGGCTTTCGTTTGCCAATGATATCCAATTTTATTTTTGATCATTTTTAAATGACTTTGACAAGGTTGGTGGGTTCGGGTGCCTATTTGGCGTTTTTATTCATTTTAATCGTTTTGAGAGGATTACAGTTCTCCACGATTGACTCACGTTAGATTCCAGAGGGAATCACGACAGACTCACTTTAGATTCCAGAGAGAATCACGATAGACTCACGTTAGATTCCGAAGGGAATCCCGATTGACTCACGTTAGATTCCAGAGGGAATCACGACAGACTCACCTTAGATTCCAGAGAGAATCACGATAGACTCACGTTACATTCCAGAGGGTATTCCAATAGACTCACCTTAGCTTCCAGAGAGAATCACGATAGACTCACAATAGATTCAAGAGAGAATCACGACAGACTCACATTAGATTCCAGAGGGAATCACGATAGACTCACAATAGATTCCAGAGGGAATCACGATAGACTCACAATAGATTCCAGAGGGAATAACGACAGACTCACTTTAGATTCCAGAGAGAATCACGATAGACTCACGTTAGATTCCGAAGGGAATCCCGATTGACTCACGTTAGATTCCAGAGGGAATCACGACAGACTCACCTTAGATTCCAGAGAGAATCACGATAGACTCACGTTACATTCCAGAGGGTATCCCGATAGACTCACGTTAGATTCCAGAGCGAATCACGACAGACTCACCTTAGATTCCAGACAGAATCGCGATAGATTCACGTTAGATTCCAGAATGAATTACGATAGACTCACGTAACATTCTAGAGGGAATCCCGATAGACTCACTTTAGATTCCAGAGGGGATCACGACAGACTCACCTTAGCTTCCAGAGAGAATCACGATAGACTCACAATAGAATCCAGAGAGAATCACGATAGACTCACATTAGATTCCAGAGGGAATCACGATAGACTCACAATAGATTCCAGAGAGAATCACGATCGACTCACAATAGGTTCCAGAGAGAATCACGATAGACTCACATTAGATTCCAGAGGGAATCACGATAGACTCACAATAGATTCCAGAGGGAATCACGATAGACTCACGTTACATTCCAGAGGGTATCCCGATAGGCTCACGTTAGATTCCAGAGCGAATCACGACAGACTCACCTTAGATTCCAGACAGAATCGCGATAGATTCACGTTAGATTCCAGAATGAATTACGATAGACTCACGTTAGATTCCGGAGGGAATCCCGATAGACTCACGTTAGACTCCAGAGGGAATCACGATAGACTCACGTTAGATTCCAGAGGGAATCTCGATAGACTCACGTTAGACTCTAGAGGGTATCACGATAGACTCACGTTAGATTCCAGAGGGAATTCCGAAAGACCTACATTAGACTCCAGAATGAATCACGATAGACTCGCGTTACATTCCAGAGGGAATCCTGATAGACTTACGTTAGACTCGATGGAATCGCGATAGACTCACCTTAGATTCCAGACAGAATCACGATAGATTCACGTTAGGCTCCAGAATGAATTACGATAGACTCACGTTACATTCTAGAGGGAATCCCGATAGACTCACTTTAGATTCCAGAGGGGATTACGACAGACTCACCTTAGCTTCCAGAGAGAATCACGATAGACTCACAATAGATTCCAGAGAGAATCACGATAGACTCACATTAGATTCCAGAGGGAAACACGATAGACTCACGTTAAATTCCGGAGGGTATCACGACAGACTCACATTACATTCCAGAGGATATCCCGATAGACTCACGTTAGATTCCGGAGGGAATCCCGATAGACTCACGTTAGACTCCAGAGAGAATCACGATAGACTCACAATAGATTCCAGAGGGAAACACGATAGACTCACGTTAAATTCCGGAGGGTATCACGACAGACTCACATTACATTCCAGAGGATATCCCGATAGACTCACGTTAGATTCCGGAGGGAATCCCGATAGACTCACGTTAGACTCCAGAGAGAATCACGATAGACTCACAATAGATTCCAGAGGGAAACACGATAGACTCACGTTAAATTCCGGAGGGTATCACGATAGACTCACATTAGATTCCAGAGGAAAACACGATAGACTCACGTTAAATTCCGGAGGGTATCACGACAGACTCACATTACATTCCAGAGGATATCCCGATAGACTCACGTTAGATTCCGGAGGGAATCCCGATAGACTCACGTTAGACTCCAGAGAGAATCACGATAGACTCACAATAGATTCCAGAGAGAATCACGATAGACTCACGTTAGATTCCGGAGGGTATCCCGGTGGACTCACGTTAGACTCCAGAGGGAATCCCGATAGACTCACGTTACATTCCAGAGGGAATCCTGATAGACTCACAATAGATTCCAGAGAGAATCACGATAGACTCACATTAGATTCCAGAGAGAATCACGATAGACTTACGTTAGACTCGATGGAATCGCGATAGACTCACCTTAGATTCCAGACAGAATCGCGATAGATTCACGTTAGACTCCAGAATGAATTACGATAGACTCACGTTACATTCTAGAGGGAATCCCGATAGACTCACATTAGATTCCAAAGTGAATCACGATAGACTCACAATAGATTCCAGAGGGAATCACGATAGACTCACGTTAGACTCTAGAGGGTATCACGATAGACTCACGTTAGATTCCAGAGGGAATTCCGAAAGACCTGCATTAGACTCCAGAATGAATCACGATAGACTCACGTTACATTCCAGAGGGAATCCCGATAGACTCACTATAGATTTCAGAGAGAATCACGATAGACTCATAATAGATTCCAGAGAGAATCACGATAGACTCACATTAGATTCCAGACAGAATCGCGATAGATTCACGTTAGACTCCAGAATGAATCACGATAGACTCATAATAGATTCCAGAGAGAATCACGATAGACTCACATTAGTTTCCAGAGGGAATCACGATAGACTCACGTTAGATTCCGGAGGGAATCCCGATAGACTCACGTTAGATTCCAGAGGGAATCTCGATAGACTCACGTTAGACTCTAGAGGGTATCACGATAGACTCACGTTAGATTCCAGAGGGAATTCCGAAAGACCTACATTAGACTCCAGAATGAATCACGATAGACTCGCGTTACATTCCAGAGGGAATCCTGATAGACTTACGTTAGACTCGATGGAATCGCGATAGACTCACCTTAGATTCCAGACAGAATCACGATAGATTCACGTTAGGCTCCAGAATGAATTACGATAGACTCACGTTACATTCTAGAGGGAATCCCGATAGACTCACTTTAGATTCCAGAGGGGATTACGACAGACTCACCTTAGCTTCCAGAGAGAATCACGATAGACTCACAATAGATTCCAGAGAGAATCACGATAGACTCACATTAGATTCCAGAGGGAATCACGATAGACTCACGTTAGATTCCGGAGGGTATCACGACAGACTCACGTTACATTCCAGAGGATATCCCGATAGACTCACGTTAGATTCCGGAGGGAATCCCGATAGACTCACAATAGATTCCAGAGGGAATCACGATAGACTCACGTTAGACTCTAGAGGGTATCACGATAGACTCACCTTAGCTTCCAGAGAGAATCACGATAGACTCACAATAGATTCCAGAGAGAATCACGATAGACTCACATTAGATTCCAGAGGGAAACACGATAGACTCACGTTAAATTCCGGAGGGTATCACGACAGACTCACATTACATTCCAGAGGATATCCCGATAGACTCACGTTAGACTCCAGAGGGAATCACGATAGACTCACGTTAGATTCCGGAGGGAATCCCGATAGACTCACGTTAGACTCCGGAGGGAATCCCGATAGACTCACGTTAGACTTCAGACGGTATACCGATAGACTCACGTTAGATTCCGGAGGGTATCCCGATGGACTCACGTTAGACTTCAGACGGTATACCGATAGACTCACGTTAGATTCCGGAGGGTATCCCGATGGACTCACGTTAGACTCCAGAGGGAATCCCGATAGACTCACGTTACATTCCAGAGGGAATCCTGATAGACTCACAATAGATTCCAGAGAGAATCACGATAGACTCACATTAGATTCCAGAGAGAATCACGATAGACTCACATTAGATTCCAGAGGGAATCACGATAGGCTCACAATAGATTCCAGAGGGAATCACGACAGACTCACCTTAGATTCCGGAGAGAATCACGATAGACTCACGTTAGACTCCAGAGGGAATCACGATAGACTCAGAATAGATTCCAGAGAGAATCACGATAGACTCACATTAGTTTCCAGAGGGAATCACGATAGACTCACGTTAGATTCCGGAGGGAATCCCGATAGACTCACGTTAGATTCCAGAGAGAATCTCGATAGACTCACGTTAGACTCTAGAGGGTATCACGATAGACTCACGTTAGATTCCAGAGGGAATTCCGAAAGACCTACATTAGACTCCAGAATGAATCACGATAGACTCGCGTTACATTCCAGAGGGAATCCTGATAGACTTACGTTAGACTCGATGGAATCGCGATAGACTCACCTTAGATTCCAGACAGAATCACGATAGATTCACGTTAGGCTCCAGAATGAATTACGATAGACTCACGTTACATTCTAGAGGGAATCCCGATAGACTCACTTTAGATTCCAGAGGGGATTACGACAGACTCACCTTAGCTTCCAGAGAGAATCACGATAGACTCACAATAGATTCCAGAGAGAATCACGATAGACTCACATTAGATTCCAGAGGGAATCACGATAGACTCACGTTAGATTCCGGAGGGTATCACGACAGACTCACGTTACATTCCAGAGGATATCCCGATAGACTCACGTTAGATTCCGGAGGGAATCCCGATAGACTCACAATAGATTCCAGAGGGAATCACGATAGACTCACGTTAGACTCTAGAGGGTATCACGATAGACTCACCTTAGCTTCCAGAGAGAATCACGATAGACTCACAATAGATTCCAGAGAGAATCACGATAGACTCACATTAGATTCCAGAGGGAAACACGATAGACTCACGTTAAATTCCGGAGGGTATCACGACAGACTCACATTACATTCCGGAGGGTATCCCGGTGGACTCACGTTAGACTCCAGAGGGAATCCCGATAGACTCACGTTACATTCCAGAGGGAATCCTGATAGACTCACAATAGATTCCAGAGAGAATCACGATAGACTCACATTAGATTCCAGAGAGAATCACGATAGACTTACGTTAGACTCGATGGAATCGCGATAGACTCACCTTAGATTCCAGACAGAATCGCGATAGATTCACGTTAGACTCCAGAATGAATTACGATAGACTCACGTTACATTCTAGAGGGAATCCCGATAGACTCACATTAGATTCCAAAGTGAATCACGATAGACTCACAATAGATTCCAGAGGGAATCACGATAGACTCACGTTAGACTCTAGAGGGTATAACGATAGACTCACGTTAGATTCCAGAGGGAATTCCGAAAGACCTGCATTAGACTCCAGAATGAATCACGATAGACTCACGTTACATTCCAGAGGGAATCCCGATAGACTCACTATAGATTTCAGAGAGAATCACGATAGACTCATAATAGATTCCAGAGAGAATCACGATAGACTCACATTAGATTCCAGACAGAATCGCGATAGATTCACGTTAGACTCCAGAATGAATCACGATAGACTCATAATAGATTCCAGAGAGAATCACGATAGACTCACATTAGTTTCCAGAGGGAATCACGATAGACTCACGTTAGATTCCGGAGGGAATCCCGATAGACTCACGTTAGATTCCAGAGGGAATCTCGATAGACTCACGTTAGACTCTAGAGGGTATCACGATAGACTCACGTTAGATTCCAGAGGGAATTCCGAAAGACCTACATTAGACTCCAGAATGAATCACGATAGACTCGCGTTACATTCCAGAGGGAATCCTGATAGACTTACGTTAGACTCGATGGAATCGCGATAGACTCACCTTAGATTCCAGACAGAATCACGATAGATTCACGTTAGGCTCCAGAATGAATTACGATAGACTCACGTTACATTCTAGAGGGAATCCCGATAGACTCACTTTAGATTCCAGAGGGGATTACGACAGACTCACCTTAGCTTCCAGAGAGAATCACGATAGACTCACAATAGATTCCAGAGAGAATCACGATAGACTCACATTAGATTCCAGAGGGAATCACGATAGACTCACGTTAGATTCCGGAGGGTATCACGACAGACTCACGTTACATTCCAGAGGATATCCCGATAGACTCACGTTAGATTCCGGAGGGAATCCCGATAGACTCACAATAGATTCCAGAGGGAATCACGATAGACTCACGTTAGACTCTAGAGGGTATCACGATAGACTCACCTTAGCTTCCAGAGAGAATCACGATAGACTCACAATAGATTCCAGAGAGAATCACGATAGACTCACATTAGATTCCAGAGGGAAACACGATAGACTCACGTTAAATTCCGGAGGGTATCACGACAGACTCACATTACATTCCAGAGGATATCCCGATAGACTCACGTTAGACTCCAGAGGGAATCACGATAGACTCACGTTAGATTCCGGAGGGAATCCCGATAGACTCACGTTAGACTCCGGAGGGAATCCCGATAGACTCACGTTAGACTTCAGACGGTATACCGATAGACTCACGTTAGATTCCGGAGGGTATCCCGATGGACTCACGTTAGACTTCAGACGGTATACCGATAGACTCACGTTAGATTCCGGAGGGTATCCCGATGGACTCACGTTAGACTCCAGAGGGAATCCCGATAGACTCACGTTACATTCCAGAGGGAATCCTGATAGACTCACAATAGATTCCAGAGAGAATCACGATAGACTCACATTAGATTCCAGAGAGAATCACGATAGACTCACATTAGATTCCAGAGGGAATCACGATAGGCTCACAATAGATTCCAGAGGGAATCACGACAGACTCACCTTAGATTCCGGAGAGAATCACGATAGACTCACGTTAGACTCCAGAGGGAATCACGATAGACTCAGAATAGATTCCAGAGAGAATCACGATAGACTCACATTAGTTTCCAGAGGGAATCACGATAGACTCACGTTAGATTCCGGAGGGAATCCCGATAGACTCACGTTAGATTCCAGAGGGAATCTCGATAGACTCACGTTAGACTCTAGAGGGTATCACGATAGACTCACGTTAGATTCCAGAGGGAATTCCGAAAGACCTACATTAGACTCCAGAATGAATCACGATAGACTCGCGTTACATTCCAGAGGGAATCCTGATAGACTTACGTTAGACTCGATGGAATCGCGATAGACTCACCTTAGATTCCAGACAGAATCACGATAGATTCACGTTAGGCTCCAGAATGAATTACGATAGACTCACGTTACATTCTAGAGGGAATCCCGATAGACTCACTTTAGATTCCAGAGGGGATTACGACAGACTCACCTTAGCTTCCAGAGAGAATCACGATAGACTCACAATAGATTCCAGAGAGAATCACGATAGACTCACATTAGATTCCAGAGGGAATCACGATAGACTCACGTTAGATTCCGGAGGGTATCACGACAGACTCACGTTACATTCCAGAGGTTATCCCGATAGACTCACGTTAGATTCCGGAGGGAATCCCGATAGACTCACAATAGATTCCAGAGGGAATCACGATAGACTCACGTTAGACTCTAGAGGGTATCACGATAGACTCACCTTAGCTTCCAGAGAGAATCACGATAGACTCACAATAGATTCCAGAGAGAATCACGATAGACTCACATTAGATTCCAGAGGGAAACACGATAGACTCACGTTAAATTCCGGAGGGTATCACGACAGACTCACATTACATTCCAGAGGATATCCCGATAGACTCACGTTAGACTTCAGACGGTATACCGATAGACTCACGTTAGATTCCGGAGGGTATCCCGATGGACTCACGTTAGACTTCAGACGGTATACCGATAGACTCACGTTAGATTCCGGAGGGTATCCCGATGGACTCACGTTAGACTCCAGAGGGAATCCCGATAGACTCACGTTACATTCCAGAGGGAATCCTGATAGACTCACAATAGATTCCAGAGAGAATCACGATAGACTCACATTAGATTCCAGAGAGAATCACGATAGACTCACATTAGATTCCAGAGGGAATCACGATAGGCTCACAATAGATTCCAGAGGGAATCACGACAGACTCACCTTAGATTCCGGAGAGAATCACGATAGACTCACGTTAGACTCCAGAGGGAATCACGATAGACTCAGAATAGATTCCAGAGAGAATCACGATAGACTCACATTAGTTTCCAGAGGGAATCACGATAGACTCACGTTAGATTCCGGAGGGAATCCCGATAGACTCACGTTAGATTCCAGAGGGAATCTCGATAGACTCACGTTAGACTCTAGAGGGTATCACGATAGACTCACGTTAGATTCCAGAGGGAATTCCGAAAGACCTACATTAGACTCCAGAATGAATCACGATAGACTCGCGTTACATTCCAGAGGGAATCCTGATAGACTTACGTTAGACTCGATGGAATCGCGATAGACTCACCTTAGATTCCAGACAGAATCACGATAGATTCACGTTAGGCTCCAGAATGAATTACGATAGACTCACGTTACATTCTAGAGGGAATCCCGATAGACTCACTTTAGATTCCAGAGGGGATTACGACAGACTCACCTTAGCTTCCAGAGAGAATCACGATAGACTCACAATAGATTCCAGAGAGAATCACGATAGACTCACATTAGATTCCAGAGGGAATCACGATAGACTCACGTTAGATTCCGGAGGGTATCACGACAGACTCACGTTACATTCCAGAGGTTATCCCGATAGACTCACGTTAGATTCCGGAGGGAATCCCGATAGACTCACAATAGATTCCAGAGGGAATCACGATAGACTCACGTTAGACTCTAGAGGGTATCACGATAGACTCACCTTAGCTTCCAGAGAGAATCACGATAGACTCACAATAGATTCCAGAGAGAATCACGATAGACTCACATTAGATTCCAGAGGGAAACACGATAGACTCACGTTAAATTCCGGAGGGTATCACGACAGACTCACATTACATTCCAGAGGATATCCCGATAGACTCACGTTAGGCTCCAGAGGGAATCACGATAGACTCACGTTAGATTCCGGAGGGAATCCCGATAGACTCACGTTAGACTCCGGAGGGAATCCCGATAGACTCACGTTAGACTTCAGACGGTATACCGATAGACTCACGTTAGATTCCGGAGGGTATCCCGATGGACTCACGTTAGACTCCAGAGGGAATCCCGATAGACTCACGTTACATTCCAGAGGGAATCCTGATAGACTCACAATAGATTCCAGAGAGAATCACGATAGACTCACATTAGATTCCAGAGAGAATCACGATAGACTCACATTAGATTCCAGAGGGAATCACGATAGGCTCACAATAGATTCCAGAGGGAATCACGACAGACTCACCTTAGATTCCGGAGAGAATCACGATAGACTCACGTTAGACTCCAGAGGGAATCACGATAGACTCAGAATAGATTCCAGAGAGAATCACGATAGACTCACATTAGTTTCCAGAGGGAATCACGATAGACTCACGTTAGATTCCGGAGGGAATCCCGATAGACTCACGTTAGATTCCAGAGAGAATCTCGATAGACTCACGTTAGACTCTAGAGGGTATCACGATAGACTCACGTTAGATTCCAGAGGGAATTCCGAAAGACCTACATTAGACTCCAGAATGAATCACGATAGACTCGCGTTACATTCCAGAGGGAATCCTGATAGACTTACGTTAGACTCGATGGAATCGCGATAGACTCACCTTAGATTCCAGACAGAATCACGATAGATTCACGTTAGGCTCCAGAATGAATTACGATAGACTCACGTTACATTCTAGAGGGAATCCCGATAGACTCACTTTAGATTCCAGAGGGGATTACGACAGACTCACCTTAGCTTCCAGAGAGAATCACGATAGACTCACAATAGATTCCAGAGAGAATCACGATAGACTCACATTAGATTCCAGAGGGAATCACGATAGACTCACGTTAGATTCCGGAGGGTATCACGACAGACTCACGTTACATTCCAGAGGATATCCCGATAGACTCACGTTAGATTCCGGAGGGAATCCCGATAGACTCACAATAGATTCCAGAGGGAATCACGATAGACTCACGTTAGACTCTAGAGGGTATCACGATAGACTCACCTTAGCTTCCAGAGAGAATCACGATAGACTCACAATAGATTCCAGAGAGAATCACGATAGACTCACATTAGATTCCAGAGGGAAACACGATAGACTCACGTTAAATTCCGGAGGGTATCACGACAGACTCACATTACATTCCAGAGGATATCCCGATAGACTCACGTTAGACTCCAGAGGGAATCACGATAGACTCACGTTAGATTCCGGAGGGAATCCCGATAGACTCACGTTAGACTCCGGAGGGAATCCCGATAGACTCACGTTAGACTTCAGACGGTATACCGATAGACTCACGTTAGATTCCGGAGGGTATCCCGATGGACTCACGTTAGACTTCAGACGGTATACCGATAGACTCACGTTAGATTCCGGAGGGTATCCCGATGGACTCACGTTAGACTCCAGAGGGAATCCCGATAGACTCACGTTACATTCCAGAGGGAATCCTGATAGACTCACAATAGATTCCAGAGAGAATCACGATAGACTCACATTAGATTCCAGAGAGAATCACGATAGACTCACAATAGATTCCAGAGGGAATCACGACAGACTCACCTTAGATTCCGGAGAGAATCACGATAGACTCACGTTAGACTCCAGAGGGAATCACGATAGACTCAGAATAGATTCCAGAGGGAATCACGACAGACTCACCTTAGATTCCAGAGAGAATCACGATAGACTTACGTTAGACTCGATGGAATCGCGATAGACTCACCTTAGATTCCAGACAGAATCGCGATAGATTCACGTTAGACTCCAGAATGAATTACGATAGACTCACGTTACATTCTAGAGGGAATCCCGATAGACTCACTTTAGATTCCAGAGGGGATTACGACAGACTCAGAATAGATTCCAGAGGGAATCACGATAGACTCAGAATAGATTCCGGAGGGAATCACGACAGACTCACGTTAGATTCCGGAGGGTATCACGACAGGCTCACGTTACATTCCAGAGGATATCCCGATAGACTCACGTTAGATTCCAGAGGGAATTCCGAAAGACCTACGTTAGACTCCAGAATGAATCACGATAGACTCACGTTACATTCCAGAGGGAATCCCGATAGACTCACTATAGATTTCAGAGAGAATCACGATAGACTCATAATAGATTCCAGAGGGAATCCCGATAGACTCACGTTAGACTTCAGACGGTATACCGATAGACTCACGTTAGATTCCGGAGGGTATCCCGATGGACTCACGTTAGACTCCAGAGGGAATCCCGATAGACTCACGTTACATTCCAGAGGGATTCCTGATAGACTTACGTTAGACTCGATGGAATCGCGATAGACTCACCTTAGATTCCAGACAGAATCGCGATAGATTCACGTTAGACTCCAGAATGAATTACGATAGACTCACGTTACATTCTAGAGGGAATCCCGATAGACTCACGTTACATTCCAGAGGATATCCCGATAGACTCACGTTAGATTCCGGAGGGAATCCCGATAGACTCACGTTAGGACTCCAGAGGGAATCACGATAGACTCACGTTAGATTCCGGAGGGAATCCCGATAGACTCACGTTACATTCCAGAGGGAATCCTGATAGACTCACAATAGATTCCAGAGAGAATCACGATAGACTCACATTAGATTCCAGAGAGAATCACGATAGACTCACATTAGATTCCAGAGCGAATCACGATAGGCTCACAATAGATTCCAGAGGGAATCACGACAGACTCACCTTAGATTCCGGAGAGAATCACGATAGACTCACGTTAGACTCCAGAGGGAATCACGATAGACTCAGAATAGATTCCAGAGGGAATCACGACAGACTCACCTTAGATTCCAGAGAGAATCACGATAGACTTACGTTAGACTCGATGGAATCGCGATAGACTCACCTTAGATTCCAGACAGAATCGCGATAGATTCACGTTAGACTCCAGAATGAATTACGATAGACTTACGTTACATTCTAGAGGGAATCCCGATAGACTCACTTTAGATTCCAGAGGGAATCACGATACATTCACAATAAGTTCCAGAGGGAATCACGATAGACTCACAATAGATTCCACAGGGAATCCCGATAGATTCACGTTAGATTCCAGAGGGAATCACAATAGACTCACAATAGATTCCAGAGGGAATCACGATAGACTCCTGTTAGATTCCAGAGGGAATCACGATAGACTCGCATTGGATTCCGAATATCCTCAGTAAACTCCAACGACAACGTGAAGTCGCCGCTGCTCTGGTTGCCGCCAAGCGTTTCACGAAATGGCGGAAGTTAGCCGCCGTGACAGTCAAACAAGATATTCAATAGGTGGTGAAGACTTATTACACAAATATTAAAGCATTCGTAAAGCCAAGGGTAGGCTAACCCACCCGCAGCCTCAGAAATATGACCCGGAAGTGCCTATTGGCACGAAGACCGAAATGAATAGTGGCACAGGATACTCAGCTCACCGATCACCAGCAGGAGATGAGACTGCGTTGCCCTCGGAGTAGGTCGTAGCTGGAGTGAAGATCCTCGTAGCGTTTGGACGATTTGAACAGATCACTTAGCACGGATGTCACTTAGAAGAATGAGTGAATTCTGGCCGAAAACTAGCTTATTTTATACACGCCGGCCGAGTTCTGCGGGCGCGTGGATTGGCTCCTGACTACGCTCAACCACCCCCTGATTGGCTTTAGGGTTCATCACTTACTTTATTAGGAACTTCTACGTACGTTATAATCCGCACAGAGTATTTCCGTGGAAATTTGGCGGCTTGGCCAAAAATCGCCGCTTTCCTGAACGGAAGCAAAACAGAACCCTGGCTCGCGCTAGAACTCCGACAGGGCCGCAGGTAGTCTATAATGACACCCTGCCCTAAAGTGAAGAGAGGAATCCTTCAGGGCTGGTAATTCCTCTACCAATTCTTTACACAAAATCCATTCTCGCAGCGGGTACGAAAGTGTACCTCGCGAGTGGAAGACACCAAAAGGTCGGAGCTTCCCGCACGTTGCCATAACGGTGGTTCAACGGCGAAAGCAGAGAGATATTGGAGCCGGCTCTTCCGCACCCATAAGGCCAGTCCGGAACAGGCAAGTGGGAGTCCGTCAGTCCCTTCCGACCGAGAAATCGGAGGACTCCGACAACTAACTGTTTTAAGATCATATTCTTGACATACACTATTAACATTTTCAGAAAAAAAATGAAATTTTTAATGCATCTAAAGGTGGTTTCCCCCTTAAGGGGATGTAGGACAGTTAACCTTTATATTTTTATAAATTGTATAAATGTTGGTGTGACTAAACCAATCACTTGGTGAGCACAGTCATTTTACCTTTAATTAGTATACTTCTACAGAGTAATTTGAGGTAAAAACATTTAAAATCAAATAAACAATAAGGCAGTTATTAATTGTTAAACATTACAATATTAATTATGCATAATAGTACTCTGCGGATGATTTTTCCAAAACTATTGGTTCAAATGGGTTCCGCTTTTGCACAATTATTCACTGTACCACCTGTTACAGCAGGGACCACAGTTGTTATTATATTCAATCATTTAGTACATTTAGCATAACCAAATAGTTACAGAAAATAGAGTTTTATTGGTTAACAATATAAACAATTGGTTTTAACCAACTTCCACATGACTTATCTGCATGATTTTGGTCCCTGCCTTAGCTATGATCTTAAAAAAGAACTCTGTAAAAACTGATCTTCGCTGGACCAACTGTACCAAAGAAATCCTCTGCAGAGTACTATTATGCATAATTAATATTGTAATGTTTTCCTACTTCATCTGATTTCAATTCCACTCTACCCGGTTTTTCATTCCATCCTACATCTTTATTTGTCATTTCTCTTTTATTTTCTTTTTCCTGTCCTACTTCCTCATTTATTAAAATTGCATTGTCTTCGGTTTGATAATGCATTCTCTCTTCATTGAACACTACATCCCTTGCTACTATGATTTTAGCCTTTTTCAAATGCCATAATTTATATCCTGTGGATGCATATCCTATCATGACACCTTCGTCTGCTTTGGTGTCTAACTTGCTTCTAAATTGTTTTGGGATGTGGACAAATGCCTTGCAACCAAAAACCCTCAGATTTGAAATGTTTTGTTTTCTGCCGAACCATCCTTCTGCTGGAATCATCAACACCTTTTCTTTTGTCTCGTATGGACTTCTGTTTATTACATACACCGCAGCTAATAGCGCTTCCTTCCAAAAAACTTTATTTAATCCTGACTGCAATAGCAATGCCCTAACCTTTTAAATTATCGTTCGATTCATCCTTTCTGCTTTTCCATTCTGCTCGGGTGTATAGGGTACTGTGTAATCTATAACTATACCCTTGTCTCTACAAAAATCTTTCAATTCCCTGGCAACATATTCTCCCCCATTATCACATCTAAATCTTTCGACTCTTTCTGGGAATTTTGCTGTAATTTGGTTAAAATACTCTTTGAATTTTTCAGTCATTTCCCCTTTTGTCTTCAAAGCGTACACCATTGTAAAATTTGAATAGTCATCGATGAAGGTCAAAATATATTTTTACCCATCACGTGCTACTGGTTCAATCGGTCCACATAAATCCGAATGAACTATCTCGAGTATCCTATTACTCTTTCCTCTGGTACCAAATGGTAAACGGTTCAACTTGGCCTTTATACATATATCGCAAAACACATTCTTCTCAATAGTCAGATTCTTATCCAGACCTATCACTAATTGTTAATTTTTCAATCTTCTTAATCCACTATCCCCTATATGCCCCAATCTCAAATGCCACCGTTTGTTACATGCTACTTCCTTTTTTATGTGGTAAGCTTCTGGTTTCTTTATCTGAAACTCAAACTTATACAGCCCACGTTTCTCACCTTCTATCAGTGTCTTCCCAAACTTATCTACAACTTTTATCTTTCCTTCGCCGAATATGACAGTCTGACCATTTTTATCTATTTTCCTAACTGAAAAAAGATTCTTCCTGACGTCGGGTGAGTATAATACATTCTTTATTTCACATTCAATCACTTTGTTTCCCACTCCCACTTCTCCATCCATTCTTCCCATGCCTATCACCTTAATACTATCTCCACTTCTTGCCACGACTACATCTATAGGTTCATCTAGTTTCCTATATTCTTTCAAATACTCTCTCTGATTTGTGATATGATCAGTACATCCAGAATCTACTATGAATTCTACCTTGTCAAACATGTTTACATCTCTCTCCTCATCGCACCCTACCATAAGACTTATCTTATTTACTGAGTCTGGTTCTTCTTCAGCTCTGTGGTTTGGTGAGAAATAGGCTCGTCCTGGTCCAAAATAGCCTCGGGGGGAACCTCTCCCTTTCCTGGGTTGTTGATAATGTCCCCCCCTGGATCCGGACGCTATTTGATTTCTTTCCGGACTTCTATGCTCCCTGCTGCGACAAGTCTTCGCTATGTGCCCCAACTTGCCACATACATAGCATTTCCGCTTGTACATTTTTGCATGAAAAGCTGACGGAACACTCGTTCGCTCACTGGTTAGCCCTTGGTGTCTCTTCGCTGCTTCGTCCTTCAGCCTGCGCTTTACATATTGCAACGTGAGGTTGCTCATGGCTTCGAGCACTGCCACAATCGTCTCAAAGGATTTCGGCAATACCATCAAGAACGTACAGATGACGTCCTCCTCCTTCATGCAGTCCCCTGTTTGTTTCAGCATGCGCACGAGGTCTTCAAACTTTTTCATAAATTCATCCAAGTCATCCATTTCCGACATTTTTGATTGCAACAACTGCCTCCTTGTTGTTTGGTCACCCTGCGCAGTGGCTCTCCACTGCTATCCACATGAATAGTGGTGTTCATTACAAAAGTGAGAGTGACTAAAGTCTAAGAGTGCCTTTCTTCGGTACTCTAGGTCTGTAGGCAAAACCTCCCGGCAGCGTGGCCCATCATGAGTTTTTCTACCCTAAGTATCCGGGTTTTTACCTGAAACTTGTCTGTACTTGTCCCCTATCTCGAATTTCATAACAAATTTGTCACAAGCGCCGAACGGAACTTTGTTAGTTCGCAACAGCGGTATTGCGGGATTAATAATTCCTAGCTTTTAGTTCAGGGAAAAATACGGGTAGATGTCACTTTAGATGGACGTACGAGGAAAAAATTGGAGCTTTGGGTAGTTCCCGATGGTACAATGCTAGCCCTCGTAGTTTTAGGAAGAGATATCCTAAAGTTGTTTGGTTATCAGTTAATTAGTAACAACGACGTGACAACACACAACGACGCGATCGCTGAGATCCTAAATATTGAAGTGGATGCGGGAAGGGATGAATTAGATGAGCTGGTAATAAACGGCGAAATAGGTTCGCAAAATCAGGCCAAGCTTAGGGAACTATTCGCCGCAAAATATATACGACTAGAACGTCCGGAGGTACCGGAGACTAAGTCCGAGCTAAGGATATCCCTCCATGATGCGAAACCTATCCACTATACATCTCGTAGGCTGTCGTTCTCTGAAAAGGAGAGGTTGCGCGACATACTCGATGAACTTATGAACCGAGGAATTATTCAGCCAAGCGAGTCCGAATACGCGTCTCCCATAGTCCTTGTAAAAAAGAGAAGCGGGAAACTCAGATTATGTGTCGACTACAGGGCGCTTAACAAAGTAATGGCCAGGGATAACTATCCACTTGCACTTATAGAAGACCATTTAACTGTAGTGCAAGGAGAAAGGTTCTTCACTACACTCGATCTAAAGGAAGGTTTCCACCACATTAAGGTTGCTGACGAGTCCGATAAATTCATTGTGTTTGTTACGCCACTGGGACAGTTTGAATATACTAAAATGCCGTTTGGGCTAATAACTGCCCCTTCGAAATTCCAGAGATTCATTCACACGATCTTCGCTGAGCTAATTAGAGTCGGAGACGTAGTCGGAGACGTAGTCGTCTATATGGACGACATTCTAATAACTACGTGCATCTTAGAGTCCCACTTTAACCACTTTAATCCACAAGTAACCAACAAACTCGAGTTGAGACTGGATAAATGTCGCTTACTCTTTAAAGAAATCGAGTATCTCAGGTACATTGTATCCGAAAAGCGCATCAACCCCGCAAAAAGCGGATTGGAAGCGATACGTTGCTTCCCAGTTCCTCAAAGCGTACGGGACGTACAAAAGTTCATCAGTCTATGCGCATACTTTCGGAAATTTATTCAAAACTTTGCGGTTATAGTTAAACCACTGTACGACCTTCTACGTAAGGGCGCCGAGTTCCAAATCGGCACTAAGGAATTAGACGCGATCGATATCCTGAAAGCCGAATTAATCTCAAGACCCTTGCTAGCAATTTACAGCCCGAAAGACGACACTGAGCTACATTGTAACGCCAGTTTGATTGATTTCGGCGCAACATTGATACAGCGAAAAGCCGACTTGAAGCTTCATCTATACAAAAAAGTCGGGTCACTGAGAGAATGAACCCGAAATTTTCCTCACCCAAGCGCAGTCACTGCCACTTCCCTTGACACTTGGGTACGTCGCTGACCCAACACTACGAAGTGCGTGAGGGGAAGTCAGGCTACGGAACTCCCAAAACGTAATTGGAGAGGGTAAAATCTGCCTGGCTCCCCTCCCTCACCGGGTTCATTCTCTCAGCGGCCCGACTTTTTTTTATAGTCTTTTACTTCTCCAAACGTACTTCTGAGACAGAGGCTCGCTATCACAGCTTCGAACTCGAGACCATGGCAATTATTTACGCTTTGCAACGGTTTCGTGTCTATTTCCAGGGCATTAGATTTAAAATTATTACGGACTGCGGCTCCTTGAAAATGGCCATTAATAAGAAAGAAATGAATCCAAGGATCGCCAGATGGATACTCGAGTTACAGGACTACGATTATGAGGTAGAGCACCGGCGTGGAGAACGAATGAGGCACGTTGATGCCCTCAGTAGATTCACATGCATACTCCCTATCGAAGCGAATACACTGGAACACGATTTAGCTGTATGTCAAGAGCGCGACCCCGCGATTATAGAACTTCGAAAACGATTGGAAGAGTCAGAGGATCGATTTTATGAGATGAGGAACGGTCTCGTTTACCGCAAAAGGAACGAGCAATTATTGTTTTATGTACCCCAGAAAATGGAGAGTAATATAATTTTCAACTACCGCAACTTAATGGGACACTTAGGAAAGGATAAGACGGCTAACACGATCATGCAAAACTACTGGTTCCCAAGAATGCATGAAAAGATAGAAATCCATAATTGCCTAAAATGTATTGCGTTTTCGCCGATATCGAGCAAACGGAAAGGCGTCTTGCACAGTATACCCAAAGGCAACGTACCATTCTCGACCATACACATCGATCATTACGGGCCGGTTGACAAGAAAGTTTAGGGGCAAAGATCGCGGATTTTTTGACTGACCACTCGATAAAGCACGTTAAAGTTGCCACAGACTCACCACAAGCGAACGGGCAAGTCGAAAGGGTAAATCGGACGCTTATTCCAATGCTAGATAAATTAGTTAACAGCGACGCACAGTGGCCGATTTGAGTCTAAAATGCGCGCATTAGACTTTATACCCAAAAACGTCGAAGAAGGAGAAATCAAAATTCAACATTATATCTTTGTACTGGATAATCTAAGGCACGAAAAATGTTCATAAATAATTTTCTAGTATCACGTAGTTTTGAAGATACCAAAAGTTTTGTATGGTATGTTCCTATGTATTCAAATGAAGAACTATAACTTTGTGTACTAATCGTGCATGTTATTGCCTGCGAATGAATTTAATTTTCTCTGAAAATAGATTTTTCCCTGCGAATTCTGATATCTAATTCATCTGCGAGAAATTGCGGGAATTCATGTTATAAATTTGTTAAAATACAAATTTTGAACTACAATGCACTTAAAATTTACTTCAAAACCCCAAAATTTGAAAGCTACATACCTCTGTGAATAAAAGTCGTAGAATATTTTCAAAAGAAGCATTTTTTTGGGTAGTTTTTTGGGAAGGGTAGTACTTTCCCTTTCCAATGCACTTTGTTGATTGGAGTTATGTTTTTCCGTTGGGTCAAAGTTTCAAGTGAACCAATATCTGCAAATAGTGTCGCAGGACATGACAAGAACCATTTTAAAGTTCATTTCAATGCCTTCAAAACGCGGTTTTTTGAAAGTTTTTATGATTTTCTTTACCGAGATATTTAATTATAAATTTTCCATACAAATTTCGAAGTACCATCAAAATCAGTAAATCAGAATGTATCATTCTCCTCCGGACATGTCAAACTCAGTAATTTAATCTCTTCCGAACTCGTACGAGGCGTTCGTTATTAGGAGAGAAGAACAGTGGGATGTAAGTGCAATATTTTGTAACAAAGAATACAAGATTACCTTAACCCTTTGTATATCTAACAACTGATTCAACTTGAAACACGACATGTTTATTCAACTTTGGACAATAAATAAATATATAGAAATTTGTTTACAGAATTATGTGATTTATTATGTTACATATTCATCCTCGTCGGACTACTTTTCTTAGCCTTATTTCACACGTAGATTCAATAATTTTAACTCGCTAGTCTCCCACATAGTTTTCCCATGCGTATTTTTCGAGCCTTAAAACTGTGACTTCGACTCTTTCGTCCCGTCTTATCTCAAGCACTTAAAACGCATTCCTAGTAAGAGATCATCGCAGCGTGCCCTTAGTGAACTCTGCAGCGGTGCACTTTTGCTTCCCCTATAAGTGTTTAGACCTCAAGCGTAGTCAGACCCTTGGCGCCTATACTCCCACCATACCCCCTTTTCACTGGGTTTTTCGGGTATTTAAGCCCTAAATTCTAGTGGAAAGCGGGGGAATCAGTTCCGAACTCTCATCGACGGCGAAGCTCTGTCAATCGGACCAGCGAAGAACACCGTAGTAGATCGAGCACTAGTCTCCTTCGAAGCAGATACAATTACCGTACGTACATCGTGTCTGATCGCGATCGTTAGGCAAGTCACAGTTCTTTCGTTAGTTTCTCCCCCGTTCAATTCGTATCGTAAAACGAATTCATATTATTTGTAACTACATCTTAAAGCCACAGAAACTCTCATTGTATATTTTGTGTTTGTATTATTTGTTCATTCAGAATATATTAAACATTATTCTAGTTTTCATTAAGAAATCATTTGTGTCATCATTACTAAATTCCTGTTTAGTCAACCTTGTTTCAATTAAGCATAATAAGGAAAAGAATAATAAAAGATCCCACGAGGATATATCTTTACCGTTCGAGCGGTATCCGGCAAACCATAGTAAGGTTTACCTCTAGCTTAGGGCATTCTTTCATGATCGATGAACAGTCTTGAGTCTGGTTAAGGTGAAAGAGCCCTTAGCATGGCACCAAGTTCTGTTCTGAGTTATTGGAAGTAACAAGTATAAAGGGGTTAAAAGGAGTTTAGGGACCTGAGTGTGGTTGAGTTGAAATAGCACTCAGCAACATCCCAGGATTGACGTAGGGCCGATTGGGAACTAGAAAACTCGAGTCTGGTTAAGGTGAAATAACCCTTAGCACGATCTTAGAGCATATTTTAGGACTCGCGAAGCCTGGCTCGTAACATTATTATAAATAATCCAAACTCTCATACCTAGAGAGATATAAATTCCATCATTATTACTACATACCCGTTTATATTTTGCATCATTGGTAAAAAGTGGATGTCCGATCAAGTTACATAAACGGATTTATAAATTAAGAATTGTTATATTTCTATAGTTTATATGTTAAGGTAAAAATAAAATGATGAAAATTATTGCAAAACATAATTGAAAAATGAATCATATTATCCGTGAAATCAATAGAGAAAATTTATCAAAATATTCCAATTTGTTACTAGCGCCGCCTACTTTAAAAAAAATGTTGGTACCTAAAGGTGATCCATTTTGCATCCTCATGCCACAAGGATTAAAAAAAAAAAGATCGAGAATCGGTTTAGAGAAACTCGAGATATTGGCCATGCGCGCATATTACACCCAAATCGGCCACTGTGCGACGTCGGGGTATACTGGTACAAAGTTCTATCGAAGGTAGAACATTCTTTGAATAACACGGTAAATAAGTCTACCGGAGATACCCCTAGTAAACTAGTAGGTCAGAATTGGCCGAGTTCATAAGCATGTTCTCGAAGAGTCACGTATGCGTTCGAATCGCACCCCGAACGTTCGAAAGGATTCGGCGGAGGCCGATCTTCTACTGTTTTACTAGCAAAGCGAGGTGATGACGTGTGGTTGCCGATCTGCATGCGGCAGCCGAACCCGAGACACTGACGAAAGGACAGGCGAATAAAATTTATCCTGACAATAAAATTGTGCTTTCCTTATGTGCCTTAGCCCTCAATCCATTATATGTTGGCGTGGCACTACTAGCAATAATAATTATTGCTAATAATCCCAAAAGTTGTTTCTTAATATTCGTCATCGTTTCTATCTTGAAAACTTTTTATCAAGTCCAATTGACAATATACAAGCTGGAAATCATGCGTCCTAGTTCGAGCGATGGTTCTCTTCTACTTGTCGCTCTACTAATGAAAGTAGTCTTCCTTACGGAGAATTCCTGCACAACTTTTCGGCTGCAGCAACTTACTAGTTGATAGATCTGTCAACAAAAAAAGCGTGCAAGGAGATTTAGCATCACTCAACAGTCGAAGAGAGATAATTTGATTATTCGACTTGGCCCACCCGCCATGAATACTATTTCTAGTATTACTTGAATGGGATTAATAAGCAACCCCGTGCTAGGCGTCTATGATCCAAGACGTTGTGCATTTGATAGTGCGGTCGATGCACTGCACCATGAATGGACATGCGTTATACCAACAGCGAGAGAATAAATATATTCAAGAAATTGAACAAAATTGAAGAAATACCTTGGAATTTTTTAGAATTAGTACTTTCCGAAGGTCCGAGAAACAAGGTTTTATTTGCTATTTGCGATTTTATTCAAACATATAATGAATTATGGTTTACGGATTATCCACTTAACTTAGCGCACATTAGTTTTAGTTCTTTCTTGTTTTCCTTTTTTAACTCACGTCGCTTCTCGGCAGCTCGAGTCTAGTCGCTCGAACTGTATCCATTCTTTTTCTCAGTGCGCCACTGGGGCCACAACCAGCGCCCCCTTAGTGTCATATATATATTAAAATTATCTTTCAACAGAATATGTTCGGATTTACGTTTCGCGTAAAGGCGTACTAATGAAAGTATAGTATTCTTTCAATTAACGCGATACCAAGCATGCTTGTGACCGGGATTCAGTACCAACAACTATCGAGGAAATCTTTTATAAAATGAGCTCGAGAAAGAACTAGTAGCAGCGCTCTCATCATAGGAGACTCGAAACGTGCGCTCGTTTACAATCTAATTCTTAGAATTCTTTTTTAAACGTTTTTAAACATTTAAACATTGAGTTAAACGTTTGCAAGGTAAGATATGATGGTTTATAAAAAAAACTAGTTTAATCCCAGTGACTCTCACAAACTTACCCATTCATGCAATAATCTATCAATTTAGCATGCACCGCATGACTATCAGTCACATGCACAACAACATTTGATAAGGAAACGATGGAAATTCTCTTCATGCAACGCATGGTGCGAAAGTTCACTTTGTGAGGCCAACGTATTGTGCAGAAAGTGACTGATTCCTGCACTCTAATCTATATTCACTCTGTCACTGTACGAGTGCAGAAAACAGCATTTTATTTCATTCCACCGATTGCTTTACCACACTAGTGTAGAAAGTAACTTATCCCCCAAAAACATGTAACTGTAAAAAAAACGCTAAGAACTCCCCCCGTCTTAACCGTCTCCCCATCCCTCCCCAAAATCATTTAAAAATGATCGAAAATAGAAAAGATATCACTCGAAAACGAAAGACAAGCCATGATTCAGACATAATTAACATACAATACAACCAAGTTTTTTAATTCAATGATACTTAAATTTAACTTGCAGTTCTAACATTAAAAAACACTTGACATGTGCACTTTCACGAGTGTTGTGCAGTATCACGTAACTGACAAGAACACCAATGTTTTTAGCAATATTAGCACAGGCAAATAACTAATAAAATGCGCACACGCCAAGTTTCTTTTAATGTTAGAACAGCAAGTTAAACCGAAGTATCATTGAATAAAAACCTTGCTGTATTGTATGTTAAATGTGTCTGAATTATCACTTGTCTTTTATATCTTTTTCTATTTCTGATGAATATTAAATGATTTTGGGGAGGCTGATGGGTTGGCGGTTCGGGGGTGGGGGGCACTTGGCGTTTTTTCTACATTTTAATGTTTTTGGACGTATTTCATGTCTTTTTGTTTATTCAGAAATTATTTGAATTTTAGCTTTCTCGTTTAAGTAGTTCCTGGCTGCGGACTTGGCAACTGTGGTAGTCTATAATTGTATTGAATAAGAGGATATTGCTCACCTGTGTTAAAATTTGAGTAGAGATGAGTTTAATTACTTTCAGAAAGTTGTATTTGTGCAGAGTGATGCACTAGAGTTGGAATCAGCTTTATGTCCGTCGAATTATCGGTAATACCGACATATGGGTAACTGTCTTGTTAGCCGTGCAATGTCACTTGTGTCGTGTATCGCTGAGCTCTACACGGAGTTTATCATGACATATACCGGCAGCCTATCGCTTAATTGAGAAATGCAAAAGCTTTCTATACAATATCTTCTTTCGTTAACATTATCTCACATCAGTCTTCTCTCTCTAACATCATCTCACAGCTCCATCACGTTCTGCCACCTAGCGTGGAAAACATGTGATCCGTTCAAAAACATTAAAATGTAAGAAAATGCACCAAGTAGCAGTTGGATTTCCCCCAAAATTGAAATATAACAAAAAAGATAATAGACATCATTCAAGAAAGCGAAGTTTTCATTCAAAGATACCTCAATTTAATTCGCATTAGCCATTAATAATAAATTAACAATAAATTAGCGATTAACAATAACAAAAACTTGGCGTGTGCGCCCTTCATTCGAGGCACTTGCTTTGGTAATATTGCTAAAAAACTTTTAACGAAATTAAATATAGTAAACTCAGTTTTGGGTTTGAATCAGTTTCCCATTGTCTTTTTACCTCGCAATGAAACGCGCACACGCCATTTTTTTTTTACATAGATCTACTATCTATTATATCATAGATAGTATTATATAATAGATAGCTTATATAAGCAAACACTAATCTAAATGCAAATCCTATTAAAACTCCGATCTTTATAACAATTTACTTTCTTCATTTATGTGACTCGGTACACCTAATTTTCTGTTCTAATTCCTAACTTTCATCATTCCATAACTACCTAGTCGAAAGTAACACCTCTTACAGTACTTCTTCGAGTACTGTTGTTGTGCGGAAGCGTATGAAAGAGTATCCAGGTGTTTGCCATCCCCTCATGGTAAGATAATGGACAGTAATTTTTCCAAATGATGTGTCTTCCAACGAGAGTGTAGCAGGTGCTACAAACTTCGATCGATCGAGTAATGGCTGCTGGTATAGTAGCAGGCATGAAAATGATTCCACCCTACTATAATCAACAATACATGCCACCCAAATTGCAACCCTTGATAGGTCACATGAAGTTACCACTCTCCTCTGAAGGGTTGCGCAAGTGGTAGGGTTACTCAGATGTTCAGACGTTCTTGAACCGCGGTACGGTATGGACGGACTGTTGAATTGGCAACATTACCATCGGTTGAATATTGGCCTACTCTCCGTGATCGGACTTTGGCCGTATGGAAACAAATTCGTCCTGCGACTGAAACGTTTTCTCGGCAGCTTCTTTGTGCTACTCTATTGTTTAAGTGAGGTGAATAATGTGTAGCATTAAACAATTTGACTGAGTGTTGTAGCCAGTCAATTGAAGGCATTCTAATTTTCAGTTTGCTACCTTTTTCACGGTGGATTATACCAGGAGGATACTGCTAAGAAATTTACCGTACATGTTCGTTGCGTGTGGTGTTTTGTTCAAGTACATCACGTTTCTCGGTGCCGATGACTGCGTATGTATGTACAGATGTAAAGAGGCACATATTCATTATTTTTCATATTTCTTAATATTTTTATTAAGATATTCTTTTCTCTCGGAGAGTTTACCTATGGCATATTGAGCGATTTCCAATTTTTGCCGTCAGCATAAGAGTGAATTCCTTGTTTAAGGGGATGTAGGACAGTTAACCTTTACATTTTTATAAATTGTATAAATGTTGGTATGACTAAACCAATCACTTGGTGAGCACAGTCATTTTACCGTTAATTAGTATACTTGTACAGAGTAATTTGAGGTAAAAACATTTAAAATCAAATAAACAATAAGGCAGTTATTAATTGTTAAACATTACAATATTAATTATGCATAATGGTACTCTGCGGATGATTTTTCCAAAACTATTGGTTCAAATGGGTTCCGCTTTTGCACAATTATTCACTGTACCACTTGTTACAGCGGGGACCACAGTTGTTATTATATTCAATCATTTAGTACATTTACCATAATCAAATAGTTACAGAAAATAGAGTTGTATTGGTTAACAATATAAACAATTCGTTTTAACCAACTTCCCCATGACTTATCTGCATGAGTTTGGTCCCTGCCTTAGCTATGATCTTAAAAAAGAACACTGTAAAAACTGATCTTCACTGGACCAACCGTACCAAAGAAATCCTCTGCAGAGTACTATTATGCATAATTAATATTGTAATGTTTAACAATTAATAACTGCCTTATTGTTTATTTGATTTTAAATGTTTTTACCTCAAATTACTCTGTACAAGTATACTAATTAAAGATAAAATGACTGTGCTCACCAAGTGATTGGTTTAGTCACACCAACATTTATACAATTTATAAAAATGTAAAGGTTAACTGTCCTACACCCCCTTAAGAAACACTTCCCTATATAGCATTGCAGTTGTATTATATGTAAATTCAGATTAAGCGAATTATGGAGGGCATAAATGGCGACTGGAAGGCGCTGTCGAGTAAAGAGGAGATTCAAATTATTAAGAAGTACGTCAAAAGGGTCAACTTTCATACGAAGGGCTTTGCTTGTAATTACATATTTTATCCTAGAGACATAGGATTCCGAACATTTCTATGATTATCGAGCGGCTATTTGTTACAGTGTTTATCTGTCCTTTGGGACTATGCCTAGTTCTCCTGCCGTGGTCTTCAGTCTTTCTGGACATAGTGATGCCCCTGAACCAAACCCGCAATCGCAACACTCCGTTTATGTTGGAGTTTTTCGTCGATCAGAAGAAACACTTTTTTCTAGTCGCTTTCCTCTTCGATGGCATGGTTATTGTCACAGTATTCGTATTTATATCTACGGAAGCCCTTTTTATTGTTTATAGCCAACATGCTTGCGCTCTCTTCGAAGTGACAAGGTAATCAATCTGCGTTTGATGAATAATTCCAAACAATAAAATACAATTCTTATTTACAGTTGCAAAATTAAAAAAATGTTATGTGCCTCCGGAGTAAGCGATTCAAAGAACAGTAGTAATTTGGTGATGATAGCAGACGTGGTCCGCATTCACTGTAGAGCCATTAAGTAGGTTATTAACTCATGAATGATATCCTTATTTCTACATTATTAAATAGAGGCCCACAAGTTTTTAGTAAAAGTCCTCGGAGAAGAAAATATTTCAGTAATAACTATGAAACTTGTGATTTGAGTTTTCTCGATTAGCGAAGGACACGCGGATCGGTTTGTTCTACAAAGATTAAATCTTGATAGCTAGCCCATGTGATTTAACGGAATGTACATTAACTCCCATAGATATTGTAAAACACTAAGAGAAGACTTGTTACCATCCTACTTAATCCTTCTTCTATTCGGCATCTTGAGTTTGAGCGCATATATATTTCTCGTAAGTGGACTGTAATCAAACCTAATCGTTTCATGGCAAACACCTATCAAGAGCATTCTTACTGCAGTGTGCACAAACATTCGCATCTCGCGAATTCACCGACTGTCTCACATCGATGATGTTCTGTTTTGCGATTCTTGGCTACATGTTTTATATGAACTTTATGATGCAGAATATCCAGGACTCGAGTGGTGACATATTTGACAACTTGAAAGTCCTATTATTATTCTGTACGGACTAATTAAGGAATTTAATTAAAATTTATAATATTGTAGGTACAACACCGTGTGGTACAATGCTCCAATAACCAGACCGAAATTAATACTTTTTTGTATGATAAATTGTATTAAACCTGTTACGCTTGATGTTTGCGGCTTATACGCTCCGGGTTACAAAGGTTTCTCTATGGTACACACAATTTCTATCTCTCAGCCAGGTTGTATTCGTTAGTGTGGATCGTTTAATGGAGAATTCATGTTTCAGATTGTTAGAATGACCATGTCCTACGCTACCGCGCTTTGTTCCTTTCAATAAGCGCAGTGAGAGATGTTATAGTAATAAAATGTAGGATGAAGTCAGCAAAAAGTATAACTCATCCTCTAATCCTTTCGAATACCATTTTATGCAACGCATGGTGCAAAAGTTCACTTTTCGAGGCCTGCGTTATGCAGAAAGTGACTGATTCTCGCACCCTAATCTATATTCACTTTCTTTCTGTACGAGTGCAGAAAGTAATATTTTATTTCATTCCATCGATCGCTTTACCATACTAATGCAGAATTCATTTACTTTTTGCACTAGTGCGGAAAGGAGAAACAAATAATTAAGGGTATTATGTTACATATTCTACTAAATTCATAGACGTATCATAGACGTGCCTTCGTCTTCGATTGCCTCAAAGTAAACTTTCGCAGCATTTATTGCATACAATATAGTGTTCTACTAGTGCGTAAGCCAGTCAATTTTCAGACGCGTGAACTTACATTATTTGCACTAGCATACGCGACATTGATAGGAAAAATCGTGAGATTATCGCACTAATCTTCGAATCGTGCGCCAACTTCCATCCTCATCCTCCTGTCAATGCTGCTACACCTTCGGCTCATGCAACAACTTCAGGCAGCTGGAAATTGGCCACTTTCCGCACTTGTATCACAATATACTACCCCCAAAACGATTAAGGTAGTTGTATCAAAAAACAGTTTTCTATAGATTTTGTTTGAACTTTGTCAGAAGAATGTCTATAAGGTTCTGCAACTGCTGGCTAAATTTTATTGGACTTGACCACGCCGTTTCTAAGATAATGGACTTCGAATTTGCTACTTTTCATACGTGCGACATAGCCAAAACCCGTCAGTTAGTGACATCAGGAATTTTAACGTCTTAACTTTTCTATAGAATTTTATAAAAAACTAACCCGTGTTTCATGGATATTCTACGAATACGTATAAATTTTTGCTGAATTTTTCACCATCCCGTTTTTGCGTAATAAAGTTAATAGAATTCAAGTTTCCGAGAAATTGAAGGCACTCGTTGACTAAAGAAGCTACGTGACGTTGTCGCTATCGCCTTCAAGTGCGTGTGTATGGCTCTAGAATTTATTGGTATATTCAAGCTTGTGTGTATTGAGTACAGGCGCTGACAAAAGTCTAGCCCACCAGAAGTATGCAAAGCGAAGTTAACAGTTCCTTGACTTTTGGATGATACAGTACTGATACAACTACCTTAAAATGAAAAAAAACGCCAAGTAGTCTGCCCCCAACCCCTCCGCTATCCCGGTCATCAACCCACCAACCTTGTCAAAATAATTTAAAAACGATGCAAAATGGAAATGGATATCATTGGTAAACGAAAGCCAAGTTATAATTCAGATATACTTAATAACATACAAGAAAGCCAAGTTTTCATTCAAAGATACCTCGAGTTAACTCGCATTAGCAATTAACAATAATAAAAAAAACTTGGCGTGTGCGCGCTTCATTGCGAGGTAAAAAGGTAATAGGAAACTGATTCGAACCTAAAACTCACTTTATTACAATTTAATTTCTTTAAAAGTTTTTTAGCAATATTACCAGAGCAAGTGCCTCGAATAGATTTTGATAGCCATCTTGATAGATGCGTGAATTTACATAATTCGCCTTAGCGTACGCAGCATTGCCAGAAGGACTCGTCTGATTATCGCACTAATCTTCGGATCGTGCGCCTACTTCCATCCTCGTCCTCCTGTCAATGCTGCTACACCTTCGGCTCACGCAACAACTTCACGCATTTGGAAATTGGCCACTTTCCGCACTCGTATGAGGAGACTCGGTAGAGTCTCGTGCCAAGTAGTTAGCTAGAGTCTTCTCTTAGCTATATATAACAGAGTGAGTCTCAGAAATTTTTACTCATTCATGCGATAGTTTATCAATTTAACATGCATCGCATGATTGTCACTCATATGTGACAACCTTTGGTATCAAAACGATTGGGAATTGCGTTTTCTATCATCTCTGTGTTGACATAAATTATGCATCGGTGTTTTTCAAAGTGAAATGAGGGAATTAGTGCAATCACGCCAAGATAAAACACTCACTGAAAAAACAAACTTACCACCAGAGTTTCAGCAATTATCAGTCAATTCTGTTTTTCCATCTGCAAAAATGGCACTACATTATTACACTGATACCCAGCTTGTTTGATTACTTCATAAAACACATGTTTTTCACCAAGAGTATACACTGTGAAATGCACTTTCCCTTTCATGAGCTTGTTACAACTCTGATGTGTAAACCCTTAATCCTATCGAAAAATGCTACATCAGTGGGAGTACCTGTTTTATTATTGATCCTGCAAGACTCTGAATCACGGTGTCTGGAATATAATCAAATAAGTCTCATATAAATCTTAAGTACTATAAGCGAGTTAGACTTAACAAATGAAACACAGTAATTGCGGGATCAGCCCGTAGGAAAAGGTGAATATATTGTCGTGCAATTGGCATAAAAAACCTCCACTCGGTGAGTGGAGGAAAAAGCCGTTCATGCTACAGAAAGCCTGAGCTCAGGTAGAAGAAAATATAATGTTATGACAATGGAACTTACAGAGAGGAAAGGTGGTGTGACAGGGCACAGTTCGCTAGTCCACGACTAGGAACGAATTGCGAGCAAGGCGCAAATTCTGGAATCATCCTGTCCAACATTATGCGGCAGGGTGCAGTTTGTGCGGCAGGGCGCAATTTGTGCGGCAGGGTGCAGTTTCGCCGGGTCAACGACCACGGGAAACGATTGCGAGCAGGGCGCAATTAGTGGAGTCATCCACACCAAAGGTTTGCGAGCAGGGCGCAAAGACACAGAAATTAGTGCAATCATTCATACAAATGATTACGAGCAGAGGGCACAAAAACGAGGTTTTACTTTACTCACAGATCCAACACAGCTCACACTCCAAGACCGTTCGCTTCAGAATCACTGGTCACGCACGTCCACACACAATGGCGTCTTTCGGAAGAGTCTCGGCTCCGCGGCTCCGAGCGGATGACAAAAGTTGATCGCGCTGCAGCTTCATGTTACAATTTTTCATAACGCATCAGTTATTGATTTTATAGCTCGGAGCCGAGGCTATGTCGAATGAGCTGAACTTAGTTAGTAAGCTCCGCACTAACTTTAAGTGAATTACTTAATTAATTTACAAGGAATCAAAAAAAGCCTAAATCTCCTAAACACACGGGCTGTCAAGTAAATGCTGTTTCCAAATAGTATTTTGCAATGGGTGTGCTGGATGGTCCAAGAGAACCAAAAGTAAATTGAGAAAAACAAATGTCATAGCATGGGTTGAAAAAGTATTTGCACACCCAGATTTTCTCAAGTACATTTTCTTAAAGGAGAAATCATTCTGCTTTAATAACATTTATTTTCCTTTAAAAGGGGAAATTTCTTCTTTAAGAAACCTTTTCTTTTCAGAGCAAACAGAAACATATCTAAAGAGAAGTGACTTTACTGGACGAAGAGACGGCAGCGGGCGATAGGCGAAAAACTAGTTACAGCGGATAAAAAACAATATTTGCCCACCAAGTGTTTTTGGAAAAAATGTTCTTAAAGAAAAAAATTCTTCTCTTTAAGTAAAAATACATTTCCTCGATCGAGCTGTCCTTCTTATGAAAAAATATATTTCTTTAGAAGAGATAATTTTCTTTTTTAAGCATATTTATTCTAAAAATGCTCGATGTGTCAATACTTTTTTAGCCGCAACAAGTAAATTAGAGCTGCCAGCCATCAGCGAACGAGCCAGTTAAATGTTAACGGAAAGGTTAAGAGCCGAGACGCTCGGCGGTGGCGATGCGTACCTGTTGTGCGGTGAAATTCCGGGCACAAGAATCCCTGAAAAGTGCTGCGGTACGCGTGGAAAACACCCTTGCGAATTTTCTCGATTAGCGACAGAAACAGAACAAAGACAAAGATAAAATAAAGCGGAGAACTGGCTCCGTGTTGACTGAATTGGACTGCTTGGCTCTCGCTTTTCATCTTCTTTTATGGTAACTCAAGTTTTATGTTTGTCGTCACACCGCTTGTGATGGGGAGATGGCAGTTGAGTGGGGATACGGTCTGCTACTATATTGGCTCCCCAGGAGTTAACGGGTTACTCCTGGTTATACGCACATCTCCACAGCTTCTCAGTATCTAAAAAAGCTTGCTGGATTGAAATAGGATCCCATTGAAATGCTTGCTCATCGAGAAATTCCGGTTTGTTCTGTTCCGTTCCGATTCAGTGTGCGACAAGCTTTTTTTTACCCTTAGCTATTTGTTGAAGTACATATATGTTTTTATAAGAGAAAAGATTCTGCTTTGCAAACATTTATTTTCTCTTAAAAAGGAAACTTTCTTCTTTAAGAAAATTTGTTTTGTCTTAAAGACGAAACTGCCTTCTATATCAAATCTTATACCAAGAAAAGGTGTGTGTGCAAATACTTTTTTTAATACACTGTATATTCTCAATCCACACTAAAAAGTTGAAAATGAAATACGATAAAAAGTAAAAATAAGAAATATACTTTTATATCAATTGTGTGTCTTAAAACTGTAGCTGCATACTAAAATGTTGAAAAAGCAATAAATTACAGTCGGGGGTAAAGTTACAGAATGGCAAATTATAAGAGCACTTCAGGAATTTTATCACTGAATTCGAGTGGCGAAGGATACCCAGTCTCGCGCGCCCAGGAAATCACGTGCTCGGTCATCACCCCTGATTTCAGCTAATTATCACTGGCTCCAAGGATACTAGCTTGAAGGTCTGGCAGCTGTCTGGGGGTTAATTGTCGCAGGTAATTGAAATTCGCATATAGGCTATCTTCCTTAATTGCTCAGGGAATTTCGTATGATCTATGCAAAACTCACGACGTTTGCAGAATCGCGTTACTCCCGCAAGAAATAATGGAGCTTCAACTCAACCATTAGGTTACTTCCTTTGTTTTGTAAACATGTGTTTTTCTGACAATTTGAATCTCGACAAATTATTAATTGTGCAATTCCGTTGAAAAATGGATAAAAAGCTAACAACGAAAAATTTCAATACAATTTTGTGCGTGTATAATTCTATGCTTACTATAAACTTGAAAACAGTCGAAGCAGTATTTATCACTTATACAGCATATTCCAAATGTAATTGCAAAGGTAAACAAATTCCGAAATTATCAAATTCGATGTTGCGGAATTTCTCATTGTCGGATTGATTAGAAATTTTGCAAAGGAGTAAATTTCTGATATAATTACTGTAACAAATCCTGTTGCCGCAGGTGCTCTCTGGCCACACGGATCATGTCACTTGCGTCGTCCTCTCCGTCTGCAAGCGCACAAAGGTCATTTCCGGTTTAACGTACTCGAACGTTATCATCTGGAATATCAACAACGGCACGGATTTGCATACTCATCAGGGTCATACTGGATGCGTCGCATGCGTGCGTGTGAGCGATGATGGCAGTGTGTGCGTGGCCCGTAAAGAAAAAAACTCTAGAAAACTATAGGTGAAAAGTTTCTAGGGTAACTTGAAACAACTCTAGAAGCTATCGTCCTGTAGTTAACTCTACAGCATGAAGAGTTTGTTTAAGAGTTACTATAGACTTTAGAGTTTAGGATTTCTAGAGTAACTCGTAAACAAATTCCTCATGTAAATCAAGAGTTCACTCTCGGAATCCTTACTCACGACAGCGGTCTACATAACCTCTGCTAACCAAACTATCGCTTCACACTGGTGGAGATGAATTTCTGCCAAGGTTAGTATGTAATATGTGTTTTGCTTATCCTTTTTAGATTATGAAAAAATAATAAATTTGTTTATATGCTACTATATTTGTTTGAATATAAAGCTATGCCGACACCTATTGTACGGGCAGAGAGAGGTTAACTGCTTATGTTCCTGAAAGGTTTTCCCTCGCCGTACAGGGTGAGTTAGTTGCCTTTGAATCGCCAATGATGAATATAGGCCGTTGAAAATGGTATAACTATACGGTGTTGAGTAATTTTAATATAAAGGAGTATTTGCCTAGTCTTTTCCGCGCACTGACTATTTATTTATAATATCGAATTGTACCAATAATGGAAATAATTGGAACTCGAGTGTGAAGGGATTGATTAAAAAGCAAGTGACTCACCCTGTACATATGCATACATGTGTCACTCGATCGGAATATAATAATCTAATTAAATCGTACGATAAACGTACGTTAAAAATTAATAAAATGCTTCTCGAATTATAAACAATGCACGACACACGATGACTCGTGCAGCACCACAAGTAATCTAATTAACTCTTCCTCAACAAAAACATATTCCATATATATATGATGGTATAACTTTTGGGAACTCTAGAATAAAATTCTTGCTTAAGAGCAACTCCGTCTGTTTCATAAAATTTAGAACTCCACCATCATCTATAGTTACCCTTACTAAATAATAACTCTTCTAAAACTCTAAAATCATCTAAAGATACTCTTGCTAAGAGTAACTCTTGTTCGATAGAACTTCACAAACTCTAAAATGATTCAAAGTAATTCTGGCTTAAGAGTAACTCTATTCAGCCAAACTTTAGCAACTCTTCACACTTTCCGGAGTAACTATAGAACGGTACAGGAGTTACTACAGAAATTTTAAAGTTACTATTCAATCTCTGCAGTTAACTACAGGATTTCTAAAGTAACTCTCGAGAACTACAGGAAATCGTAGGGCAAATGACCACTGTAGTTAGTGTAGAAGTTTATAATTATTAGCGAAGCCTTATGTGTGGAAATTGCCGATCCCGACGTACTTCTTCCCGAGGTACGAATTATTGTACCTCCTCTTTATTCGATAAATTCTTCCAATCGCCGTTTATGGTTTCCCAGACACACTTTATCTGTATTGGAATATAATACAATAACCACTGATGCTACGCAAGGAAGTGCTTGTTATATTAGGTGTTGAATCTTGTAAGCCAGCAAAGTTCACAAAACGTTTAATAGGACATAGTCAATCCTTCGAGGAGAAGAGTACCTATTAATTAGAACAGTCTACGAAAAAACAATGCAGAAATGAAGAACACTCGATATACGCATGTTTAGAGTGAATAACAAAGTATTCGCATACACAGTGTTTTTGGAATAAATTTGGTGTAAAAAGGTATACGTTTTCTTGAAGACAAAAGTTTCATTCACGAGGAAAAATAAATTTTCTTAAAGGAAACGGTTTTCATCTTCAGGACAATTTATTCCAAAAATACAGGGTGTATGAACACTTTCTTACTGCATATGTCGACGTACAGGGTGAGTCACTTGCCTTTTAATCAACCCCTTCACATTCGAGTTCCAATTATTTCCATTATTGGTACAATTTGATACTATAAATAAATGTCAGTGCATGGAAAAGTCTCAGTAAATACTCCTTTATATTAAAATTACTCAACACCGTATAATTATACCATTTCAATCAAGTGAATCACCCTGTTCAGAGTCACCGGCAGCAAGGAATGAAATGTACTTGAGCAATATGCCACATCCGACAACGTAAATTTCGCAGAAATAGTCTCTTGGTATAATCCACCGTGAAAAAAGTAGCCAGCTGAAAATCACGCTGATTTCGATTGGATGAGAACAAATTCTCTCAAATTATTTAAATTGCATATATTACGTGCATGAGAAATACAAGAGCCGATCGCGGAGTAGCTCCCGAGGCATTTCAATCGCAGGACCAATTTGTTGCCATAGGGCCAGAGTCCAAGCGCAGAGAGCAGCATCACATTCGACCGATGGTAGTGTTGCCAATCTAACAATATGTTCATACCGTATCGCGGTTCGAACACGTTTGAACAGCTGAATAACCCTTCCATATGCGCGAGGCACCCCTCAGAAATAAGTGGCAAGTTCATATCACCCGGCGGGCGTTGCAAATTAGGTGGTATCCATTACTTATTACAAGGGGGTGAAATTCTTTTTTCACTGCTACCCTACCAACACCTATTACCCGGTCGATTGAATACAATAGCACCTACTAACAGTGTTGCACTAGTTGTACAATTGCTGTTCATTATCTTCCGAGGAGGGGACGACATTCCCACTACAACAGTACTCGAAGCAAGGAAATGTGAATGTACTAAGCGAGATAAATGAAAACAATGAATTGTTATAAATATCAGAATTGTAATAGTATTGGCGTTAAGGGTGATGTCTGATTTTATAATACATGAATGTGCGGAAAAATATTACAGCAACAACCGATGACTTATTTAATTATTTAATTGGAAAAGCATATTGCTGAGAGAAGACTAGTTTGGCACACGTTAATGACGACTGGGCGATGTGTGCGCCTGGTTTAAGAATTGGAGATTTTAAGCGTGTCAGAAATTGTTTCTTTTTATGAACCCTCCTTGATCCAAGTGGTGCTAAATTAAATTCATCGGTGAATTTCACTCGTGCATTTCCATTTAAATGACATATTTGTAGTTCGACAAAATGTTGGGTAACATCAACCCCACATGGTTCATGGTGCGCTGGATTTTACTTGGTTTGCAGAGGGTTAATGAAGAGTGCTTATGTTTGGTATTAAAAGACAGAGTGATGGCGAATCCTTGAATTTCCAATGAACAAAAGAATTACAACGCTATTAATTCTTTACTACTTCAAAACTACTTCCTATGATTTTACATTCCACTAACTAAACTAATAACACGTGTCAGGAATTTGTCTGGGATTATTCGGGAATAGACTACCCGCAGCCAGTTGCCCAGGAACATGAGTTACGATAATTGATTATTAGATGCGACTGAATCTACTTACGGAAATTGCGGAACGCGAGCTAAGCCCTGACCCTCGGCTGCGATCCCGGAGTGCCAAATAGAAGGGCGCCAGGTATCCCGCGGCACCACAGAAGCTGGGCAAAACTAGCTACTAGACGACCGATAATTCCGAGGATCGGCAGCCGGATTACTCTGCACGGCAGCTCAGAGGTGGTCTAATTAGGAGAGTGGTGGATCCGGCAGGAGACGCAACCAAGACAGACTTCGTAACTTGACTTGAGATTTATTGGTTTGTTGAAAGATGTTAACAAATGGCTAGTTTGCGCGGCGAGACACGGGCTTCACCCATGGGCGTTAAAATGCGCCGGCGAGGAGCAGATAGAATGAGAAATCTATGGTCCGAGGTGGCCTGAACTATTGAAAATGATATCTCGGGACGACGAAACGAGCGGATGGCGACTGCAACCTGTATACCAAAAGGAAATCTCGAGAAGCGAATAGAACTTAAACTACTGGACGGAAGGTGATCCGTCGTAAGAACGGGAGCCCTCCAGGAAGGTCATTTAATAACTCGCGGAAACTTTGCAGTGCGACTTAGCTAGGAGGGGAAGCACAAAGACGAGACGTGTACAAGACGTGGTCAGGACAATCCCCTGACCGGCCAAACATCGAGACCAAGATAATACGTGTTCCGAAGACTAGTCGCTTACCAAATAGGTGCTGAGGCGGAGTGTTGTCGGAACACAATTGATCACACTAATGCGCACAGAAATCTACACAACGAGTGTTTGCTCCTTCCGCGCGCGGGACTTTAATAGACTCGAATTCTAATTCCTCCCTGCACCCCTGACTTTAGCTGATAGTGCCACCTAACGCAGTGCGGGCTTCAAGGCTCGGGGAGCCTCCGCAACAGGGCCGTTCCCTTGCGCTGATGGAAGATCCTAGCGACCGCTGTCGATGGATCCTTCCCCTGGATGTGCCTGCCCTACCGCCCAGAATTCCTGCGGTGTGGCCAGTACTGAATTGGGATTCCTTCGAGGGCTGCTATCATCCGCAGTGGAGCCTCTACGTCGAGCCGGAGTCGCGTGGCTGCTGGTGACGAAACTGTTGTTGTTGATTTCAGACGTGGAATGATGCGATTAATGACAAGTAACGTACTGTTAATGTCGAAGGAAACAAATTTGACATCAAGTGTGAGCTACCTCGTAATGGTGGAGAAGCGACAGATATTTTAACACAGCATGAGCGATGTTAACTTGGAATTTCTCTTTGGGGTCTCGTAAAAACCTGCAGACAATCCGCCAAGAAGAAGTGGTATGCTGTCGCTAATTTAGGCATTATTTTTGTTGAAAGTTTTATATTTGGTTGATACCTCTATAGGAATATGCCACAGACATCGACTGCAACAGGTTTAATATAGTTTAACATACAAAAACTACTAACTTTCGGGTGGATGTTGAAAAGACGGTCCACTCGGTATTGCACCTGCAATTTTATGAATTTCTAAATTTCAGTTAAGATCTTTAAGTGGTTTTAATAGTGCTTACAAGATAGCAAAGATGTCAACGTTTAAATAAAGCATGCAGCCGAATATAGTAAGGCAGAACATGTCCGATCTGAGGCACCCGATAAATTCATGGTTTCTTGATAGGTCTTTGTCTTGAAAACAGTCATTTCGAATAGAGTCTGATTATGCATAATTGAATGATTAAACGAACTTACCAACTGAAGTTCAATCATAATTGTACGAAGCGCCTCTTTCGAAGAGATCAGAATGTAGTACCACATCGGTGAGCCGATTTGCGTTCACATGTTTAAAGTTATTGATTATAAAAAATATTTGACGTCCGACATCCCTCCTGCAATCCGCTTCATTCTTCAAAGTAATATGCCGTAACCAAATCAGGGAAAGAGTCTCTATCTATGCTGTTGGAGACTAAGGGTTAAATTAAGTCGTGGGAGTGATCTCTTCGGAAGAGGCGCTTCGTACAATTATGATTGAACTTCACTTGGTAAGTTCGTTTAATGATTCAATTGTACTTCGCGCCTCTTCCCTCAGAGATCAGAATGTAGATGTTTAAAGGAAGTTACGGCGAGGAAAACAATTCAAAGAAAATATATTTGAATATGTGTGTAATACAGTAGTTGAAACGTAATTAAGTATTTCCCAGGACAGATAGACCAAATAAGACTCTATCTTCAACAAGTTCACGATTATAAAACTTGGCGAAAGTTTGTGTCTTTGCAGACCAGCCTGCCGTTTTTAGTATAATGTCAATGTTGACTCCTTCACGCTTGGCTGCCGAAGTTGCAGCATGTCGTGTGCTGTATGCAGAGAATTCCTCTGTGTTGATTCCACTTCCTTCTAATATGTCTTTAATCCAACGGCTTAATGTTTGAGTGCCAATTGGTTTGAAGGGTCGTTTGTACGATAAAAATAGTTTGGTTTCTGAGTCTCTGACGTTCCGAGTTCTTAATAAATATTCTTGAAGGGTTTTTGCAGGGCAGATAATATTGTCTTCGTTGAAAAAGGGTAACAATAGATTAGGCTGTAATTTTCCGATGGTTGATGTTTTAATTCTGTGTGGAATAAGTATTTCGAGTGCATTTTCGTTTTCTTTGATATTGTTAATATGTATCAAAGACAGTGTTTGCATTCGGTGACCAGTTACAAGGGCAAGTAATGTGACTAGTTTTTTCGATAATTTCTCTAAAGACAATCTCTCGTTAGGACCCCACTGTTTGAGAAAATTTAATACGGATTTAGGATTCCAGGTTGAATCATATCGTGGTTGTGGCGGCTTGGTCCGTGCTACGCCTTTAAAGAATCTTTTAATATATGGGTTTTCGCCTAAACCAGGGCCAAATAGTAGAGCTATGGCCGAGCGATAACAATTCAAAGAGCCATAAGATGCTCCATTGTTAAGCTCTTCAGTTAGAAAAGATAGGATTGTTTCAGGCGAGTGACTCTCAGTTTCTATGTTATTCTTTGCACAGAAATTCCACCACTTCCTCAAGCCGATATCGTATTGCCGTTTAGATGAGTTTGACAAAGAAGATAATATTACTTCGAAACTGCATTCAGGTACATTTTTTCGTTTAAGGGATTCTTTGACAAGATCGTGGAAACCAGGGTAAGTTTTTCCCATAAGGGATGTGGTGTTCTATTGCAAGAACACAATAAGTTAATATCAGGTTTGAAATAGATTGGTTCGTGAAGTGTCATAGACATATAAATTGGGAACCACGGTTGAGAAGGCCAAAAAGGTACAACTACAATTCCTTTTGCATTTTCTGATTCTATTTTTTGGAGTACTCGTAAGATTAAAGAGAAAGGAGGAAAGGCATAGAAAAAATAATGTTTCCAAGAGATGGTAAAAGCATCAACAGCAATTGAGTCTGGGTCGCGTTTCCAAGACACGAAGTGTTTACACTTAGTGTTAGCTCTCGTAGCAAATAAATCTATGTTCGGTTGTCCGAATTGGAAAACAATTTCCTCGAAAGCCTTTTTTGATAAAGAGAATTCGGTTTCTGGTTCAAATCGCCTGGATTCAAAGTCTGCTACGAAATTTCTTTTTGAAGATATGTATGATGCAACAATCCACAAATCTCTTTCTTCACACCAATTCCAAATTTCCCTCGAAATGCGATTCAAATTAGTAAATCTGCTCCCTCCTTTCTTATTTATGTATGATATCGCAGTGGTGTTATCAATTCGCAAGAGAATATCACAATGACGAAAATGAGTGGCAAAGGATTTAAGAGCTATTAAACTTGCTAATAATTCTAGTTCGTTTATATGTTTTGACTTCTCTTCTATTTTCCAGAAACCATGAGCGCTTTTCCCATTGCACGAAGCACCCCACCCGGAACGGGACGCGTCCGAGAAAATTTCAATGAGGGGATCAAAACATTTAAAAGAATTAAGAGATGAATTAATTCTTGAGCTCCACCATGATAAATCAGATTTCGATATTTCTTTTAAAGACATGACGGCTTCATAGTTCCCATAGGAATGTTGCAAAGCTAGTAATTTTTCTCTTTCAAAATTCTTTAAATGTACCCGACCATATTTGACTGTGGGGCAACAAGATTCTAAGGTTCCCACAAGTGTTGCTAATTCTCGAATTTTCCATTTTTCCATTTTCGCGAATTTTGAGAGCAGGGCGATGACATCATCTTTTTTATTGTCGGGTAGTTTAACAGTCATATTTTCGGAATTGTAAATAAAGCCCAAATATTTGCATTCTGTCGATGGGATCAAATTACTTTTGGAGTAATTGATTATGAAACCCAATTTTTCAAGTAATGAGCAGGTACGGTTAACGTTCATAACAGTTTCGTCTTTGGAATTTCCAATCAGTAGACCATCGTCTAAATAGAAAACAGATTTGTACCCTCTAAGTCTGAGGAATGTAATGACTGGTTTCATAATTTTTGTGAAAGTGTACGGTGCCGTGTTTAGGCCAAAAGGCAAGCAGGTAAATTCATATAGCCAGTTCAAAAAATGAAATCGTAAGTATTTCCTATCACATTTGGCAATAGAAATAAGATAGTACGCATCTTTTAAATCTATTGTAGCCATCAAACAATGTGGCGTAATAATGCGTCGAACGACTTTATCGTCTTCTAATTTGAAATGTTCCGTATCTATGAATTTATTGAGTTTTTTAAGATTTAATATTAATCGATGGGAGCCATCAGGTTTTGGTCTTAGGAAAATAGGAGAAATGAACTGCTTCTTTGCGGGAGCTACTTTCGTAATTGCTCCCTTTTCGAGTAATTGTAACAGGAGATCGTTGATAATTACTGATTCCTGAGTCGACCATTTTTGCTGTCGCGGAGGTTGCACTTGTGTGACTTTACGCGCAAATGGAATTTTGTACCCATTGACCCAATCCAAGACAGTTCTGTTTGACGTAATGTCCTGCCAATGTTTTAGAAACCAGCGTAAACGGCCAGCGGGTTTACTAACCTGGTCTAATCTCGCCGCCTGTAATAATCCGTCTGTTTCGATGATGTTCGGCGTGTCGGTGCTGCTTTGCGTTGTGTTGATTGAAGTTTCGGCCCGCTCGTCGGCGGAAATCTCCGCTATTTGTACGGGAATCGTCGTTGCGGGCCCTTCAAGTTTTTTGAGGAGTTTTGAACATCATGACGGTTTTTGGTTTTTAAGGTGTTGCTGATAGAAGTTAAGCTCCTTGCTATTTTGATTTTTTCCTCCAGATTTTTACCAAACAACCATTCCTCTGAAATTGTTGTATTCAGGGTTTCACGCATTGAAGGGTTAATGTTTGTCAACACGAGGTTTCGTCTAACAGACGTTTCGTCGAATTGAAGATGACCAACTAGTTTCAGTAGGGCACTGATGATTGGTAAGATGGCCAACTTCCCTGAATTGTCGGAAAGTTTGAGGGTTACGGGTACTAGGCCCAGTAATCCACTGAGGGTAGCGGAAATGAGACTTTGCCTCTCAATGATTCGCTCGTCCCGCTTAATCATGGTGTCTTGTAATGAGCCTTTCACATCAAGATTTAGTTTCGGGGGATCGAGAAACAGACAATTTTCTGGCGTAGGAAACTTTTTAAGAAAGTTCTGTTTATCCTCTGCGGATAGACCATGCTGAATGATGGACTCCAGACCAACACGCTTAATGACGTCTTGGTTAGCAGCAGGACCAAGCATTTTATCGGTAACTGATTGTTCACCAATTGCTTGTAACACGTCATTATCGAGCTCGACATGCGTACTGGAGTCCGAGTTGACATTATGATCATTTGGGACGGCTTGCGTACAGGTCACTGGAATCGTAGGATTCTCAATATTTTCACCACTTAGAGGGGCTGATGGAGAAGGACTTCTCGATTCCGCTCTCGAGTCATTTGAATAGCTCTCCAGATGTCTTGGGTGTGGCGAGTCGGAATCTGACGAGTGACGTGTTGTGCTGCAGTGCGATCTGGTGTATTTGATCTTGTAGAAGATCTAGCACCTAAACAGCAAATGTGGCATGACAAACCTGAGAGGTTTGAACATCTCCTGACAGAGGTGATGTTAATGACTTCAACATTCGGTGAGACCGAAAGTGACTCAATATCCCAATGCCCTTTGCCAGTGACAGATGCAGACTGTCATGGCGGGATATTAATGCCAACGACGTTTAGTCAATTTATTTATTGCTCTCCGGAATTATGAGCAGCAAGCGTTACTAGAACGAAGATTACGGGATTATTATTAGTTTACTTACGACGACCATTAAAAAATATATCCAGCTTCTTTTCTAAACGTCGAAATTTTTCCTCAAGATGGTAATATTTATCAGTTCTGCGACTGTGTGAAGAGTGTCGCCGTTTTCCCATTATTCTACTAGCCTTCAGTATAATTGGGTATTAGTCCTTATAGTTTCTTCTGATCGTTATAATTATGCGTGTGACGCTATCGGCACAACGACGAAGAATGAAGCGGATTGCAGGAGGGATGTCGGACGTCAAATATTTTTTATAATCAATACCTTTAAACATGTGAACGCAAATCGGCTCACCGATGTGGTACTACATTCTGATCTCTGAAGGAAGAGGCGCGAAGAACAATAACTGTGCGCCCAAAGTCAGAATGCCGAATCCAGGGAGGATTATGTAGGGTGGGAAGAAGTTATCCCTTATTGCTTTATGGCTGTGGCTTTATGGCTGTGGAAGTAAGTGTATCTTTCGTTAAAATCACATGTCATAAGTTTTCAGGAATTTTAATTGATAAATTTAATTAGAAACTCCTAAATTGATAATCTTTAGAAAACCTTAGAGTATTTTATTTGTTTTAAAGAATTACAAACTGCTAAGTTTTTTCTGCCACATTTCAACGCTCTGGCTTACGTGGTACGTGAGATATATCGTTTTCTGAGAAAAAAGCTTTGAATCCCGTTTTCACCCCCTTAGGGAAAGAATTTCGAAAAATCCGTTCTTATCTGCATCATGCAAATAATAAGGAAATATTACGTAGACGACTAGAAAGAAATGGTATGCTCTCGTTGCTCGGGGTGCTACCTTTTACTAACTTACCTATTACTAATTGTACTGTCGCTTATAAGTCGTATTAATAAAAGTGCTATGTGGAGGACTCACCACTTGCTGTTCTACCGTTCGCTACGTGTATCATTATTGAAACACGGACTAATAAATTCGACGAGACGAGCTATTCTTTTCGGTGCATATATCCTACATTTATAGTAACTTTGTTACTATAACATCTTCCTCTGCTTATTGCAAGGAGAAAAGTGCGGTAGCGTAGGACATGGTCATTTGACAATCTGAAACATGAATTCTCGATTCAACGATCAACACTGATTAATACAAACCAGCTGAGGGATAGAAATCGTGCATACCATAGCGAAAGTTTTGTAGCACTGGACGAATAAGCTGCAAGCATCAATTGAGATCGGTTTAATACAGTTAAAAGTATTTACTTCCGTGTGGATTGGAACATCGCACTACCCGGTGTTGTACCTATAACATTATAAATTTCAATTAAATTCTTTAATTAGTCCGTACATACAGAATAGTCATAGGACTTACAAGTCGTCAAAGATGTCACCACTCGAGTCTAGGACATTTTGCATCATAAAGTTGACATAAAATATATAGCCAAGTATCCCAAAACTGAACATCGTCGATATGAGACACTCGGCGAATGTTTGTATGCACTGCATTAAGAATGTTCTTCATAGGTCTTTTCCATGAAATGATTAGATTTGATTAGTGTCCACTTACGCGAAATATATGTGGGCTCAAACTCAACATGCCGAATGGAATAAAGATACTGTAAGGTGCGATTAAGCCTTCCTTTAGTAAGTTACAATATCTGTGGGAGTAAGTGTATATTCCGTTAAATTGCGTATTATCCAGTTATCGAGAATTAATCCTTCGTGAATAAACCGATCCACACGTCCTTCGCTGTTCGAGAAAACTTAAATGATAAGTTCCATTGCCGTTAATGAAATATGTTATTCTTCGAGAACTTTTTATTTACTTTCAACTTGTAACTGAATATTGTAGTCAATTTTAGTCACAATTAAGCATTGAAATTAACGGAATGGCATGATATTTAAAAGGCTCGTGGGCCTGTATTTAATAATATAGAAATAAAGATGTTGTTCATTAGTTAATAAGCTAATAGCTCTACAGTATATGCTGACCACCTCTCCTATCACCTCCATATTACTGCTGCTCTTTGAATCCCTTACTACAGACGAAGATAACTGCTTTTTAATTCTGCGACTGTGAATAAGAATTGCATTTTATTCTTTGGAATTATTCATGAATACAGATTAATTATTCATCAATACAGATTATTTACCTTGTCACTTTAAAGAGAGCACAAGCATGCTGCATATAAACAATTAAAAGAGCTTCAGTTGATATAAGTATGAGTGCTCCGACGATAAGTGCGCCATCGAAAAAGAAAGCGGCTAAGACAAAGTGTTTCTTCTGGTCGAAGAACACCTCGAACATAATCGAAAAGTTATGACTTCGAACTTGTTTTAGGGACATCACTATGTCGAAGAACACCGATGACAATGGCAGGAGAATTAGGCAAAGTCCCAATGGACAAATAAACATTGTAACAAATATGCAGTCGATAATTGTACAAATACACGAAATTCTATGTTGCTAGGAAAAAATATGTAATTACTAGCGAAGCCCTTCGCATGAAAATTGCCCCTTTCAACGTACCTCTTAATAGTTTGGATCTCCTTTTTACTTGACAATCCCTTCCAGCCACCGTTTATGCTGTCTGTAATTCTCCTAATCTAAATTAAAACATAATATAGCTGCAGTGCTATGTAGGAAAGTGTTTCTTGAACTAAGAACTCACTCATGCAGTGACGGCAAAAATTGGGAATCATTTAAAGGGTCATATATGCCAGGCACGTCTTTAAACAAATAGAAGTATGAATATTAATGATTTTGAAGTACTAATACTTACTTCTTTAAAAACTTATTATATGTCCATTATTGTACATACTTTAACGTAACTTCTCTGAAAAATTTGTTGTCTTTTTCAAATTGCAATCTGCGATGACCAATGTGTTTTGGTCAATTGTTGTCTAAAAAAATAGAAAAAAATTGTGTGTGAACTAGACAGAGGAAACTAATCCTCAACGAGCCAGAATATATTTTTTTTGGACAAAATTATTAAGAATAGTATCATTGAATTCTATTGTTCCTGTGAAATTCGCGACATTTTAATCAACTAAAACGTAAATTTAACATTATATGGAAAACTCCTTCCGTTGAGGATTAGAGTATTGTATTGTGAAGATGTTGTACGAATTTCAACGAATTTAATCCATTTTTATAAAAGTTATGCTGACCACCGCGTCTAAAAACACTTTCGAGAAAATGCGTTCAAAAATTTATACCTAGTTTCGATTTAAGACGACATTTCTCAGGAGAATATATGTTCAAGTTTGTACAAAAGTGAACATATAATGAGTTTTACAAAAAGCAAGAATTAGTACTTTACGAAAATGAATAAGCTCCTGTTTGTTTAATGACTTATCTAACGTATATGACCCCTTAGTAAAGCATAGGTAAACTCACCGGGGGAAAAGAATTTGTTAGTAAAAACAGTCTAAATTGCAGATGATAGCACAAACGAGGAACTCAACATGGCATATTCAGATCTGTACATACACAGTCGCCGACAACGAGAAACGATGTGAACTTGACGGTAATGGGACACCCAACGAACATGCGCGGTATATTTCTGAGCAGTATCACTCTGGTATAATCGACAGTGAAAAAAGTAGCCGCCTATAAATTAAACTGCTGTTCATTGACTGACTAGAAAATTCAGTCGAATCATGGAATATCACACATCACGCACCTGACTGAAACAACAGAGTAGCTCAAAGAAGCAGGCGAGGAATCATTTCAATCGTAGGATGAATTTGTTTCCATAAGGCCAGAGTTCGCTCACGGAGAGTAGGCTGATATTTAACCGACGGTAGTATTGCCAACCAAACAATACGTCCATACCGTAACGCGGTTCGAACACGTCTGAACACCAGAGTGACCCCACCACCTGCGCGGTCGTCCTCCAGAGGAGAGTTGCAATTTCATGCTACCGATTGGGGGTTGTAAACTAAGTGACATGTATTGCTTACTGCAAGGTGACGGAATTATTTTCCTGCCGGCTACTATATCAGCAGCTATTATCCAATCGATTGAAGTCTGTAGCACCCGTTAATATTGTCTTTCGAAGGCACATCATTCATCGGTTTATTTTAGTCGTGCATCTTTAATCGAATTATATATTTTTCTGGTTCAATAATATGTGGAGTAAAATTAACGCCACATGGTTCATGACATGCTCCTTCTTTACCTGATTCGCAGAAGGTTAATATCCAAAAAAACATTAAAATGCAAAAAACGCCAAGTAGTCCGCCCGTCCCCCTAACCCCCAACCCGCCAACCTCATCAAAACCATTTAAAAATGATCAATAATACAAATGTATATCACTGAAAAACGAAAGCCAAGTCATGATTCAGACATTATTAACATACGATAAAGTGTTACGAAATTCGAGATAAGGGATAAGTACAAGGCGGACAACTGAGAAGTTGTCCTGCGTACTTGATCACTTCAGGTAAAAAGCCGGATACTTAGAGTAGAAAAACTCATGGTGGGCCACGCTGACGGAAGGATTTGCCTACAGACCTAGAGTACCGAAGAAAGGCACTCTTAGATTTAGCCACACTTACATTCACTGTCGAAGCAGCAACATTGTATGTACTATTGCAAATTATACGTCTCTACTCCTAGTAATTCGCCGGACTCTTTCAATGCCCACGAATGTACTACCAAAATTCCTTACAAAAGCCAAGTTTTTATTCAATGATACTTAAATTTAACTTGCAGTACTAAAATTAAAAAGAAACTTGGCGTGTGTGCTTTCTTCAAGGCACTTGCTCTGGCAATGTTGCTAAAAAACTTTTAAAGATTAGTTTCTCATTGATTTCTTACCTCGCAATGAAGCGAGCACACGCCAAGTTTTTTTTATTGATAATCGCTAATTTATTGTTGATTGCTAATGCGAGTTAAATCGAGGTATGAATGAAAACTTGGATTTCTTGTATGTTAATTATATCTGAATTATAACTTGGCTTTCGTGTGCCAATGATATCCAATTTTATTTTTGATCATTTTTCAACGACTTTGACGAGGTTGGTGGGTTGGGGGGCGGGTGACTACTTGGCGTTTTTATTCATTTTAATGGTTTTGAGAGGATTTCAGTTCTCCACGATAGACTCACGTTAGATTCCAGAGGGAATCACGATAGACTCACGTTAGATTCCAGAGGGAATCCCGATAGACTCGCGTTAGATTCCAGAGGGAAACACGATAGACGCATGCTAGATTCCAGAGGGAATCACGATAGACTCGCAATGGATTCCGAATATCCCCAGTAAACTCCAACGACAACGTGAAGTCGCCGCTGCTCTGGCTGCCGCCAAGCGTTTCACGAAATGGCGGAAGTTAGCCGCCGCGACAGCCAAACAAGATATTCAATAGGTGGTGAAGGCTTATTACACAAATATTAAACCATTGGTAAAGTCAAGGGTAGGCTAACCCACCCGCAGCCTCAGAAGTATGACCCGGAAGTGCCTATTGGCACGAAGACCGAAATGAAAAGTGGCACAGGATATTCAACTCACCGATCACCAGCAGAAGATGAGACTGCGTTGCCCTCGGAGTAGCTCGTAGCTGGAGTGAAGATCCTCGTAGCGTTTGGACGATTTGAACAGATCACTTAGCACGGATGTCACTTAGAAGAATGAGTGAATTCTTGCCGAAAACTAGCTTATTTTATATACGCCGGCCGAGTTCTGCTGGCGCGTGGATTGGCTCCTGACTACGCTCAACCACCCCTGATTGGCTCCAGGGTTCATCACTTACTTTATTAGGAACTTCTGCGTACTCTATAATCTGCACAGCGTATTTCCGTGGAAATTCGACGGCTTGGCCAAAAACGGAAGCAAAACAGAGCCCTGGCTCGCGCTAGAACTCCGGCAGGGTCGCAGATAGTGTATAATGACACCCTGCCCTAAAGTGAAGAGAGGAATCCTTCAGGGTTGGTAATTCCTCTACCAATTCTTTACACAAAACTCCATTGTCGCAGCGGGTACGAAGGTGTACCCCGCGAGTGGAAAACACCAAAAGGTACCACAACGGTGGTTCAACGGTGAGAGCAGAGAGATATTGGAGCCGGCTCTTCCGCACACACAAGCCCAGTCCGGAACAGGCAAGTGGGTGCCCGTCTGTCCCTTCCGACCAAGAAATCGGAGTGCTACGACAAGTAACTGTTGTATAGATCCAGAAGTTCCTATCCTAATAAATCCAAAATAAAGTAAATGCCACCGCGTGATGCGTCCCTGAATACGCTGCTCTACGCAACGGTGCGTAGTTCGTCGGCGCCAATGCGTGGTGATCCTACTCTTATGCGGTATTTCGTCGTGCCTGAAACTCAAAGATGACAATGGTTCCCAATAGACGACGCTAGGAACCCTTAATCGTGCGCTCAAGTCAGCCTGCGAGCTACCCATCCCCAATACGCGAATTTTGTGATGTGGAGCGAACTGCAACGTCACAGTAGATATGTGCAAAGTTTCAACGCTGTCAGTCAAATAGTTTTTGAGTTATCTGTCACGCAAATCCTGAAAATACAGTTTCGAGAAAAGCGTGTTTAAAGTTTGGAGAAGTTTAAAAAAGTAAGTACTGAATGATTTTCCTCACCTACCGGTTAGACTGCGATTCCAGGACCATATAAGAGTCCTTCGACTTCTTCGTAAAACTGATTTTCTTCGCAAAATTGGTTCTTCCGTATTACACGAGCCTCTTTAGTCTTGGACTAGCTACGCGGTCACTTATACCTACGGCGCGTTTCGCGGTGGAGCAGAGATAAGTCACGTTAGCAGGTCATAACATCGAAAGAGCTCCGAATTTCGCTTTAAAGCTTTAGGATCATATTCTTCAAATCCACTATTAACATTTTTAGAAAAAAAAATGAAATTTTTCAAGCATCTAAAGGTGGTTTCCCCCTTAAGCTGGAAGGTTTCCACGTACAGACATATGTAACTATTGACAAGCCTCATCCAGCTTCGCGAAAGTTGCGTTATAAAAACTATCATCATTGTGAACCATCGCCAGTTCACAACGCATATTGACGACTGGTTTAAATACCAGGGCGAAGACAGTAACGTTTGTAGGAAATAAAGTTTTCAATTTTCATTCAAACAACTTTCCTAAAACGTCTATCCATAAGCCGGCAGCAAGCAATTCTACGAATCAGCTAGGGTTGAAGATAGGAACACGGTCATACAGATCTGACGAGAAAATAACGATTTTCCTGATCTGCAGCCGACGGTCACGGACCAAAGGAAATAGAAATAAAATAGATTCTGTGTGGCATTTCCCCGGCGTACCGTCAGCAACCTACAAACTTCTTTTTGGACATTTTTTCAACGTTCTTGGACGTACAAATCAAGTGGCGACCGGGTCGAGCTTGCGAATGACCGCGAACCCAAACTCAACGTGCTACAATTAGAAAAGTGATGACTGTTACGAAAGTCCAGTACTAACACTCACTGCCTCGTAAGGTAGCGGCTGAGCGGTCACAATATATTTCTCGATAAATGTGTCCTACATGTGGTTGCGTTTTGTTCTTACTGCTGATTGAAAAGAGTTAAGCGCGGTTGCGCAGGACATAGTCATCCTGACACAGTGAAATATGAGGACCACATGCCATGAATTCTTGATTGAACCATCCACACTGATGGTAGGATGGAAGTCGTAAGTACCAAAGAGAAACCTTCATAGGATGGGAGGAATATGCTGCAGACGTCGACTGCAACAGGTTTAATACAGTGCAACATACGGAAAAGTACTAAGTTTCGGGTGAATGTTGAACAGATGGTTCGCTGGGTATTGCACTTACAGTCTTATCAACTTCTAAATTTCAATTAAGATCTTTAATTGGTTTTAATAGTGCTTGCAAGATATGAAATATGTCAACACTGGAATCCAGAAGATTTTACCCCATAACGTTTAAATAAAGCATGCAGCCGAATATAGTAAAGCAGAACATATCCGATATGAGGCACTCGGTAAATTCATGGTTTCTTGATAGGTCTTTGCCATGAAAACAGTCATTTCGAATGGAGTCTAATTACACATAATAACTGTGCGCCCAAAGTCAGAATGCCGAATCCAAGGAGGATTATGTAGGGTGGGAAGAAGTTATCCCTTATTGCTTTATGGCTGTGGCTTTATGGCTGTGGAAGTAAGTGTATCTTTTGTTAAAATCACATGTCATAAGTTTTCAGGAATTTTAATTGATAATTTTAATTAGAAACTCCTAAATTGATAATTTTTAGAAAACCTTAGAGTATTTTATTTGTTTTAAAGAATTACAAACTGCTAAGTTTTTTCTGCCACATTTCAACGCTCTGGCTTACGTGGTACGTGAGATATATCGTTTTCCGAGAAAAAAACTTTAAATCCCGTTTTCACCCTCTTAGGGAAAGAATTTCGAAAAATCCGTTCTTATCTGCATTATGCAAATAATAAGGAAATATTACGTAGACGACTAGAAAGAAATGGTATGCTCTCGTTGCTCGGGGTGCTACCTTTTACTAACTTACCTATTACTAATTGTACTGTCGCTTATAAGTCGTATTAATAAAAGTGCTATGTGGAGGACTCACCACATGCTGTTCTACCGTTCGCTACGTGTATCATTATTGAAACACGGACTATTAAATTCGACGAGACGAGCTATTCTTTTTGGTGCATATATCCTACATTTATAGTAACTTTGTTACTATTACATCTTCCTCTGCTTATTGCAAGGAGAAAAGTGCGGTAGCGTAGGACATGGTCATTTTGACAATCTGAAACATGAATTCTCGATTCAACGATCAACACTGATTAATACAACCCAGCTGAGGGATAGAAATGGTGCATACCATAGCGAAAGTTTTGTAGCACGGGACGAATAAGCTGCAAGCATCAATTGAGACCGGTTTAATACAGTTTATCATACAAAAAAGTATTAATTTCCGTGTGGATATTGGAACATCGTACCATCCGCTGTTGTACCTACAATATTATAAATTTCAATTAAATTCTATAATTAGGCTTTACATACAGAATAGTAATAGGACTTACAAGTCGTCAAAGATGTCACCACTCGAGTCTAGGACATTTTGCATCATAAAGTTTAAATAAAATATGTAGCCAAGTATCCCAAAACTGAACATCGTCGATATCAGACACTCGGCAAATTCGTGAGATGCAAATGTTTGTGTGCACTGCAGTAAGAATGCCCTTCATAGGTCTTTGCCATGAAACGATTAGATTTGATTAGAGTCCACTTACGCGAAATATATGTGCGCTCAAACTCAACATGCCGAATGGAACAAGGATGCAGTAGGATGGGAACAAGCCTTCCTTTAGTAATTTACAATATCTGTGGGAGTAAGTGTATATTCCATTAAATCACATATGATGCTAGTTATCGAGAATTGATCTTTCTTGAACCAGGAGACTCGGTAGAGTCTCACGCTAAGTAGTAGTTATATATATATATTACGGGCAATGTGCATAATGTGGGCATTTTGTACAATGCCCGGGCATTCTGTAGAATGCACAATTTTTTCGGCAATGTATATAATGAGCAAATATTTTACAAATTGCCCGGGCATTCTATATAATGCCCGCGGCTCGTTGAGCAATGTGTTGAATCCATAGTTTACATTTTGGTAATGATATAGAACAGCGTACTCCTCACTGATTTCAATGCCCTTGATATATATGTTGTATGTAGGGGAAATCATTCTGAGTAACTTTTCCCTATACAAGTAACTGTCGCACGGATTTAGTTTTCAAGATATACACAAAAATATGTTTCGAGTTTGAATTTTCTATGATCCAAGTAGAGTAACCAGTAAGCATACCAAATAGTCAAACAGTCAACATAAATCTTAACGTAAATATATCTGTGGTCTTGCGACTTTTTTGTCACAACTTTTTTGTCTTGTGACTTTGTGTGCTTTTTTCCTTATACCTGGTAGATACCTAATACAGACTTAATGACCCAGACTGCGGCAAATATATAGAATTTCTTCTAATTTCATAGTTAGATCGCTTTGTTTGTAATGCTGTCAGAAAAGCACTGTATTGTAGTATATTGAGCTGTTGACAGCATGAAGACTGAGTCATACTGAGTCTTGGCTGAGCGTTTCAATACATTAACCACCACCTTCTGGGCATTCTGTATAATGGCCTGACATCGTATAGAATGACCGAAACTTGTTACGGGCATTTTGCACAATGCCTGTTCGAATGGGTATTTTACAGAATTCCCGGTCATTGTACAAAATGCTCACGTTATGCACACTGCCCGTAACATGTACATATGGTACAGCACGCGACTACGGAGGATGGTTATCCCAAAGTGTAGCGGTTTTTATCCGCTATAAAACTTTCACCTCCATTTATGAAAGAGTTACAGCTCCGCGGATTTATTTATGAATTTTTTACTTCATCGGTGATTTTTCTGAATCCAGCAAGCCAAGAATTAAGCGAATCGGTTCAGTCATTCGGGAAAGATGCAAGGCGGATTTCACTTTTCTCACACCACCTATTGGGAATCTCTCTTTTGCCAATCTGAATCATTGTTTGACTTAACGCTTTACAATTTTAATATATATACCAAGCAAAATGTGTATACGCAGTCTAGTTTAGTTGTATCCTGACTGCCAAGTGCATAGCTCAAGGAACGCTTCAGCTAAAGAGCTAAAGCGATGAGATGAGGAAGGTAATGGAGAAGAAAGTATATTTCGAAAAGATAACAAAAATTTATTTTAAAGGAGCTACATATTAAATATTAATCCGCTCAAAAACATTACAACATCGAAAAACATTAAAATGTAAGAAAATGCGCCAAGTAGCAGTTGGATTTCCCCACAAAATTGAGATATAACAAAGAAGACATAGATATCATACAAGAAAGCCAGGTTTTCATTCAAAGATACCTCGATTTAATTCGTATTAGCAATTAAAAATAAATTAACAATAAATTAGCGATTAACAATAAAAAAAACTTGGCGCGTGCCCACTTCATTCGAGGCACTTGCTCTGGTAATATTGCTAAAAAAACTTTTAAAGAAATTAAATTGTAGTAAATTCAGTGTTACATATGAATCAATTTCACATTCCCCTTTTACCTCGCAATGAAGCGGACACACGCCAGGCTTTTTTACTGTTAATTGCTAGTACCAGTTAAATCGGGGTATCTTTGAATGAAAACCTGGCTTTCATGTATGATATATATATATACCTTTTTTGTTATGTTTCATTTTTGTGGGGTTGTGAAACTGCTATACTTGGCGTATTTTTTTACATTTTAATGTTTTTGTGCGGTAAATCGATCCACGCATCCTCCGCTGTTCGAGAAAACTCAAAAGATAAGTTTCATAGCGGTTATCGAAATATTTTATTTTCCGAGGACTTATTTCTTTACTTTCAACTTGTAACTGAATATTGCTGTCAATTTTAGTCACAATTAAGCATTGAAATTAAAGGAATGGAATGATATTTAAAAGGCTCGTGGGTCTCTATTTCGTAATGTAGAAATAAAGATGTCATTCATAAGCTAATAACCTAATAGCTCTGCAGTGTAAGCTGATCACCTCTCCTATCACCACCATATTACTGCTGCTCTTTGAATCCCTTACTGCAGAGGAACATAACAGCTTTTTAATTCTGCGACTGTGAATGAGAATTGCATTTTACTCTTTGAATTTATTCATCAATACAGATTAATTACCTCGTCACTTTGAAGAGAGCGCATGCATGCTGGACATAAGCAATTAAAAGAACTTCCGTTGATATAAGTACGACTGCTCCGACGATAATTGAGCTATTGAATAAGAAAACGGTTAAGAAAAAGTATTTCTTTTGGTCGAAGAAGGCCTCGAACATAATCGGAAAGCTACGACTTCGAGCTTGTTTTAGGGGCATCACTATGTCGAGGAACACCGATGACAATGGCAGGAAAATTAGGCAAAGTGCCACTGGACAAACAAGCACTGTAACAAATATGCTGTCGATAATTGTAGAAGTACACGAAATTCTATGTTGCTAGGAAAAAATATGTAATTACTAGCAAAGCTCTTCGTATGGAACTTGCCTCTTTCAATGTACTTCTTAATAATTCGGATCTCCTCTTTACTTGACAATCCCTTCCAGTCACCATTTATGCTCTTCGTAATTCTCTTAATCTAAATTAACACATAATACAACTGCAGTACTATAAAGGAAAGTGTTTCTTAACGTAAGAATTCACTCTTGCAATGACGGCAAAAATTAAGAATCACTTAAAGGGTCATATATGCCACGCACGTCTTTAAACACATAGAAGTATATTAATGGTTTTGAAGTACTAATACTTACTCCATTAAAAACTGATTATATGTGCATTATTGTACATACTTTAACGTAACTTCTCTGAAAAATTCGTTGTTATATATACATAAATAACTAAGTTGTATACTATATAATTAGCGTTGTCTTTTTCAAATTGCAACCTGAGGTGGTCAATATAGTTTGGTCAATTGTTGTCTAAAAAATATACAAAAATTGTGTATGAACTAGACAGAGAAAACTAGTCCTCAATGAGCCACAATACTTTTTTTTGACAAAGTTATTAAGAATAGTACCGTGGAATTCTATGGTCCCTTTGAAATTGGCGACTTTTTAATCGACTAAGACAAAAATTAAATGTTATATGCAAAATCCCTTCCGATGAGCATTAGAGTATTTAACAAAAATTATATTTTTCTTTGACATTGTAGGACGGATTGAACGACGGGTGCGCTTGGACCCCTCGTGCACGGCGCGCCCCTCATTGCCACATGCGGTTGCAAAAAGGAGTGCGGGTGCTAATCATAAAACAGAGCTACCTGAATATGGCTTAACGACGAATTGTTGGAATAAGATTCGTTAACGCGGTTAAACCACTGAATTTCCGAATCTCTCATTGGACATTTGAAAAGAAACAAATCGTAATTTTCTCAAATATGTGCATGAAATTGTCGATATCATGTTTAAGTATACATGTTATCAGGGCAATAAATACTTATTGTGCTCATTTCTCATTTTTATAAAAAAATCTACCGATTCTTTTGATAAACGCAGTACAACCTTGAGCAAAATTAGATATTTCTCTCACTATGTACACAGCAGATCCACTCATCGAAACATTATTAAGCTTCAAGAAATTTAAGTATACGAGCACAACAGATTACTAAGAAACCGGCTATATTCAGATACTTGTACCCCCAAAAAGACATTCGACATGTTAAAAAATTTGCCAAGTAGTTTTGTTTCATCCCCACAAAAGTGTTTTGCCTTCAACAAAAAGCATATTTTTCTTTGATTCACCAAAAAATTAATGGAAATCATTCGAAACAAAAGCCAAGCAACTATTCAATTATAATATTTTTTTTCAAATAATTTCAAACCATTTCTTCGTAATGCCGAAGAAATTACGGTAACACGGTCACAACACAAGCATGAAATACTTTATACTGCTAGGTAAGAGTTGGTTGCAGCTTGGGGTAAAGAAACGGTATAGTAGAGTTAATCATCAATAAAACATCTGATCCTTGGCGGGCCCGGTTATTCACAAATGGAGTTTCAAGCCTACACACAAATTGCTGAGTAGTTTGTATCCTCCATCACAGTATCACAGATCTTTGACGTATTGTTCAACGTGCGAGAGACAGTGAACAACATTCTTAACGCCCAAATTGCTGGGAGATTTTTATCGTTCAAATGATTCGTCGTACCATCACAGATCCTTGGCGTATTGTTAAACATACGAGAGGCGGTGAACAATATTCTTTAGAAAGCATTTGTTAGTTACCGGTGATATTGTACGTTAGTGTGTTTGGCGGTGCAGGAAGAGTAGTGTGAAGTTTGCGGCATTTTACGCGCGTACCTCACACTGTAGATGTTTTGATTGGTGGGTATTGTGTATGGTATAAATATTTCATGTATTTGTCGTGTGAAAGGCTAGAAACTCCATTTGTGAATAACCGGGCCCGCCAAGGATCAGATGTTTTATTGATGATTAACTCTACTATACCGTTTCTTTACCCCAAGCTGCAACCAACTCTTACCTAGCAGTATAAAGTATTTCATGCTTGTGTTGTGACCGTGTTACCGTAATTTCTTCGGCATTACGAAGAAATGGTTTGAAATTATTTGTAAAAAAATATTATAATTGAATAGTTGCTTGGCTTTTGTTTCGAATGATTTCCATTAATTTTTTGGTGAATCAAAGAAAAATATGCTTTTTGTTGAAGGCAAAACACTTTTGTGGGGATGAAACAAAACTACTTGGCAAATTTTTTAACATGTCGAATGTCTTTTTGGGGGATATCATAACTTTTTGATCAATAATATGTGAGAATGTACAATAAATAATAATTGTTTGTACAACTTTCGTAGAATGTAAAAGAAGAATATGATTTTTGTTGAATCCACAACACTGTTGTGGGAGAAAAGATTTTTGTGGGAGGAGCAACAACACTACTTGGCGAATTTATTTACATTCTTAATGTCTTTTTGGGGAATAATAATTGTTTGTACAACTTCCGTGGAATATAAAAGAAGAATATAATTTTTGTTGAATCCATAACACTGTTATGGGTGAAAAGATTTTTGTGGGAGGAGGAACAAGACTACTTCGCGAATTTATTTACATTCTTAATATCTTTTTGGGGGACATCATAACTTTTTGATCAGTAATATGTAAGAATGTATGAATCGAAAAGACTTGTGGGAGAAAAGATTTTTGTAGCAGATAGAAGAAAACTACTTGGCGAAATTTTTAACATTTTTGATGTCTTTTTCGGGGATTTTCAATTCTGAATTATATCGTAACCGTATCAAGTCTTGTGTCGTATAACATTTCTGTGAACTGAATCTCCGGAGAGTGGACTATGATTATTAGGATGAACACTTATTAGTTTCAATGTATACAATTCCAGTAACAATAGTACATAATAGTCGTGGTAAGACGCCGAATTTGCAATCTCATGGTTCCAGTTGTATTGCAAATATGTGACATTTTTTTTCATTCCTTGTTATTCAAGCAGATGAAATTATATTTTGATGTTAGTAATGAACTTATCTCGTGCTGCACAATTTCCACCTCCATCCAATTGCGAGGAATAGTGACCACACTATATTCCTATCTGTTTTGCAGTCAGTGGTGCCTTTTCACTTCCACGGTATCGGGTCATGACATATAATAAAATATTTACAAATGCGGTTTAAACGTTTGTCTGTCGATAGTCGCAAAGTAATTGTGAGATGAGTTTATTGCTATATCAAACTATATATTCTTCACCTACTTCAATAGCAAGGAATAAACAAAATATCAGATATTTGGAATAGAACTGGAACCATAAGATTGCAAATTTGGCGTCTTACCATAACGACTACTATTGTTATTGGAATTATACTCATTAAAACTAACAAGCGTTTCATTCTAATCCGGAGATTCAGTTCACAGAAATTTTATCACTACTTGGTGCGGAGACTCTATCGAGTCTCCTGATGACATGAATTAACATATAATTCAGAATTGAAAATAAAACAGTTTCATTAAAGTGCATTATTATCGAATTATGAAGGATATTACCGATAATTCGACATTGCAAAACTGTGATTGACTGTAGGTTATATTGTAGAATCCCAAGAACTGGAGTATCAATCTCATATAACAATTACACACGATGCCGTCAGTATTAAAATCCAATCTCTTGGAACAAGAGTTCATTGATATCTCCTAAGACTCGAATCGGATCAAAGAAAAATACTGAATAATATACTTGACAGAGGAACTCAGCCGGTTGTTATAAACTATTGATTTGAAATTTTGATTTTGATGTTATTTTAGGAGTATATTCAGAAACCAGTTCATAACGTGACAGATACTGGAGTGAAATGTGGGATTGCTCGTCTGCCAATTATTACCCGACCGTACTTGACCCTATTGGGGGATACCTGAGATGATACCTGCGCAGCACGGGTGAGCTTGGACCCCTCGTGCTCCGCGCACCCCTCATTCCATCATGCGGGTCCCAGACATAAAATAGAGCTACCTGACTATGGCTTAACAACAAATTGCAAGAATAAGAAAAATTCGTCAACGTAGTTATACTATTGAATCTTCGAATCAGCGTTAATTTACCGAATCACTTATTCGACATTCGAAAAGAAAGAAATCGTATTTTCATACATGTGCATGAAATTGTCGACATTTTGTTTAAGTATACATATTATTAATAAGGCAGTAAATATCTATTGTGCTCATTTCTAATTTTTTTAAATGATTATATTCACATAGAACTTGTAAACTGCTTGGCACCGAGAATCCACCGATTCTTCTAATCAACGCAGTACAACCTTGAACAAAATTAGACAATTGTTTCACTATATACACCGCATATGTAATCATTGAAACGTTACTAAGTTTCAAGAAATTTAAGTAAAAGTGCAAAAATGTCACCGACTTTAATAAGCAAATGAGTCATTCTTATTAAATGTTTATTATTAATAACTGCGTTGACTCTATACCGTTGGACGCGGGAAAGACAGTGCTTAGCGTATGTATGCGGTATAGTATCTGGTACCTGGTGCATACTACCTGGTCGGCGGTCCGAGGCATTCTGATGCCGAGTGCCCGCCCAACCGTACACAGGGCGCCACCAGCCACCTAGCGGCGAAAAATGGAAAGCAACATTTTAGGTCTTGATTATGAAGAAGAAGAAAAATTTCAGTAACTTTTCGCTACACGAGAAATATTTCAAAGATTTATATCTCCTGAACTAATCGACCGATTCCATTGCGACTTAGGTCATACAAATCAGAAAAAATCACAGAAAAATATAAGCCCAAAAAGAATTACTTCGTGCAGCAAATCTCCGAGAAATTGCAGAAACAAATTCGGGGACACTTTTGCAAACAGGCTAAATCGTTATGATTCGGGATAATAGAGCCTCGGGAGTCCCGCTGGGTCGTTTGGCTACGCCTTCACTACTTGGCGCGGAGACTCTACCGAGTCTCCTGAACTTGTATGGATAAATGTCACCGAGTTTAATGAAACAGCAGATAAGCAGATGAGTAATCTTATTAAAAATTGAATCTTTATTATTACTGACTGTGTTGACTCTATGCCGTGGGCCGCGGGAAAGACAGGCCTTACTGTTATATATCTGCTATGGTATCTGCTACCTGGTTCATACTACCTAGAATGTATTGAAGCGCAGAGGCTTGCCTGTACCGAGGCTCACGCCTATAACAGGAGGACCGAGGAGTACAGGTTCATCCACTTCAGCGAGCGATTATCCACGCTCTACAAGCTGAGGAAGGCTGGCACCCAAGTTGGTGGTACGCAACTCACACGTCGGGACCCAGCAAGAGAGGTCCCTTCCCCAGCATACAGGGCTGACCTCTGCCACCACGATGGTTCCGGGGGGCCCCTACGCCATAGTACCAGTTTCCGCGGTCGACTGGTGAGATCGTTCGCTGTGTGAACCGCTCTTAGTTTAAGCCCTACAGCCAGGCGGACTGGTATGCGAACAACAGTCGGATGTCCCCACAAAGTGATCCACCATAAGCACTGGTAGGGATCAACCTGGTTAAAAACCCAGGTCTTTCAGCCTACGGTGCCCCCTGCGGGGTGGTAGATGCTGCCTAGCTGACGTTCCGAGGCATTCTGATGCCTAGCGCCCGTCCAAAAGCGGACAGGGCGCCGCCAGCCACATGGTGGGGAAAAAAGGAAGGCGACGTTGTAGGTCTTCATTATGAAGAAGAAGAAGAAGCAGAAACTGAGTAACTGAGCACCGCGTCTAAAAACTCTTTCGAGAAAATGTGTTCAAAGTTTTATATGTAGTTTTGATTTGAGCAGAAATGTTTCAGGAGAATATATGTTAAACTATGTAGAATAATGAACATATAATGAGTTTTACAAACAGCAAGTATTAGTACTTCAAGAAAATTTATAAACTCCTGACTGCTTAATGACTTGTCTAACATATATGACCCCTTGATAAAGCACAGGTAAATCCACCGGGAGAAAAGAATTTGTCAGTACAAACAGGGCTTTGCACAATATGTACATATTCACATGTGTACATACATAGTCGCCGGCAACGAGAAACGATGTGAACTTGACGGTAATGGCACACCCAACGAGCATACACGGTATATTTCTGAGCAGTATCACTCTGGTATAATCGACCGTCAAAAAAGTAGCCGGCTAAAAACTACACTGCTTTTGATTGGCTAACCACAAAATTTAGTCGAATTTTTGAATGCTACCACATCACGCACCTGACTGAAACAACAGAGTAGCACAAAGAAGCTCGCGAGGAATCGTTTCAATCGTAGGATGAATTTGTTTCCGTAAGGCCAGAGTCCAGTCACGGAGAGTAGGCTGATATTTAACCGATGATAGTGTTGCCAATCTAACAATACGTCCATACCGTACCGCGGTTCGAACACGTCTGAACACCTGAGTGACCCCACCACCTGCGCGGTCGTCTTCCAGAGGAGAGTTGCAATTTCATGCCACCCCTATCGAGGGTTGCAAACTAAGTGGCATGCATTGTTTACTGCAAGGTGACGGAATCATTTTCGTGCCTGCTACTATATCAGCAGCTATTATTCGATCGATTGAAGTCTATAGCACCCGCTAATATTGTCTTTCGAAAGCACATCATTTGAAAACATTGCCCCATTACTCTTTAATACGCTTCCCCGCGACAATAGTACACGTTGAAAGTCTTACTTTCGATACAGTCGTCATGGAATTATCAACGACACATAGCAGAAAGGAACAGTCAATACATCAAGCGAGATAAATAAAAAGTGTGAAATTTTATAAAGATCGGAGTTATAATAGGATTTCTGTTTGGATTAGTGTGTGTTCTTATAATAGGTAACTGATCAGGAAAATATTGCACCGACAACAGGTGAAATGTTTAATTTGAAAGACGTCTTGTTAAGAAAAGACTAGCATAACTTATGTTGATGATAATTGAAATATATCAGAGGGAAACTGTTTAGTTCATTAACCCTGCGTGATTCAAATGAGGTTAAATTCATCGGTTCATTTTAATCGTGCATTTTTATTCGAATTATATATTTTTCTGCTTCAATAATATGTCGAGTAAAATTAACGCTACATGGGTCATGACGTTGTAACCAGCACAAAACATACTATAATAAGGCGCTTCGTCAATGCTACGTATATGCTTAAATTAACAGAATTAATGATTGGCAATGCTCTCAACAGATCTTCCAGAAAATCTTGACACATAATAAAAATATGTGATCAATTAACAACAACGAAAAACATTAATCATTAACAAAGAGTTTATGATTTGACATCAGTAATTCAAAAGCTATCCAACGAGTACAGTGGATAAATTACTATAAATTAACCAATTCAGCAATAGTTAACTCATTTGCAATTAACTAAAAAATAGTTGTTAAACATCTGTTAAACAATTGCCATCCGTTAAGTTCTGCAACCATTATCAACCGATGATATATACCTAAAGGCAGGTTTTCATACCATTTCAATCCTTAATGTTATTCACGGTTTAAACAATTCGTAAATCATTATAAACACATATTAATAATGTACAATAAGGATTGAAACTTATTTCACTCGCAAGCCTACATCAGGCTCAACACCTGACAAACCTCGTCTCATCTTAACGTCAACTAATTAACAAATTCATTATTTGAGAGGGGCGAACTATTCAGAGGTATAAATACGGGTCGTACAGCCCGCAGTTTTCAGTTTGGATTCAACCACGAACTAGCAAGGCTAGAGGAACCCTTCGTGAGTCACAAGTGTTTAGTTGGCGTTAAGCTGGAAGGTTTCCGCGTACAGTCTTTCGCATCTATTCACAAACGTTATCCAGCTCCGCGATCGTCGCGTTATAAAGGTGTCGGCATTGTGAGCCATCGCCAGTTCACAACGCGCAACGACAACTGGTTTAAATACCAGGGCGAAGACAGTGTATCGTTTATAGAAAATAAAGCTAGTGTGGATCTAGTCATCAACAGAAACAATTGTTGAACAATTTTCCTAAAACGCCTATCCATCATCCGACAGCAAGTATTCCTACGAATCAGCCAGGTTTGAAGATAGGAACACGGTCAAACAGATCTGAAGGGAAATAAGGAATTTCCTGATCTGCGGCTGACGGTCACGGACCAAAGAAAATAGAAATAAAATAAATTCTGTGTCGCATTTTCCCGGCGTACCGTCAGCAATCTACCGACTCCTTTCTGGAGATTCTTCTAACGTTCTTGGACGTACTAACCAAGTGGCGACCGGGTCGAGCTTGCGAATGACCGCGAACCCGAACTCAACGTGCTACGACTAGACGAAGAGCGGTGACTGAGACGAAAGTCCAGTACTAACATCCACTGCGTCGTAAGGTAGCGGCTGAGCGGTCACAACGTGCTCCTTCTTTTGTTACATACTCATCCTTATCGGACTACTTTTCTTACCCTTATTTCACGCGTAGATTCGATAATTATAGCTTACTAGTCTTACACATAGATTTTCCATGCGTATTTTTGGAGCCTTAAAACTTCGACTCTTTTGATCCATGTTATCCCAAGCCCATAAACGCATTCCTAGTAGGGGATGATCGCGGCGTGCCCTTAGTGCACTATGCAGCTGTGCACTCTTGCTCCTCCCATAAATATTTAGGCCTCAAGCGTAGTCAGACCCTTGGCGCCTACATCTCCCACCTTTACCCCTTTTCAATGGATTTTTCGGGTGTATAAACACCTAATTTCTGGAGCAAAGGGTGAATAACTTCTGAACTCTCATCGACGGCGAAGCTCTGTAATTCGGACCAGCGATGAACACCGTAGTAGATCGAGCACTAGTCTCCTTCGAAGCAGTAAATATTACCGTACGTACATCGTGTGTCATCGCGATTGTTAGGCAAGTCACAGTTCTTTCGTTAGTTTCTCACCCGTTCAATTCGTATCGTAACACGAACTCATACTAAATATTGTAACAACATCTCAACCACAGAAACTCTCATTTGTATTTTGTATTATTTTATCATTCAGAATACATTGAACATTATTCTTGTTTTCATTAAGAAAATTAATTGGTACATCATTATATATTCCTGTTTAGTCTACCTTGGTTTCAAATAATCACGATAAAGGAAAAGAATAATAAAAGATCCCACGAGGATATATCTTTACCGTTCGAGGTGTATCCGGCAAACCATAGTGGGGTTTACCTCTAGCTTAGGGCATTCTTTCATGATCGATGAACAGTCTTGAGTCTGGTTAAAGTGAAAGAGCCCTTAGCACGGCACCAAGTTCTGTTCTGAGTTATTGGAAGTAACAAGGGGTTGAAAGGTGATTAGGGTCCTGAGTGCGGTTGAGTTGAAATAGCACTCAGCAACATCCCAGGATTGACATAGAGCCGATTCGGAACTAGAAGACTCGAATCTGGCTAAGGTGAAATACCCCATAGCACGATCTTAGAGCATATTTTAGGACTCGCGAAACCTGGCTCATAACACATGATAATGCGTGTTTCTTATATATTGCAAAACCAATTTCTTCGTCAGATTCTTATCTAAATACGCTGTATTAAACTTTAAAAAAGCTTTATTTTTAAACAATATTCTCCAATGGTTCATAGGAATATAACATTCTGTAAATCGCATCTCCGTTCACATTCGACAACGAACCAAAGTTTTTTTTATCGTTAATTGTGGCGGACGGTTAACAGATTCGTAGCCGCTAGTACAATTTTGTGTTGTTTTTAAATGTCTCAGTTGCCGTTGAGGTATTTCTGCTATCATCTTATATTTCTCGCGGAAGTGTGCGGAATTTATTTCCATATTTCTAAATCTTTAGTATTGTCAACTCACTAGTTCCAAACTTCTTTCTATTTCAAACAACAGGTGATTGCGAGCACGATCATATAAACCAATATTTTCTATTTTCATTCCGATGTTAATACCAGAACTTTGCGACTTTCCGCTATAGCTTTCTCACAATTGAAGCTGGCATCCAGTTAAAGCTTTCGCGCCACAATCACCGGCTGCGAATGTGTTGATATTGGCAATTCGCTGTTTTCCTGATATTTCTTTTGTTGTTATACATTACTGCAGATCGCCTACGACAGCAAAAGGGCGATATGTGGCACCAAGGACGGGCAGATCCTGATGTTCGACACGAACAGTGGCAGACTCATATGAAGTCTGATGGGAGGCGGTGACAGCATCGAAAGCTTCTACGTAATGAAGAAGGATGACTTCCTCGTGTGTGGTGACGCTGGAAAAGTTACTTTCTGGGCATTTAGGTACATTATTTCATACTACCTAGAACATTATAGAGCTCTTACCTAATTATTGCTAATTCACGCTACACATATATGTACCAGTTGTTACAGTGGATAAAAAAAAGTACTCGCACACCCAGTGTTTTCAGAAAATATTTTGTTAAAGAACAAAGCTCATCTCTCGAAATAGAAATACATTTTCTTGAATAAGAAACTGTCCTTCTTAATGTATTCTTACATGCAAAATTATAAAATTGTTGGTATATTGAATTTATGCCCGTAAGATTAAAAAATATGGGAAGGTGGTAAGGAAATTGCAGAGGTCAAACCAGTTAAAATGAAATCGATTATCTGAGTTGAACACGCTGGAATTCGTAAGAGAGGTATGATTCGCTTTATTTCCTACTTTATTTGTCTTTTCTATTACATATAGTGTAAATGAACAAAATTTTAATATTAAAAAAAGTAACCAAAAATATGCACCGCGAATTGAGTGAAGAATTTTTGCTATTAAACAAAACGCAATTAATAAAATTACTGAGAAATTAAAAATGTTATTATACAAATTTCAAACTAAAGCTATTTAAAAGGTCAATTATTACCTTTTGTTTATGGTTCAGATGTCTTTTTAGACTGGTAATTTATTTCCATACATATTTTACAAACTAAACTGATTACGTCTAAAAATTTGAATATTTTCATTTTAAAAATTAATTAGGATAATTGGAGTGTGCCGATGAAGGACCATTTACTTTGCAAAAATTTCTCATAAGTGCAACTCCAGTTCTAGCACCTACTGTGGCTCCACCAGCTCCACCCACAACAACAGCACCACTTCCTAAACCACCAGTAATTACAGTAACAGCAACGTCACCTAAACCACCTAATAACCCACCAATTGCTGTACTAAATGTTACAACAATGCCTGACCCTATTACCTTTTTTACAAGTGACGATCCCTTGCAACCGGTATAATCATTAAGTGCATTATTTGCACTATCAGTAATACCTTTTTTAATTCTACTTAAAGTCAGGAGGCTCGGTAGAGTCTCGCGCCAAGTAGTTAGCTATAGCTATACAGCGCGAGAAGCCGAGGCTACTTATCCCGACGCGCAGCGGTTTTCGATCGATATAAGACTTTCACCTCGATTTCCGAAAAAGTTACAGCTTGCAGGCATAACTTATGAATCAAGCACCGCCTAATTTATTTTTCTGAATCCAATAAGCTAATGAGCAAGGAAATTAGTCCATGCGTACAAGAGATATGAATTTCCTCCTCTTATTTTCTCGTGCGAAAACGATTCAGAAGAAGATTCAGACCAAAAATGTCGATCACATATTTTCCACGCTAGGTGGCAGAATGTTCATATATTTCTAGATGCGAGATGATGTTATGTTAGAGAGAGAAGGCAGATGTGAGCTGATGTTAGAGAGAGATGCTGACATGTAGAAAGAGACTAACTAACGCGAGATGGGTAGATGTCTTATTTCCTTGACGTTCGAGTGCTTGGTTATGTAGGCTATTTTATGATAGGAATATCTGACGCGAGGATATCTGACAAATTTAACAGTTTTATTCTCTTATTGGTACAGCTTTATGACCCTACTCAATCTAACACTGTTAAGCAATATCCTCTTATTCAATACAATTATAGACTACCAAAGTTGCCAAGTGCATAACCAGAACCCACTTAAATGAAAAAGCAACAATTTGTTCACCAAGTGATACTTCAGGTTTTTCGTGTAAATGATTTCTGAACTACGAACCTTACTAGTAATCAGTATTTGCTCAGTAAACTTTAGATCTTTGACTTCTGTAGTTTTGAATTATGTATCTGTTCAGCAAGTTTGAAATCTATAACTGAACTGGTTCTTGGGTACGCCCTTGTCAAATTTGACATTACAAATGTGTTGAATAAGAGAATTAATAGAACTTAATAAGTATTGAGCCTAATCGTAATATTAATTTAGGGGCATACTAGTCGTGGAAAATCCGGTGTCTCGCGCTGGTACACATACTGGTATATAGCTAACTACTTGACGCGAGAATCTACCGAGTTTCCTGAAATGCTCGGAATGCTATGTAGTTAGTATAGAAGTTTATACTTATTGGCGAAGCCTTTTGTGTGGAATTGCCGATCCCGACGTATTTCTCAATAATTCGTACCTCCTCCTTATTCAATAAATTCTTCCACCAACGTTTATGGTTTCCCTGACACTCTTAATCTGTATTTGCATATAATACAATAACCACTAATGCTACGCAAGGAAGTGGTTGTTATATTAGGTGTTGAATCTTGTAAGTCCGCAAAGTTCACACTACATTTAATAGGACATAGTCAATCCTACGGGGAGAAGAGTACCTATTCATTAGAACAGTCTACTAAGAAACAATGCACAAATGAAGAACACTCGATATACGCCCGTTTAGAGTGGATAAAACAGTATTCGCATACCCAGTGTTTTTGGAGTAAATTTGGATTAAAAGGTATACGTTTTCTTGAAGACAAAAATTTCATTCATGAGAAGAAATAAATTTTCTTAAAGGAAACAGTTTTCATCTTCAGGACAATTTATTCCAAAAATACAGAGTGTGTGAAAACTTTCTTACTGTATATGTCGACGTACAGGGTGAGTCACTTGCCTTTTAATCAACCCCTTCACATTCGAGTTCCAATTATTTCCATTATTGGTACAATTTGAAATTATAAATAAATGTCAGTGCATGGAAAAGTCTCGGTAAATACTCCTTTATATTAAAATTACTCAACACCGTATAATTATACGATTTTCAACGGCCTATATCCATCATTCGCGATTCAAAGGCAACTGAATCACCCTGTACAGAGTCACCGGCAGCAAGGAATGAAATGTACTTGAGCAGTATGCTACATCCGACAAATATTCACGGTACATTTCTTACAAATAGTCTCTTGGTATAATCCATCGTGAAAAAAGTGTAACAAATATAATATATAATGAAATATAACAAAAAGATAATAGATATCATACAAGAAAGCCAAGCTTTCATTCAAAGATACCTCGATTTAACTCGCATTAGCAATTAACAATAAATTAACAATAAATTACCGATTAACAATACAAAAAATCTTGGCGTGAGCGCGCTTCATTCGAAAGATACTTGGCGCATTTTCTTACATTTTAATGTTTTTGGTCGGATTTCATGTCTTTTTGTTAGTTAATGCTTAACAATAAAGACAATAAAATTTTTAATTATTTATCAATGGTTTAATTAATAAATTTAAAAGTAAAATTTTATTAAAATGTCAAGTGCCATTTCTGTTCAAATATGCACCATCACCTATGTGCATGTTTATGTCATAATGTAACTTTAATGTTACAATGTATTTATAACTTAATCATGCACATAGGAGGAGATCTAAGAAATTCAGCTGAATGTGAGAATATAGATGCCTCAGATAATATACTTTGCACTTGACAAATTCACATTAGCAAAAGAAAAATTACCAATAGCTAGGATGCATTTAAATTGCAAATTAGATAAGCTATACCCTCATACGCACTCTATCATTGGTGTATCTTGACAGCCAAATGCGTAGCTCAGGGAGCGCATAATCTAATGTAATAAAATTTACTAAATAAGTACTGATTACCAATAGCTAGTATGTCGCTAAATGACACATGATTGATAATTATTGCTTACTTGATTCATTTTATTCTTTAGCCGAAGTGTTCCTTGAGCAATGAACTTGACAGTCATGATCATGATACAACTAAATTGGATTGCCTATGAGCATTCTGCTTGGTTTATATATTATAATTCTAAAGCGTTAAATCAAATAATGATTCAGAGTAGCAAAAGAGAGATTCCCAATAGCTATAATATATTGAAATTTTAAATAATTGGACTTAACACTTTACAAATTATTCCTGACTCTCAAATACCTAGCTGACGAAGCGCAAACCTAAAGTAATGAAATTTACTAAGCAAGTACTGATTATCAATAGCTAGTATATCACTCAATGACACATGATTGATAATTATTGCTTGCTTAATTTGTTTCATTCTTTAGCTGAAGTGTTCCTTGAGCGATGAACTTGACAGTCATGATCATGATACAACTAAATTAGATTGCCTATGAGCATTCTGCTTGGTTTATATATTATAATTCTAAAGCGTTAAATCAAATAATGATTCAGAGTAGCAAAAGAGAGATTCCCAATAGCTATAATATATTGAAATTTTAAATGATTGGACTTACCACTTTACAAATTAGTCCTGACTGTCAAATACCTAGCTGACGGAGCGCAAACCTAAAGTGCTGAAATTAGTTTGAGCAAGTACTGATTACTAATACCGAGCATTCCCTTGAACTGTAAATAAATAATTGCTAATATTGCTTTAACGATAAATATGCTACACTCTTGACAATCTTAACTATTGGTAATCAGCACTCGTTCACCAAACACATTTGACACTTCATAATTCTTAATAATGACAAGATTACAGGGACAGGGGCTAGGACACTATACTCTTTTATTAACTAGATAAAAGCATGGAATCTGGAATAAAATAAAATAATAGAATTGAACTGTGTCGCATAACCATTATGACACATAACCAGCCATGGCATAACGGGCTTAACCAATGTGTCGGTAATGTAAACACGATACAGCCATATTATCGCTGCAGCACGCAGCATTTTAAAATGATGCCATCTCGTATGAGAAAAGTGAAAACGAACATTTTTAGGAAGTAGTTCCCCTGATGAATCTTAATTTGACTTGCCGTTTTCACGAGAAGAATAAGCAGGAGAAATCCATATCTCTTGAACGACTCAACCGATTCGCTTGATTCTTGGCTCATTGGATTCAGAAAAATCAGCGAAAAAAATCAAAATTCAGAAATAAATTCTTGGAGCTGTAACTTTTTCATAAATCGAGGTGACAGTTTTACAGCAGACGACAACCGCTACCCTACGGGATAAGTATCCTCGATAGTCGCGCGCTGTATATATATAACTACTACTTGGCACGAGTCTCTACCGCGTCTCCTGATACATTTTTTTTAAATCTTAACATTCATGCGCTATCGGTGAACCAAGAATCAGTGAAAACAGTAGAAAAGTGAATAAATGGCATGCTTTCAAACAAACAAATTGATTTTACACCACATTTTTTGCAATTATTTCTGGTCGATTAGAGGTTCAAATAGAAGGTACTATATTGTTATACATATAATGCCACGAAATTATGATGGAGGTTCCCAGCAGGCGATTAATTTCGTGGACATAGAAAACGGAGATATCGAAAACGGGAATGAAACAGAATAAGCAGCTTCGCAAAAAAAATTAATGTCCCCGACGACGGACGATTGTTAAAGCTATTTTACGCCATCCAGGCCATGTTCACGACGAGGTGTGGCCTTCTCATGACCAGCCGACGACCTTGGTTCACGCAACTTAACCCGATCCGGAAGTTGTTGGTACAGACTGCTAAAAGTCTCCCGTACCGGGTTCGGATTGCGTTATGTCGAAATCGGCGATAGTGAAAGGTCGCCACCTGGTTCAATCGAAGGTGGCCGAACTCAAATCGGGGCAAGTTAAGCCAAATGATAATTCCGCGGCGGGTGACTTGAATTCGGATGTAGCTTCTCCGCCAACGTATTGTGAGGACCCGGCGGAGGCACGCAATCAAGGGTTCCATCGGTTCGGGCCTCTGGCCCGAACCCTATCGGTTTTCCTGAAGAGTGAACTATGAAATTCGGAGGACCGATCGATAGACTCTCAGTTCGGTAGACTCGCAGATCACGACCGATAGTCTCTCAATTCGGTAGCCTCGCGGGTCGCGAGCAATAGCCTCTCAATTTCCACCGCCGCGGACGACTCCTTAATTACTCCAAAATATAGTCAGTCCAAAGGTTAGCTAGGCTCAGAGCGGGAGGGGGAGGTTCGCGACTCAGAACAGAGAAGGGAAATCTTGCAATAGTCTTCACCATAAAAGTTACTGGGGTGGACACGCTCTAAATGTACTTGCGATAAACTCAAGTTACAATCACAATAGACTCACCATAGACTCCAGATGGAATCACAATACGCTAGCCATAGATTCCAGAGGGAATCACGATAGACTCACATTAGATTCCAGAGGGAATCACGATAGACTCACATTAGATTCCAGAGGGAATCCCGATAGACTCACGTTAGATTGTAGAGGGAATCGCGATAGACTCACGTTAGATTCCAGAGGGAATCCCGATAGACTCACCTCAGATTCCAGAGAGAATCCCGATAGACTCACCTTAATTTCCAGAGGGAATCACGATAGACTCACGTTAGACTTCAGAGGGAATCACGATAGACTCACATTAGATTCCAGAGGGATTCCCGATAGACTCACGTTAGACTCCAGAGGGAATTACGATAGACTCACATTAGATTCCAGAGGGAAGAACGATAGACTCACCTCAGATTCCAGAGGGAATCCCGATAGACTCACGTTAGATTCCAGAGGGAATCCCGATAGACTCACCTCAGATTTCAGAGAGAATCCCGATAGACTCACATTAAATTCCAGAGGGAATCACGATAGACTCACAATAGATTCCAGAGGGAATCAAGATAGACTCACCTCAGATTCCAGAGGGAATCCCGATAGACTCTCGTTAGATTCCGCAGGGAATCCCGATAGACTCACGTTAGATTTCAGAGGGAATCACGATAGACTCACATTAGAATCCAGAGGGAATTACGATAGACTCACATTAGATTCCAGAGGGAATTACGATAGACTCACATTAGATTCCAGAGGGAAGCACGATAGACTCACATTAGATTCCAGAGGGAATTACGATAGACTCACATTAGATTCCAGAGGGAATTACGATAGACTCACATTAGATTCCAGAGGGAAGCACGATAGACTCACATTAGATTCCAGAGGGAAGAACGATAGACTCACCTCAGATTCCAGAGAGAATCCCGATAGACTCACGTTAGATTGTAGAGGGAATCGCGATAAACTCACGTTAGATTCCAGAGCGAATCCCGATAGACTCACCTCAGATTCCAGAGAGAATCCCGATAGACTCACCTTAAATTCCAGAGGGAATCCCGATAGACTCACGTTAGATTCCAGAGAGAATCCCGATAGACTCACCTTAAATTCCAGAGGGAATAACGATAGACTCACATTAGATTCCAGAGGGATTCACGATAGACTCACGTTAGATTCCAGAGGGAATCCCGATAGACTCACGTTAGACTTCAGAGGGAATCACGATAGACTCACATTAGAATCCAGAGGGAATTACGATAGACTCACATTAGATTCCAGAGGGAAGCACGATAGACTCACATTAGATTCCAGAGGGATTCCCGATAGACTCACATTAGATTCCAGAGGGAATTACGATAGACTCACATTAGATTCCAGAGGGAATCCCGATAGACTCACCTCAGATTCCAGAGAGAATCCCGATAGACTCACCTTAAATTCCAGAGGGAATAACGATAGACTCACATTAGATTCCAGAGGGATTCACGATAGACTCACGTTAGACTCCAGAGGGAATTACGATAGACTCACATTAGATTCCAGAGGGAAGAACGATAGACTCACCTCAGATTCCAGAGGGAATTACGATAGACTCACATTAGATTCCAGAGGGAAGAACGATAAACTCACCTCAGATTCCAGAGAGAATCCCGATAGACTCACGTTAGATTGTAGAGGGAATCGCGATAAACTCACGTTAGATTCCAGAGGGAATTACGATAGACTCACATTAGATTCCAGAGGGAATCCCGATAGACTCACCTCAGATTCCAGAGAGAATCCCGATAGACTCACCTTAAATTCCAGAGGGAATAACGATAGACTCACATTAGATTCCAGAGGGATTCACGATAGACTCACGTTAGACTCCAGAGGGAATTACGATAGACTCACATTAGATTCCAGAGGGAAGAACGATAGACTCACCTCAGATTCCAGAGGGAATTACGATAGACTCACATTAGATTCCAGAGGGAATTACGATAGACTCACATTAGATTCCAGAGGGAATCCCGATAGACTCACCTCAGATTCCAGAGAGAATCCCGATAGACTCACCTTAAATTCCAGAGGGAATAACGATAGACTCACATTAGATTCCAGAGGGATTCACGATAGACTCACGTTAGACTCCAGAGGGAATTACGATAGACTCACATTAGATTCCAGAGGGAAGAACGATAGACTCACCTCAGATTCCAGAGGGAATTACGATAGACTCACATTAGATTCCAGAGGGAAGAACGATAAACTCACCTCAGATTCCAGAGAGAATCCCGATAGACTCACGTTAGATTGTAGAGGGAATCGCGATAAACTCACGTTAGATTCCAGAGCGAATCCCGATAGACTCACCTCAGATTCCAGAGAGAATCCCGATAGACTCACCTTAAATTCCAGAGGGAATCCCGATAGACTCACGTTAGATTGTAGAGGGAATCGCGATAAACTCACGTTAGATTCCAGAGGGAAGAACGATAGACTCACCTCAGATTCCAGAGAGAATCCCGATAGACTCACCTTAAATTCCAGAGGGAATCACGATAGACTCACATTGGAATCCAGAGGGAAGAACGATAAACTCACATTAGATTCCAGAGGGAATCCCGATAGACTCACGTTAGATTGTAGAGGGAATCGCGATAGACTCGCGTTAGATTCCAGTGGGAATCTTGATAGACTCTCGTTAGATTCCGGAGGGAATCCCGATAGACTCACGTTAGACTTCAGAGGGAATCACGATAGACTCACATTAGAATCCAGAGGGAATTACGATAGACTCACATTAGATTCCAGAGGGAAGCACGATAGACTCACATTAGATTCCAGAGGGATTCCCGATAGACTCACATTAGATTCCAGAGGGAATTACGATAGACTCACATTAGATTCCAGAGGGAATTACGATAGACTCACATTAGATTCCAGAGGGAAGCACGATAGACTCACATTAGATTCCAGAGGGAATTACGATAGACTCACATTAGATTCCAGAGGGAATTACGATAGACTCACATTAGATTCCAGAGGGAAGCACGATAGACTCACATTAGATTCCAGAGGGATTCCCGATAGACTCATGTTAGATTGCAGAGGGAATCACGATAGACTCACAATAGATTCCAGAGGGAATCACGATAGACTCACGTTAGAATCCAGAGGGAATCCTGATAGACTCACGTTAGATTCCGGAGGGAATCCCGATAGACTCACCTCAGATTCCAGAGAGAATCCCGATAGACTCACCTTAAATTCCAGAGGGAATAACGATAGACTCACATTAGATTCCAGAGGGATTCACGATAGACTCACGTTAGATTCCAGAGGGAATCCCGATAGACTCACCTCAGATTCCAGAGAGAATCCCGATAGACTCACCTTAAATTCCAGAGGGAATAACGATAGACTCACATTAGATTCCAGAGGGATTCACGATAGACTCACGTTAGATTCCAGAGGGAATTACGATAGACTCACATTAGATTCCAGAGGGAAGAACGATAGACTCACCTCAGATTCCAGAGAGAATCCCGATAGACTCACGTTAGATTGTAGAGGGAATCGCGATAAACTCACGTTAGATTCCAGAGCGAATCCCGATAGACTCACCTCAGATTCCAGAGAGAATCCCGATAGACTCACCTTAAATTCCAGAGGGAATCCCGATAGACTCACGTTAGATTGTAGAGGGAATCGCGATAAACTCACGTTAGATTCCAGAGGGAAGAACGATAGACTCACCTCAGATACCAGAGAGAATCCCGATAGACTCACCTTAAATTCCAGAGGGAATCACGATAGACTCACATTAGAATCCAGAGGGAAGAACGATACACTCACATTAGATTCCAGAGGGAATCCCGATAGACTCACGTTAGATTGTAGAGGGAATCGCGATAGACTCGCGTTAGATTCCAGTGGGAATCTTGATAGACTCTCGTTAGATTCCGGAGGGAATCCCGATAGACTCACGTTAGACTTCAGAGGGAATCACGATAGACTCACATTAGAATCCAGAGGGAATTACGATAGACTCACATTAGATTCCAGAGGGAAGCACGATAGACTCACATTAGATTCCAGAGGGATTCCCGATAGACTCACATTAGATTCCAGAGGGAATTACGATAGACTCACATTAGATTCCAGAGGGAATTACGATAGACTCACATTAGATTCCAGAGGGAAGCACGATAGACTCCCATTAGATTCCAGAGGGAATTACGATAGACTCACATTAGATTCCAGAGGGAATTACGATAGACTCACATTAGATTCCAGAGGGAAGCACGATAGACTCACATTAGATTCCAGAGGGATTCCCGATAGACTCATGTTAGATTGCAGAGGGAATCACGATAGACTCACAATAGATTCCAGAGGGAATCCCGATAGACTCACCTCAGATTCCAGAGAGAATCCCGATAGACTCACCTTAAATTCCAGAGGGAATAACGATAGACTCACATTAGATTCCAGAGGGATTCACGATAGACTCACGTTAGACTCCAGAGGGAATTACGATAGACTCACATTAGATTCCAGAGGGAAGAACGATAGACTCACCTCAGATTCCAGAGGGAATTACGATAGACTCACATTAGATTCCAGAGGGAAGAACGATAGACTCACCTCAGATTCCAGAGAGAATCCCGATAGACTCACGTTAGATTGTAGAGGGAATCGCGATAAACTCACGTTACATTCCAGAGCGAATCCCGATAGACTCACCTCAGATTCCAGAGAGAATCCCGATAGACTCACCTTAAATTCCAGAGGGAATCCCGATAGACTCACGTTAGATTGTAGAGGGAATCGCGATAAACTCACGTTAGATTCCAGAGGGAAGAACGATAGACTCACCTCAGATTCCAGAGAGAATCCCGATAGACTCACCTTAAATTCCAGAGGGAATCACGATAGACTCACATTAGAATCCAGAGGGAAGAACGATACACTCACATTAGATTCCAGAGGGAATCCCGATAGACTCACGTTAGATTGTAGAGGGAATCGCGATAGACTCGCGTTAGATTCCAGTGGGAATCTTGATAGACTCTCGTTAGATTCCGGAGGGAATCCCGATAGACTCACGTTAGACTTCAGAGGGAATCACGATAGACTCACATTAGAATCCAGAGGGAATTACGATAGACTCACATTAGATTCCAGAGGGAAGCACGATAGACTCACATTAGATTCCAGAGGGATTCCCGATAGACTCACATTAGATTCCAGAGGGAATTACGATAGACTCACATTAGATTCCAGAGGGAATTACGATAGACTCACATTAGATTCCAGAGGGAAGCACGATAGACTCACATTAGATTCCAGAGGGAATTACGATAGACTCACATTAGATTCCAGAGGGAATTACGATAGACTCACATTAGATTCCAGAGGGAAGCACGATAGACTCACATTAGATTCCAGAGGGATTCCCGATAGACTCATGTTAGATTGCAGAGGGAATCACGATAGACTCACGTTAGATTCCGGAGGGAATCCCGATAGACTCACCTCAGATTCCAGAGAGAATCCCGATAGACTCACCTTAAATTCCAGAGGGAATAACGATAGACTCACATTAGATTCCAGAGGGATTCACGATAGACTCACGTTAGACTCCAGAGGGAATTACGATAGACTCACATTAGATTCCAGAGGGAAGAACGATAGACTCACCTCAGATTCCAGAGGGAATTACGATAGACTCACATTAGATTCCAGAGGGAAGAACGATAGACTCACCTCAGATTCCAGAGAGAATCCCGATAGACTCACGTTAGATTGTAGAGGGAATCGCGATAAACTCACGTTAGATTCCAGAGGGAAGAACGATAGACTCACCTCAGATTCCAGAGAGAATCCCGATAGACTCACCTTAAATTCCAGAGGGAATCACGATAGACTCACATTAGAATCCAGAGGGAAGAACGATTCACTCACATTAGATTCCAGAGGGAATCCCGATAGACTCACGTTAGATTGTAGAGGGAATCGCGATAGACTCGCGTCAGATTCCAGTGGGAATCTTGATAGACTCTCGTTAGATTCCGGAGGGAATCCCGATAGACTCACGTTAGACTTCAGAGGGAATCACGATAGACTCACATTAGAATCCAGAGGGAATTACGATAGACTCACATTAGATTCCAGAGGGAAGCACGATAGACTCACATTAGATTCCAGAGGGATTCCCGATAGACTCACATTAGATTCCAGAGGGAATTACGATAGACTCACATTAGATTCCAGAGGGAATTACGATAGACTCACATTAGATTCCAGAGGGAAGCACGATAGACTCACATTAGATTCCAGAGGGAATTACGATAGACTCACATTAGATTCCAGAGGGAATTACGATAGACTCACATTAGATTCCAGAGGGAAGCACGATAGACTCACATTAGAATCCAGAGGGAATTACGATAGACTCACATTAGATTCCAGAGGGAATCACGATAGACTCACATTAGAATCCAGAGGGAAGAACGATACACTCACATTAGATTCCAGAGGGAATCCCGATAGACTCACGTTAGATTGTAGAGGGAATCGCGATAGACTCGCGTTAGATTCCAGTGGGAATCTTGATAGACTCTCGTTAGATTCCGGAGGGAATCCCGATAGACTCACGTTAGACTTCAGAGGGAATCACGATAGACTCACATTAGAATCCAGAGGGAATTACGATAGACTCACATTAGATTCCAGAGGGAAGCACGATAGACTCACATTAGATTCCAGAGGGATTCCCGATAGACTCACATTAGATTCCAGAGGGAATTACGATAGACTCACATTAGATTCCAGAGGGAATTACGATAGACTCACATTAGATTCCAGAGGGAAGCACGATAGACTCCCATTAGATTCCAGAGGGAATTACGATAGACTCACATTAGATTCCAGAGGGAATTACGATAGACTCACATTAGATTCCAGAGGGAAGCACGATAGACTCACATTAGATTCCAGAGGGATTCCCGATAGACTCATGTTAGATTGCAGAGGGAATCACGATAGACTCACAATAGATTCCAGAGGGAATCACGATAGACTCACGTTAGAATCCAGAGGGAATCCTGATAGACTCACGTTAGATTCCAGAGGGAATCCCGATAGACTCACCTCAGATTCCAGAGAGAATCCCGATAGACTCACCTTAAATTCCAGAGGGAATAACGATAGACTCACATTAGATTCCAGAGGGATTCACGATAGACTCACGTTAGACTCCAGAGGGAATTACGATAGACTCACATTAGATTCCAGAGGGAAGAACGATAGACTCACCTCAGATTCCAGAGGGAATTACGATAGACTCACATTAGATTCCAGAGGGAAGAACGATAGACTCACCTCAGATTCCAGAGAGAATCCCGATAGACTCACGTTAGATTGTAGAGGGAATCGCGATAAACTCACGTTACATTCCAGAGCGAATCCCGATAGACTCACCTCAGATTCCAGAGAGAATCCCGATAGACTCACCTTAAATTCCAGAGGGAATCCCGATAGACTCACGTTAGATTGTAGAGGGAATCGCGATAAACTCACGTTAGATTCCAGAGGGAAGAACGATAGACTCACCTCAGATTCCAGAGAGAATCCCGATAGACTCACCTTAAATTCCAGAGGGAATCACGATAGACTCACATTAGAATCCAGAGGGAAGAACGATACACTCACATTAGATTCCAGAGGGAATCCCGATAGACTCACGTTAGATTGTAGAGGGAATCGCGATAGACTCGCGTTAGATTCCAGTGGGAATCTTGATAGACTCTCGTTAGATTCCGGAGGGAATCCCGATAGACTCACGTTAGACTTCAGAGGGAATCACGATAGACTCACATTAGAATCCAGAGGGAATTACGATAGACTCACATTAGATTCCAGAGGGAAGCACGATAGACTCACATTAGATTCCAGAGGGATTCCCGATAGACTCACATTAGATTCCAGAGGGAATTACGATAGACTCACATTAGATTCCAGAGGGAATTACGATAGACTCACATTAGATTCCAGAGGGAAGCACGATAGACTCACATTAGATTCCAGAGGGAATTACGATAGACTCACATTAGATTCCAGAGGGAAGCACGATAGACTCACATTAGATTCCAGAGGGATTCCCGATAGACTCATGTTAGATTGCAGAGGGAATCACGATAGACTCACGTTAGATTCCGGAGGGAATCCCGATAGACTCACCTCAGATTCCAGAGAGAATCCCGATAGACTCACCTTAAATTCCAGAGGGAATAACGATAGACTCACATTAGATTCCAGAGGGATTCACGATAGACTCACGTTAGATTCCAGAGGGAATCCCGATAGACTCACCTCAGATTCCAGAGAGAATCCCGATAGACTCACCTTAAATTCCAGAGGGAATAACGATAGACTCACATTAGATTCCAGAGGGATTCACGATAGACTCACGTTAGATTCCAGAGGGAATCCCGATAGACTCACGTTAGACTTCAGAGGGAATCACGATAGACTCACATTAGAATCCAGAGGGAATTACGATAGACTCACATTAGATTCCAGAGGGAAGCACGATAGACTCACATTAGATTCCAGAGGGAATTACGATAGACTCACATTAGATTCCAGAGGGAAGCACGATAGACTCACATTAGATTCCAGAGGGATTCCCGATAGACTCATGTTAGATTGCAGAGGGAATCACGATAGACTCACGTTAGATTCCGGAGGGAATCCCGATAGACTCACATTAGATTCCAGAGGGAAGAACGATAGACTCACCTCAGATTCCAGAGGGAATCCCGATAGACTCACGTTAGATTCCAGAGGGAATCCCGATAGACTCACCTCAGATTTCAGAGAGAATCCCGATAGACTCACATTAAATTCCAGAGGGAATCACGATAGACTCACAATAGATTCCAGAGGGAATCAAGATAGACTCACCTCGGATTCCAGAGGGAATCCCGATAGACTCTCGTTAGATTCCGCAGGGAATCCCGATAGACTCACGTTAGATTTCAGAGGGAATCACGATAGACTCACATTAGAATCCAGAGGGAATTACGATAGACTCACATTAGATTCCAGAGGGAATTACGATAGACTCACATTAGATTCCAGAGGGAAGCACGATAGACTCACATTAGATTCCAGAGGGAATTACGATAGACTCACATTAGATTCCAGAGGGAATTACGATAGACTCACATTAGATTCCAGAGGGAAGCACGATAGACTCACATTAGATTCCAGAGGGAAGAACGATAGACTCACCTCAGATTCCAGAGAGAATCCCGATAGACTCACGTTAGATTGTAGAGGGAATCGCGATAAACTCACGTTAGATTCCAGAGCGAATCCCGATAGACTCACCTCAGATTCCAGAGAGAATCCCGATAGACTCACCTTAAATTCCAGAGGGAATCCCGATAGACTCACGTTAGATTCCAGAGAGAATCCCGATAGACTCACCTTAAATTCCAGAGGGAATTACGATAGACTCACATTAGATTCCAGAGGGAATCCCGATAGACTCACCTCAGATTCCAGAGAGAATCCCGATAGACTCACCTTAAATTCCAGAGGGAATAACGATAGACTCACATTAGATTCCAGAGGGATTCACGATAGACTCACGTTAGACTCCAGAGGGAATTACGATAGACTCACATTAGATTCCAGAGGGAAGAACGATAGACTCACCTCAGATTCCAGAGGGAATTACGATAGACTCACATTAGATTCCAGAGGGAAGAACGATAAACTCACCTCAGATTCCAGAGAGAATCCCGATAGACTCACGTTAGATTGTAGAGGGAATCGCGATAAACTCACGTTAGATTCCAGAGCGAATCCCGATAGACTCACCTCAGATTCCAGAGAGAATCCCGATAGACTCACCTTAAATTCCAGAGGGAATCCCGATAGACTCACGTTAGATTGTAGAGGGAATCGCGATAAACTCACGTTAGATTCCAGAGGGAAGAACGATAGACTCACCTCAGATTCCAGAGAGAATCCCGATAGACTCACCTTAAATTCCAGAGGGAATCACGATAGACTCACATTAGAATCCAGAGGGAAGAACGATACACTCACATTAGATTCCAGAGGGAATCCCGATAGACTCACGTTAGATTGTAGAGGGAATCGCGATAGACTCGCGTTAGATTCCAGTGGGAATCTTGATAGACTCTCGTTAGATTCCGGAGGGAATCCCGATAGACTCACGTTAGACTTCAGAGGGAATCACGATAGACTCACATTAGAATCCAGAGGGAATTACGATAGACTCACATTAGATTCCAGAGGGAAGCACGATAGACTCACATTAGATTCCAGAGGGATTCCCGATAGACTCACATTAGATTCCAGAGGGAATTACGATAGACTCACATTAGATTCCAGAGGGAATTACGATAGACTCACATTAGATTCCAGAGGGAAGCACGATAGACTCACATTAGATTCCAGAGGGAATTACGATAGACTCACATTAGATTCCAGAGGGAATTACGATAGACTCACATTAGATTCCAGAGGGAAGCACGATAGACTCACATTAGATTCCAGAGGGATTCCCGATAGACTCATGTTAGATTGCAGAGGGAATCACGATAGACTCACGTTAGATTCCGGAGGGAATCCCGATAGACTCACCTCAGATTCCAGAGAGAATCCCGATAGACTCACCTTAAATTCCAGAGGGAATAACGATAGACTCACATTAGATTCCAGAGGGATTCACGATAGACTCACGTTAGACTCCAGAGGGAATTACGATAGACTCACATTAGATTCCAGAGGGAAGAACGATAGACTCACCTCAGATTCCAGAGGGAATTACGATAGACTCACATTAGATTCCAGAGGGAAGAACGATAGACTCACCTCAGATTCCAGAGAGAATCCCGATAGACTCACGTTAGATTGTAGAGGGAATCGCGATAAACTCACGTTAGATTCCAGAGGGAAGAACGATAGACTCACCTCAGATTCCAGAGAGAATCCCGATAGACTCACCTTAAATTCCAGAGGGAATCACGATAGACTCACATTAGAATCCAGAGGGAAGAACGATTCACTCACATTAGATTCCAGAGGGAATCCCGATAGACTCACGTTAGATTGTAGAGGGAATCGCGATAGACTCGCGTCAGATTCCAGTGGGAATCTTGATAGACTCTCGTTAGATTCCGGAGGGAATCCCGATAGACTCACGTTAGACTTCAGAGGGAATCACGATAGACTCACATTAGAATCCAGAGGGAATTACGATAGACTCACATTAGATTCCAGAGGGAAGCACGATAGACTCACATTAGATTCCAGAGGGATTCCCGATAGACTCACATTAGATTCCAGAGGGAATTACGATAGACTCACATTAGATTCCAGAGGGAATTACGATAGACTCACATTAGATTCCAGAGGGAAGCACGATAGACTCACATTAGATTCCAGAGGGAATTACGATAGACTCACATTAGATTCCAGAGGGAATTACGATAGACTCACATTAGATTCCAGAGGGAAGCACGATAGACTCACATTAGAATCCAGAGGGAATTACGATAGACTCACATTAGATTCCAGAGGGAATCACGATAGACTCACGTTAGAATCCAGAGGGAATCCTGATAGACTCACGTTAGATTCCGGAGGGAATCCCGATAGACTCACCTCAGATTCCAGAGAGAATCCCGATAGACTCACCTTAAATTCCAGAGGGAATAACGATAGACTCACATTAGATTCCAGAGGGATTCACGATAGACTCACGTTAGATTCCAGAGGGAATCCCGATAGACTCACCTCAGATTCCAGAGAGAATCCCGATAGACTCACCTTAAATTCCAGAGGGAATAACGATAGACTCACATTAGATTCCAGAGGGATTCACGATAGACTCACGTTAGATTCCAGAGGGAATTACGATAGACTCACATTAGATTCCAGAGGGAAGAACGATAGACTCACCTCAGATTCCAGAGAGAATCCCGATAGACTCACGTTAGATTGTAGAGGGAATCGCGATAAACTCACGTTAGATTCCAGAGCGAATCCCGATAGACTCACCTCAGATTCCAGAGAGAATCCCGATAGACTCACCTTAAATTCCAGAGGGAATCCCGATAGACTCACGTTAGATTGTAGAGGGAATCGCGATAAACTCACGTTAGATTCCAGAGGGAAGAACGATAGACTCACCTCAGATTCCAGAGAGAATCCCGATAGACTCACCTTAAATTCCAGAGGGAATCACGATAGACTCACATTAGAATCCAGAGGGAAGAACGATACACTCACATTAGATTCCAGAGGGAATCCCGATAGACTCACGTTAGATTGTAGAGGGAATCGCGATAGACTCGCGTTAGATTCCAGTGGGAATCTTGATAGACTCTCGTTAGATTCCGGAGGGAATCCCGATAGACTCACGTTAGACTTCAGAGGGAATCACGATAGACTCACATTAGAATCCAGAGGGAATTACGATAGACTCACATTAGATTCCAGAGGGAAGCACGATAGACTCACATTAGATTCCAGAGGGATTCCCGATAGACTCACATTAGATTCCAGAGGGAATTACGATAGACTCACATTAGATTCCAGAGGGAATTACGATAGACTCACATTAGATTCCAGAGGGAAGCACGATAGACTCACATTAGATTCCAGAGGGAATTACGATAGACTCACATTAGATTCCAGAGGGAAGCACGATAGACTCACATTAGATTCCAGAGGGATTCCCGATAGACTCATGTTAGATTGCAGAGGGAATCACGATAGACTCACGTTAGATTCCGGAGGGAATCCCGATAGACTCACCTCAGATTCCAGAGAGAATCCCGATAGACTCACCTTAAATTCCAGAGGGAATAACGATAGACTCACATTAGATTCCAGAGGGATTCACGATAGACTCACGTTAGATTCCAGAGGGAATCCCGATAGACTCACCTCAGATTCCAGAGAGAATCCCGATAGACTCACCTTAAATTCCAGAGGGAATAACGATAGACTCACATTAGATTCCAGAGGGATTCACGATAGACTCACGTTAGATTCCAGAGGGAATCCCGATAGACTCACGTTAGACTTCAGAGGGAATCACGATAGACTCACATTAGAATCCAGAGGGAATTACGATAGACTCACATTAGATTCCAGAGGGAAGCACGATAGACTCACATTAGATTCCAGAGGGAATTACGATAGACTCACATTAGATTCCAGAGGGAAGCACGATAGACTCACATTAGATTCCAGAGGGATTCCCGATAGACTCATGTTAGATTGCAGAGGGAATCACGATAGACTCACGTTAGATTCCGGAGGGAATCCCGATAGACTCACATTAGATTCCAGAGGGAAGAACGATAGACTCACCTCAGATTCCAGAGGGAATCCCGATAGACTCTCGTTAGATTCCGCAGGGAATCCCGATAGACTCACGTTAGATTTCAGAGGGAATCACGATAGACTCACATTAGAATCCAGAGGGAATTACGATAGACTCACATTAGATTCCAGAGGGAATTACGATAGACTCACATTAGATTCCAGAGGGAAGCACGATAGACTCACATTAGATTCCAGAGGGAATTACGATAGACTCACATTAGATTCCAGAGGGAATTACGATAGACTCACATTAGATTCCAGAGGGAAGCACGATAGACTCACATTAGATTCCAGAGGGAAGAACGATAGACTCACCTCAGATTCCAGAGAGAATCCCGATGGACTCACGTTAGATTGTAGAGGGAATCGCGATAAACTCACGTTAGATTCCAGAGCGAATCCCGATAGACTCACCTCAGATTCCAGAGAGAATCCCGATAGACTCACCTTAAATTCCAGAGGGAATCCCGATAGACTCACGTTAGATTCCAGAGAGAATCCCGATAGACTCACCTTAAATTCCAGAGGGAATAACGATAGACTCACATTAGATTCCAGAGGGATTCACGATAGACTCACGTTAGATTCCAGAGGGAATCCCGATAGACTCACGTTAGACTTCAGAGGGAATCACGATAGACTCACATTAGAATCCAGAGGGAATTACGATAGACTCACATTAGATTCCAGAGGGAAGCACGATAGACTCACATTAGATTCCAGAGGGATTCCCGATAGACTCACATTAGATTCCAGAGGGAATTACGATAGACTCACATTAGATTCCAGAGGGAATCCCGATAGACTCACCTCAGATTCCAGAGAGAATCCCGATAGACTCACCTTAAATTCCAGAGGGAATAACGATAGACTCACATTAGATTCCAGAGGGATTCACGATAGACTCACGTTAGACTCCAGAGGGAATTACGATAGACTCACATTAGATTCCAGAGGGAAGAACGATAGACTCACCTCAGATTCCAGAGGGAATTACGATAGACTCACATTAGATTCCAGAGGGAATTACGATAGACTCACATTAGATTCCAGAGGGAATCCCGATAGACTCACCTCAGATTCCAGAGAGAATCCCGATAGACTCACCTTAAATTCCAGAGGGAATAACGATAGACTCACATTAGATTCCAGAGGGATTCACGATAGACTCACGTTAGACTCCAGAGGGAATTACGATAGACTCACATTAGATTCCAGAGGGAAGAACGATAGACTCACCTCAGATTCCAGAGGGAATTACGATAGACTCACATTAGATTCCAGAGGGAAGAACGATAAACTCACCTCAGATTCCAGAGAGAATCCCGATAGACTCACGTTAGATTGTAGAGGGAATCGCGATAAACTCACGTTAGATTCCAGAGCGAATCCCGATAGACTCACCTCAGATTCCAGAGAGAATCCCGATAGACTCACCTTAAATTCCAGAGGGAATCCCGATAGACTCACGTTAGATTGTAGAGGGAATCGCGATAAACTCACGTTAGATTCCAGAGGGAAGAACGATAGACTCACCTCAGATTCCAGAGAGAATCCCGATAGACTCACCTTAAATTCCAGAGGGAATCACGATAGACTCACATTAGAATCCAGAGGGAAGAACGATACACTCACATTAGATTCCAGAGGGAATCCCGATAGACTCACGTTAGATTGTAGAGGGAATCGCGATAGACTCGCGTTAGATTCCAGTGGGAATCTTGATAGACTCTCGTTAGATTCCGGAGGGAATCCCGATAGACTCACGTTAGACTTCAGAGGGAATCACGATAGACTCACATTAGAATCCAGAGGGAATTACGATAGACTCACATTAGATTCCAGAGGGAAGCACGATAGACTCACATTAGATTCCAGAGGGATTCCCGATAGACTCACATTAGATTCCAGAGGGAATTACGATAGACTCACATTAGATTCCAGAGGGAATTACGATAGACTCACATTAGATTCCAGAGGGAAGCACGATAGACTCACATTAGATTCCAGAGGGAATTACGATAGACTCACATTAGATTCCAGAGGGAATTACGATAGACTCACATTAGATTCCAGAGGGAAGCACGATAGACTCACATTAGATTCCAGAGGGATTCCCGATAGACTCATGTTAGATTGCAGAGGGAATCACGATAGACTCACAATAGATTCCAGAGGGAATCACGATAGACTCACGTTAGAATCCAGAGGGAATCCTGATAGACTCACGTTAGATTCCGGAGGGAATCGCGATAGACTCACCTCAGATTCCAGAGAGAATCCCGATAGACTCACCTTAAATTCCAGAGGGAATAACGATAGACTCACATTAGATTCCAGAGGGATTCACGATAGACTCACGTTAGATTCCAGAGGGAATCCCGATAGACTCACCTCAGATTCCAGAGAGAATCCCGATAGACTCACCTTAAATTCCAGAGGGAATAACGATAGACTCACATTAGATTCCAGAGGGATTCACGATAGACTCACGTTAGATTCCAGAGGGAATTACGATAGACTCACATTAGATTCCAGAGGGAAGAACGATAGACTCACCTCAGATTCCAGAGAGAATCCCGATAGACTCACGTTAGATTGTAGAGGGAATCGCGATAAACTCACGTTAGATTCCAGAGCGAATCCCGATAGACTCACCTCAGATTCCAGAGAGAATCCCGATAGACTCACCTTAAATTCCAGAGGGAATCCCGATAGACTCACGTTAGATTGTAGAGGGAATCGCGATAAACTCACGTTAGATTCCAGAGGGAAGAACGATAGACTCACCTCAGATTCCAGAGAGAATCCCGATAGACTCACCTTAAATTCCAGAGGGAATCACGATAGACTCACATTAGAATCCAGAGGGAAGAACGATACACTCACATTAGATTCCAGAGGGAATCCCGATAGACTCACGTTAGATTGTAGAGGGAATCGCGATAGACTCGCGTTAGATTCCAGTGGGAATCTTGATAGACTCTCGTTAGATTCCGGAGGGAATCCCGATAGACTCACGTTAGACTTCAGAGGGAATCACGATAGACTCACATTAGAATCCAGAGGGAATTACGATAGACTCACATTAGATTCCAGAGGGAAGCACGATAGACTCACATTAGATTCCAGAGGGATTCCCGATAGACTCACATTAGATTCCAGAGGGAATTACGATAGACTCACATTAGATTCCAGAGGGAATTACGATAGACTCACATTAGATTCCAGAGGGAAGCACGATAGACTCCCATTAGATTCCAGAGGGAATTACGATAGACTCACATTAGATTCCAGAGGGAATTACGATAGACTCACATTAGATTCCAGAGGGAAGCACGATAGACTCACATTAGATTCCAGAGGGATTCCCGATAGACTCATGTTAGATTGCAGAGGGAATCACGATAGACTCACAATAGATTCCAGAGGGAATCACGATAGACTCACGTTAGAATCCAGAGGGAATCCTGATAGACTCACGTTAGATTCCAGAGGGAATCCCGATAGACTCACCTCAGATTCCAGAGAGAATCCCGATAGACTCACCTTAAATTCCAGAGGGAATAACGATAGACTCACATTAGATTCCAGAGGGATTCACGATAGACTCACGTTAGACTCCAGAGGGAATTACGATAGACTCACATTAGATTCCAGAGGGAAGAACGATAGACTCACCTCAGATTCCAGAGGGAATTACGATAGACTCACATTAGATTCCAGAGGGAAGAACGATAGACTCACCTCAGATTCCAGAGAGAATCCCGATAGACTCACGTTAGATTGTAGAGGGAATCGCGATAAACTCACGTTACATTCCAGAGCGAATCCCGATAGACTCACCTCAGATTCCAGAGAGAATCCCGATAGACTCACCTTAAATTCCAGAGGGAATCCCGATAGACTCACGTTAGATTGTAGAGGGAATCGCGATAAACTCACGTTAGATTCCAGAGGGAAGAACGATAGACTCACCTCAGATTCCAGAGAGAATCCCGATAGACTCACCTTAAATTCCAGAGGGAATCACGATAGACTCACATTAGAATCCAGAGGGAAGAACGATACACTCACATTAGATTCCAGAGGGAATCCCGATAGACTCACGTTAGATTGTAGAGGGAATCGCGATAGACTCGCGTTAGATTCCAGTGGGAATCTTGATAGACTCTCGTTAGATTCCGGAGGGAATCCCGATAGACTCACGTTAGACTTCAGAGGGAATCACGATAGACTCACATTAGAATCCAGAGGGAATTACGATAGACTCACATTAGATTCCAGAGGGAAGCACGATAGACTCACATTAGATTCCAGAGGGATTCCCGATAGACTCACATTAGATTCCAGAGGGAATTACGATAGACTCACATTAGATTCCAGAGGGAATTACGATAGACTCACATTAGATTCCAGAGGGAAGCACGATAGACTCACATTAGATTCCAGAGGGAATTACGATAGACTCACATTAGATTCCAGAGGGAATTACGATAGACTCACATTAGATTCCAGAGGGAAGCACGATAGACTCACATTAGATTCCAGAGGGATTCCCGATAGACTCATGTTAGATTGCAGAGGGAATCACGATAGACTCACGTTAGATTCCGGAGGGAATCCCGATAGACTCACCTCAGATTCCAGAGAGAATCCCGATAGACTCACCTTAAATTCCAGAGGGAATAACGATAGACTCACATTAGATTCCAGAGGGATTCACGATAGACTCACGTTAGATTCCAGAGGGAATCCCGATAGACTCACCTCAGATTCCAGAGAGAATCCCGATAGACTCACCTTAAATTCCAGAGGGAATAACGATAGACTCACATTAGATTCCAGAGGGATTCACGATAGACTCACGTTAGACTCCAGAGGGAATTACGATGGACTCACATTAGATTCCAGAGGGAAGAACGATAGACTCACCTCAGATTCCAGAGGGAATTACGATAGACTCACATTAGATTCCAGAGGGAAGAACGATAGACTCACCTCAGATTCCAGAGAGAATCCCGATAGACTCACGTTAGATTGTAGAGGGAATCGCGATAAACTCACGTTAGATTCCAGAGCGAATCCCGATAGACTCACCTCAGATTCCAGAGAGAATCCCGATAGACTCACCTTAAATTCCAGAGGGAATCCCGATAGACTCACGTTAGATTGTAGAGGGAATCGCGATAAACTCACGTTAGATTCCAGAGGGAAGAACGATAGACTCACCTCAGATTCCAGAGAGAATCCCGATAGACTCACCTTAAATTCCAGAGGGAATCACGATAGACTCACATTAGAATCCAGAGGGAAGAACGATACACTCACATTAGATTCCAGAGGGAATCCCGATAGACTCACGTTAGATTGTAGAGGGAATCGCGATAGACTCGCGTTAGATTCCAGTGGGAATCTTGATAGACTCTCGTTAGATTCCGGAGGGAATCCCGATAGACTCACGTTAGACTTCAGAGGGAATCACGATAGACTCACATTAGAATCCAGAGGGAATTACGATAGACTCACATTAGATTCCAGAGGGAAGCACGATAGACTCACATTAGATTCCAGAGGGATTCCCGATAGACTCACATTAGATTCCAGAGGGAATTACGATAGACTCACATTAGATTCCAGAGGGAATTACGATAGACTCACATTAGATTCCAGAGGGAAGCACGATAGACTCACATTAGATTCCAGAGGGAATTACGATAGACTCACATTAGATTCCAGAGGGAATTACGATAGACTCACATTAGATTCCAGAGGGAAGCACGATAGACTCACATTAGATTCCAGAGGGATTCCCGATAGACTCATGTTAGATTGCAGAGGGAATCACGATAGACTCACAATAGATTCCAGAGGGAATCACGATAGACTCACGTTAGAATCCAGAGGGAATCCTGATAGACTCACGTTAGATTCCGGAGGGAATCCCGATAGACTCACCTCAGATTCCAGAGAGAATCCCGATAGACTCACCTTAAATTCCAGAGGGAATAACGATAGACTCACATTAGATTCCAGAGGGATTCACGATAGACTCACGTTAGATTCCAGAGGGAATCCCGATAGACTCACCTCAGATTCCAGAGAGAATCCCGATAGACTCACCTTAAATTCCAGAGGGAATAACGATAGACTCACATTAGATTCCAGAGGGATTCACGATAGACTCACGTTAGACTCCAGAGGGAATTACGATAGACTCACATTAGATTCCAGAGGGAAGAACGATAGACTCACCTCAGATTCCAGAGGGAATTACGATAGACTCACATTAGATTCCAGAGGGAAGAACGATAGACTCACCTCAGATTCCAGAGAGAATCCCGATAGACTCACGTTAGATTGTAGAGGGAATCGCGATAAACTCACGTTAGATTCCAGAGCGAATCCCGATAGACTCACCTCAGATTCCAGAGAGAATCCCGATAGACTCACCTTAAATTCCAGAGGGAATCACGATAGACTCACATTAGATTCCAGAGGGATTCACGATAGACTCACGTTAGACTCCAGAGGGAATTACGATAGACTCACATTAGATTCCAGAGGGAAGAACGATAGACTCACCTCAGATTCCAGAGGGAATTACGATAGACTCACATTAGATTCCAGAGGGAAGAACGATAGACTCACCTCAGATTCCAGAGAGAATCCCGATAGACTCACGTTAGATTGTAGAGGGAATCGCGATAAACTCACGTTAGATTCCAGAGGGAAGAACGATAGACTCACCTCAGATTCCAGAGAGAATCCCGATAGACTCACCTTAAATTCCAGAGGGAATCACGATAGACTCACATTAGAATCCAGAGGGAAGAACGATAGACTCACCTCAGATTCCAGAGAGAATCCCGATAGACTCACGTTAGATTGTAGAGGGAATCGCGATAAACTCACGTTAGATTCCAGAGCGAATCCCGATAGACTCACCTCAGATTCCAGAGGGAATTACGATAGACTCACATTAGATTCCAGAGGGAAGCACGATAGACTCACATTAGAATCCAGAGGGAATTACGATAGACTCACATTAGATTCCAGAGGGAATCACGATAGACTCACAATAGATTCCAGAGGGAATCACGATAGACTCACGTTAGAATCCAGAGGGAATCCTGATAGACTCACGTTAGATTCCGGAGGGAATCCCGATAGACTCACCTCAGATTCCAGAGAGAATCCCGATAGACTCACCTTAAATTCCAGAGGGAATAACGATAGACTCACATTAGATTCCAGAGGGATTCACGATAGACTCACGTTAGATTCCAGAGGGAATCCCGATAGACTCACCTCAGATTCCAGAGAGAATCCCGATAGACTCACCTTAAATTCCAGAGGGAATAACGATAGACTCACATTAGATTCCAGAGGGATTCACGATAGACTCACGTTAGACTCCAGAGGGAATTACGATAGACTCACATTAGATTCCAGAGGGAAGAACGATAGACTCACCTCAGATTCCAGAGGGAATTACGATAGACTCACATTAGATTCCAGAGGGAAGAACGATAGATTCACCTCAGATTCCAGAGAGAATCCCGATAGACTCACGTTAGATTGTAGAGGGAATCGCGATAAACTCACGTTAGATTCCAGAGCGAATCCCGATAGACTCACCTCAGATTCCAGAGAGAATCCCGATAGACTCACCTTAAATTCCAGAGGGAATCACGATAGACTCACATTAGATTCCAGAGGGATTCACGATAGACTCACGTTAGACTCCAGAGGGAATTACGATAGACTCACATTAGATTCCAGAGGGAATCCCGATAGACTCACGTTAGATTGTAGAGGGAATCGCGATAGACTCGCGTCAGATTCCAGTGGGAATCTTGATAGACTCTCGTTAGATTCCGGAGGGAATCCCGATAGACTCACGTTAGACTTCAGAGGGAATCACGATAGACTCACATTAGAATCCAGAGGGAATTACGATAGACTCACATTAGATTCCAGAGGGAAGCACGATAGACTCACATTAGATTCCAGAGGGATTCCCGATAGACTCACATTAGATTCCAGAGGGAATTACGATAGACTCACATTAGATTCCAGAGGGAATTACGATAGACTCACATTAGATTCCAGAGGGAAGCACGATAGACTCACATTAGATTCCAGAGGGAATTACGATAGACTCACATTAGATTCCAGAGGGAATTACGATAGACTCACATTAGATTCCAGAGGGAAGCACGATAGACTCACATTAGAATCCAGAGGGAATTACGATAGACTCACATTAGATTCCAGAGGGAATCACGATAGACTCACAATAGATTCCAGAGGGAATCACGATAGACTCACGTTAGAATCCAGAGGGAATCCTGATAGACTCACGTTAGATTCCGGAGGGAATCCCGATAGACTCACCTCAGATTCCAGAGAGAATCCCGATAGACTCACCTTAAATTCCAGAGGGAATAACGATAGACTCACATTAGATTCCAGAGCGATTCACGATAGACTCACGTTAGATTCCAGAGGGAATCCCGATAGACTCACCTCAGATTCCAGAGAGAATCCCGATAGACTCACCTTAAATTCCAGAGGGAATAACGATAGACTCACATTAGATTCCAGAGGGATTCACGATAGACTCACGTTAGACTCCAGAGGGAATTACGATAGACTCACATTAGATTCCAGAGGGAAGAACGATAGACTCACCTCAGATTCCAGAGGGAATTACGATAGACTCACATTAGATTCCAGAGGGAAGAACGATAGATTCACCTCAGATTCCAGAGAGAATCCCGATAGACTCACGTTAGATTGTAGAGGGAATCGCGATAAACTCACGTTAGATTCCAGAGCGAATCCCGATAGACTCACCTCAGATTCCAGAGAGAATCCCGATAGACTCACCTTAAATTCCAGAGGGAATCCCGATAGACTCACGTTAGATTGTAGAGGGAATCGCGATAAACTCACGTTAGATTCCAGAGGGAAGAACGATAGACTCACCTCAGATTCCAGAGAGAATCCCGATAGACTCACCTTAAATTCCAGAGGGAATCACGATAGACTCACATTAGAATCCAGAGGGAAGAACGATACACTCACATTAGATTCCAGAGGGAATCCCGATAGACTCACGTTAGATTGTAGAGGGAATCGCGATAGACTCGCGTCAGATTCCAGTGGGAATCTTGATAGACTCTCGTTAGATTCCGGAGGGAATCCCGATAGACTCACGTTAGACTTCAGAGGGAATCACGATAGACTCACATTAGAATCCAGAGGGAATTACGATAGAATCACATTAGATTCCAGAGGGAAGCACGATAGACTCACATTAGATTCCAGAGGGATTCCCGATAGACTCACATTAGATTCCAGAGGGAATTACGATAGACTCACATTAGATTCCAGAGGGAATTACGATAGACTCACATTAGATTCCAGAGGGAAGCACGATAGACTCACATTAGATTCCAGAGGGAATTACGATAGACTCACATTAGATTCCAGAGGGAATTACGATAGACTCACATTAGATTCCAGAGGGAAGCACGATAGACTCACATTAGAATCCAGAGGGAATTACGATAGACTCACATTAGATTCCAGAGGGAATCACGATAGACTCACAATAGATTCCAGAGGGAATCACGATAGACTCACGTTAGAATCCAGAGGGAATCCTGATAGACTCACGTTAGATTCCGGAGGGAATCCCGATAGACTCACCTCAGATTCCAGAGAGAATCCCGATAGACTCACCTTAAATTCCAGAGGGAATAACGATAGACTCACATTAGATTCCAGAGGGATTCACGATAGACTCACGTTAGATTCCAGAGGGAATCCCGATAGACTCACCTCAGATTCCAGAGAGAATCCCGATAGACTCACCTTAAATTCCAGAGGGAATAACGATAGACTCACATTAGATTCCAGAGGGATTCACGATAGACTCACGTTAGACTCCAGAGGGAATTACGATAGACTCACATTAGATTCCAGAGGGAAGAACGATAGACTCACCTCAGATTCCAGAGGGAATTACGATAGACTCACATTAGATTCCAGAGGGAAGAACGATAGACTCACCTCAGATTCCAGAGAGAATCCCGATAGACTCACGTTAGATTGTAGAGGGAATCGCGATAAACTCACGTTAGATTCCAGAGCGAATCCCGATAGACTCACCTCAGATTCCAGAGAGAATCCCGATAGACTCACCTTAAATTCCAGAGGGAATCCCGATAGACTCACGTTAGATTGTAGAGGGAATCGCGATAAACTCACGTTAGATTCCAGAGGGAAGAACGATAGACTCACCTCAGATTCCAGAGAGAATCCCGATAGACTCACCTTAAATTCCAGAGGGAATCACGATAGACTCACATTAGAATCCAGAGGGAAGAACGATACACTCACGTTAGACTTCAGAGGGAATCACGATAGACTCATGTTAGATTGCAGAGGGAATCACGATAGACTCACAATAGATTCCAGAGGGAATCACGATAGACTCACGTTAGAATCCAGAGGGAATCCTGATAGACTCACGTTAGATTCCGGAGGGAATCCCGATAGACTCACCTCAGATTCCAGAGAGAATCCCGATAGACTCACCTTAAATTCCAGAGGGAATAACGATAGACTCACATTAGATTCCAGAGGGATTCACGATAGACTCACGTTAGATTCCAGAGGGAATCGCGATAAACTCACCTCAGATTCCAGAGAGAATCCCGATAGACTCACGTTAGATTGTAGAGGGAATCGCGATAGACTCGCGTCAGATTCCAGTGGGAATCTTGATAGACTCTCGTTAGATTCCGGAGGGAATCCCGATAGACTCACGTTAGACTTCAGAGGGAATCACGATAGACTCACATTAGAATCCAGAGGGAATTACGATAGACTCACATTAGATTCCAGAGGGAATCACGATAGACTCACAATAGATTCCAGAGGGAATCACGATAGACTCACGTTAGAATCCAGAGGGAATCCTGATAGACTCACGTTAGATTCCGGAGGGAATCCCGATAGACTCACCTCAGATTCCAGAGAGAATCCCGATAGACTCACCTTAAATTCCAGAGGGAATAACGATAGACTCACATTAGATTCCAGAGGGATTCACGATAGACTCACGTTAGATTCCAGAGGGAATCCCGATAGACTCACCTCAGATTCCAGAGAGAATCCCGATAGACTCACCTTAAATTCCAGAGGGAATAACGATAGACTCACATTAGATTCCAGAGGGATTCACGATAGACTCACGTTAGACTCCAGAGGGAATTACGATAGACTCACATTAGATTCCAGAGGGAAGAACGATAGACTCACCTCAGATTCCAGAGGGAATTACGATAGACTCACATTAGATTCCAGAGGGAAGAACGATAGACTCACCTCAGATTCCAGAGAGAATCCCGATAGACTCACGTTAGATTGTAGAGGGAATCGCGATAAACTCACGTTAGATTCCAGAGCGAATCCCGATAGACTCACCTCAGATTCCAGAGAGAATCCCGATAGACTCACCTTAAATTCCAGAGGGAATCCCGATAGACTCACGTTAGATTGTAGAGGGAATCGCGATAAACTCACGTTAGATTCCAGAGGGAAGAACGATAGACTCACCTCAGATTCCAGAGAGAATCCCGATAGACTCACCTTAAATTCCAGAGGGAATCACGATAGACTCACATTAGAATCCAGAGGGAAGAACGATACACTCACGTTAGACTTCAGAGGGAATCACGATAGACTCATGTTAGATTGCAGAGGGAATCACGATAGACTCACAATAGATTCCAGAGGGAATCACGATAGACTCACGTTAGAATCCAGAGGGAATCCTGATAGACTCACGTTAGATTCCGGAGGGAATCCCGATAGACTCACCTCAGATTCCAGAGAGAATCCCGATAGACTCACCTTAAATTCCAGAGGGAATAACGATAGACTCACATTAGATTCCAGAGGGATTCACGATAGACTCACGTTAGATTCCAGAGGGAATCGCGATAAACTCACCTCAGATTCCAGAGAGAATCCCGATAGACTCACGTTAGATTGTAGAGGGAATCGCGATAGACTCGCGTCAGATTCCAGTGGGAATCTTGATAGACTCTCGTTAGATTCCGGAGGGAATCCCGATAGACTCACGTTAGACTTCAGAGGGAATCACGATAGACTCACATTAGAATCCAGAGGGAATTACGATAGACTCACATTAGATTCCAGAGGGATTCCCGATAGACTCATGTTAGATTGCAGAGGGAATCACGATAGACTCACAATAGATTCCAGAGGGAATCACGATAGACTCACGTTAGAATCCAGAGGGAATCCTGATAGACTCACGTTAGATTCCGGAGGGAATCCCGATAGACTCACCTCAGATTCCAGAGAGAATCCCGATAGACTCACCTTAAATTCCAGAGGGAATAACGATAGACTCACATTAGATTCCAGAGGGATTCACGATAGACTCACGTTAGATTCCAGAGGGAATCCCGATAGATTCACCTCAGATTCCAGAGAGAATCCCGATAGACTCACCTTAAATTCCAGAGGGAATAACGATAGACTCACATTAGATTCCAGAGGGATTCACGATAGACTCACGTTAGACTCCAGAGGGAATTACGATAGACTCACATTAGATTCCAGAGGGAAGAACGATAGACTCACCTCAGATTCCAGAGGGAATTACGATAGACTCACATTAGATTCCAGAGGGAAGAACGATAGACTCACCTCAGATTCCAGAGAGAATCCCGATAGACTCACGTTAGATTGTAGAGGGAATCGCGATAAACTCACGTTAGATTCCAGAGCGAATCCCGATAGACTCACCTCAGATTCCAGAGAGAATCCCGATAGACTCACCTTAAATTCCAGAGGGAATCCCGATAGACTCACGTTAGATTGTAGAGGGAATCGCGATAAACTCACGTTAGATTCCAGAGGGAAGAACGATAGACTCACCTCAGATTCCAGAGAGAATCCCGATAGACTCACCTTAAATTCCAGAGGGAATCACGATAGACTCACATTAGATTCCAGAGGGAAGAACGATACACTCACATTAGATTCCAGAGGGAATCCCGATAGACTCACGTTAGATTGTAGAGGGAATCGTGATAGACTCGCGTTAGATTCCAGTGGGAATCCTGATAGACTCTCGTTAGATTCCGGAGGGTATCCCGATAGACTCACGTTAGACTTCAGAGGGAATCACGATAGACTCACATTAGAATCCAGAGGGAATTACGATAGACTCACATTAGATTCCAGAGGGAAGCACGATAGACTCACATTAGATTCCAGAGGGATTCCCGATAGACTCACGTTAGATTGCAGAGGGAATCACGATAGACTCACAATGGATTCCGAATATCCCCAGTAAACTCCAACGACAACGTGAAGTCGCCGCTGCTCTGGCTGCCGCCAAGCGTTTCACGAAATGGCGGAAGTTAGCCGCCGCGACAGTCAAACAAGATATTCAATAGGTGGTGAAGGCTTATTACACAAATATTAAAGCATTCGTAAAGCCAAGGGTAGGCTAACCCACCCACAACCTCAGAAGTATGACCCGGAAGTGCCTATTGGCACGAAGACCGAAATGAAAAGTGGCACAGGATATTCAACTCACCGATCACCAGCAGAAGATGAGACTGCGTTGCCCTCGGAGTAGCTCGTAGCTGGAGTGATGATCCTCGTAGCGTTTGGACGATTTGAACAGATCACTTAGCACGGATGTCACTTAGAAGAATGAGTGAATTCTTGTCGAAAACTAGCTTATTTTATATGCGCCGGCCGAGTTCTGCCGGCGCGTGGATTGGCACTTGACTACGCTCAATCACCCCCTAATTGGCTGCAGGGTTCATCACTTACTTTATTAGGAACTTCTACATACTCTATAATCCGCACAGCGTATTTCCGTGGAAATTCGGCGGCTTGGCCAAAAATCGTCGTTTTCCTGAGCGGAAGCAAAACAGAGGCCTGGCTCGCGCTAGAACTCCGGCAGGGCCGCAGGTAGTCTATAATGACACCCTGCCCTAAAGCGAAGAGAGGAATCCTTGAGGGCTGGTAATTCCTCTACCAATTCTTTACACAAAATCCATTCTCGCAGCGGGTACGAAGGTGTACCTCGCGAGTGGAAGACACCAAAAGGTCGAAGCTTCCCGCACGTTGCCACAACGGTGGTTCAACGGCGGGAGCAGAGAGATATTGGAGCCGGCTCTTCCGCACCCACAAGCCCAGTTCGGAACAGGCAAGTGGGTGTCCGTCAGTCCATTCCGACCAAGAAATCGGAGGGCTCCGACAACTAACTGTTGCATACATCCAGAAGTTCCTATCCTAATAAGTCCAAAATAAAGTAAATGCCGCCGCGTGACGCGGCTCTGAATACGCTGCTCCTCGCAGCGGTGCGTAGTTCGTCGGCGCCAATGCGCGGTGATCCTACTCTTATGCGGTATTTCGTCGTGCCTGAAACTCAAAGATGACAATGGTTCCGAATAGACGACGCTAGGAACCCTTAATCGTGCGCTCAAATCAGCCTGCAAGCTACCCGTCCCCACTCCGAGCCCCGAGTATGTCCGAGGACGTGGAATACGCGAATTTTCTGACGTCCAGCGAACTGCAACGTCACAGTAGATGTGTGCAAAGTTTCAGCGCTGTCAGTCAAATAGTTTTTGAGTTATCTATCACGCATATCCTGAAAATACAGTTTCGAGAAAAACGTGTTTAAAGTTTGGAGAAGTTTAAAGAAGTAAGTACTGAATGATTTTCCTGGCCTACCGGTTAGACTGCGATTCCAGGACCATACAAGAGTCCTTCGACTTCTTCGTAAAACTGATTTGCTTCGCAAAGTTGGTTCTTTCGTTCTACACGAGCCTCTTTAGTTGTGGACAAGCTACGCGGTCACTTATACCTACGGCGCATTTCGCGGTGGAGCAGAGATAAGTCACGTTAGCAGGTCATAACATCGAAACAGCTCCGAATTTCGCTTTAAAGCTTTAAGATCATATTCTTGACATACACTATGAACATTTTCAGAAAAAAATGAAATTTTGCAAGCACCTAAAGGTGGTTTCCCCCTTAAACTGGAAGGTTTCCACGTACAGACATACGTAAGTATTGACAAGCCTCATCCAGCTTCGCGAAAGTTGCGTTATAAAAACTGTCACCATTGTGAACCATCGCCAGTTCACAACGCGTATTGACGACTGGTTTAAATACCAGGGTGAAGACAGTATAACTTTTGTAGGAAATAAAGTTAGTTGGTCTAATCATCAATAGAAATTGTTGTAGAACAATTTTCCTAAAACGCCTATCCATAAGCCGGCAGCAAGCAATTCTACGAATCAGCTAGGGTTGAAGATAGGAACACGGTCATACAGATCTGAAGGGAGAATAAGGATTTTCCTGATCTGCAGCCGACGGTCACGGACCAAAGGAAATAGAAATAAAATAGATTCTGTGTGGCATTTCCCCGGTGAACCGTCAGCAACCTACAAACTCCTTATTGCAGATTTTTTCAACGTTCTGGGACGTACAAATCAAGTGGCGACCGGGTCGAGCTTGCGAATGACCGCGAACCCAAACTCAACGTGTTATAACTAGAAGAGTGATGACTGTTAAGAAAGTCCAGTACTAACACTCACTGCCTCGTAAGGTAGCGGCTGAGCGGTCACAATATATTTCTCGATAAATATGTCCTACATTTGGTTGCGTATTATTCTTACTGCTGATTGAAAAGAGTGAAGCGCGGTTGCGCAGGACATAGTCATCCTGACACAGTGAAATATGAGGACCACATGCCATGAATTCTTGATTGAACCATCCACACTGATGGTAGGAATGGTAGGAAAACCTTCATAGGATGGGAGGAATATGCTGCAGACGTCGACTGCAACAGGTTTAATACAGTTTAACATACGGAAAAGTACTAACTTTCGGGTAAATGTTGAAAAGATGGTTCGCTCGGTATTGCACCGGCAATGTTATGAACTTCTAAATTTCAATTAAGATCTTTAATTGGTTTTAATAGTGCTTACAAGATATCAAATATGTCTACACTCCAGAAGATTTTATCCCACAACGTTTAAATAAAGCATGCAGCCGATATAGTAAGGCAGAACATGTCCGATATAAGGCACTCGATAAATTCATAGTTTCTTGATAGGTCTTTGCCATGAAAGCAGTAATTTCGAATGAAATCTGATTACGCATAATAACTGTGCGCCCAAAGTCAGAATGCCGAATCCAAGGAGGATTATGTAGGGTGGGAAGAGGTTATCCCTTATTGCTTTATGGCTGTGGCTTTATGGCTGTGGAAGCAAGTGTATCTTTCGTTAAAATCACGTGTCATAACTTTCCAGGAACTTTAATTGATAATTTTAATTAGAAAGTCCTAAATTAATAATTTTTAGAAAACCTTAGAATACTTTATTTGTTTTAAAGAATTACAAACTGCAAAGATTTTTTTTGTCACATTTCAAGGCTCTAGCTTACATGGTACGTGAGATATATCGTTTTTCGAAAAAAAACTTTGAATCCCGTTTTCACCCCCTTAGGGAAAGAATTTCGAAAAATCCGTTCTTATCTGCATCATGCAAATAATAAGGAAATATTACGTAGACGGCTAGAAAGAAATGGTACGCTCTCGTTACTCGGGGTGCTACTTTTATTACTAATTGTATTGTGGTTTATAAGTCGTATGAATAAAAGTGCTATGTAGAGGACTCACCACTTGCTGTTCTACCGTTCGCTACGTGTATCATTATTGAAACATGAACTAATAAATTCGACGAGACGAGTTATTCTTTTCATTCTTATAATTCTTATTACAATCCTTATTCTTATAACATCCTCCTCTGCTCATTGCAGGGAGAAAAGTGCGGTAGCGTAGGACATGGTCATTTTGACAATCTGAAACATGAATTCTCGATTCAACGATCAACACTGATTAATACATCCCAACTGAGGGATAGAAATCGTGCATACCATAGCGAAAGTTTTGTAGCACGGGACAAATAAGCTGCAAGCATCAATTGAGACCGGTTTCATACAGTTTATCATACAAAAAAGTATTAATTTCCGTGTGGATATTGGAACATCGCACCACCCGCTGTTGTACCTACAATATTATAAATTTCAATTAAATTCTTTAATTAGTCTGTACATACAGAATAGTAATAGGACTTACAAGTCGTCAAAGATGTCACCACTTGAGTCTAGGATATTTTGCATCATAAAGTTGACATAAAATATGTAGCCAAGTATCCCAAAACTGAACATTGTCGATATGAGACACTCGGCGAATTCGTCAGATGTAAATGTTTGTGTGCACTGCAGTAAGAATGCTCTCCATAGGTCTTTGCCATGAAATGATTAGTTTTGATTAGAGTCCACTTACCCGAAATATATGTGCGCTCAAACTCAACATGCCGATTGGAATAAAGATGCAGTAGGATGGGAACAAGCCTTCCTTTAATAATTTACAATATCTGTGGGAGTAAGTGTATATTCCGTTAAATCACATATGATGCTAGTTATCCAGAATTGATCTTTCTTGAACCAGGAGACTGGGTAGAGTCCCACGCCAAGTAGTAGTTATATCCGTCAAATAACATTAAAATGTAAGAAAATGCGCCAAGTAGCAGTTGGATTTCCCCCAAATTTGAAATATAACAAAAAAGATAATAGATATCATACAAGAAATTCAAGTTTTCATTCAAAGATACCTCGATTTAACTCGCATTAGCAATTAACAATAAATTAACAATAAATTAACAATAAATTAGTGATTAACAATAAAAAAAAACTTGGCGTGTGCGCCCTTCAATCGAGGCACTTGCTCTGGTAATATTGCTAAAAAACTCTAAAAGAAATTAAATTGTTGTTAAGTCTGTTTTGGGTTTGAATCAGTTTTCCATTGTCTTTTTACCTCGCAATAAAACGCGCACACGCCAAGTTTTTTTTATTGTTAATCGCTAATTTATTGTTGATTTATTACTAATTGCTAATGCGAATTAAATCGAGGTATCTTTGAATGAAAATTTGGCTTTCTTGTATGATATCTCTTATCTTTTTTGTTATATTTCAATTTTGGGGGAGATCAAACTGCTACTTGGGGCATTTTCTTACATTTTAATGTTTTTCGACAGATATATATAACTGCTACTTGGCACGAGACTCTACCGAGTCTCCTGATATGTTACGGGCAATGTGCATAACATCAGCGTTTTGTACAATGCCCGGGCATTCTGTAGAATGCACAATTTTTTGGGCAATGTATATAATGGGCAAATATTTCACAAATTGCCCGGGCATTTTATATAATGCCCGCGGCTCGTTGGGCAATGTGTTGAATCCATAGTTGACATTTTGGTAATGATATAGAACAGTATACTCCTCACCGAATTCAATGCCCTTGATATATGTTGTATGTAGGGGAAATCATTCTGAGTAACTTTTCCCTATACAAGTAACCGTCGCACGGATTTAGTTTTCAAGATATACACAAAAATATGTTTCGAGTTTGAATTTTCTATGATCCAAGTAGAGTAACCAGTAAGCATACCAAATAGTCAAACAGTCAACATAAATCTTAACGTAAATATATCTGTGGTCTTGCGACTTTTTTGTCACAACTTTTTTGTCTTGTGACTTTGTGTGCTTTTTTCCTTATACCTGGTAGATACCTAATACAGACTTAATGACCCAGACTGCGGCAAATATATAGAATTTCTTCTAATTTCATAGTTAGATCGCTTTGTTTGTAATGCTGTCAGAAAAGCACTGTATTGTAGTATATTGAGCTGTTGACAGCATGAAGACTGAGTCATACTGAGTCTTGGCTGAGCGTTTCAATACATTAACCACCACCTTCTGGGCATTCTGTATAATGGCCTGACATCGTATAGAATGACCGAAACTTGTTACGGGCATTTTGCACAATGCCTGTTCGAATGGGTATTTTACAGAATTCCCGGTCATTGTACAAAATGCTCACGTTATGCACACTGCCCGTAACATGTACATATGGTACAGCACGCGACTACGGAGGATGGTTATCCCAAAGTGTAGCGGTTTTTATCCGCTATAAAACTTTCACCTCCATTTATGAAAGAGTTACAGCTCCGCGGATTTATTTATGAATTTTTTACTTCATCGGTGATTTTTCTGAATCCAGCAAGCCAAGAATTAAGCGAATCGGTTCAGTCATTCGGGAAAGATGCAAGGCGGATTTCACTTTTCTCACACCACCTATTGGGAATCTCTCTTTTGCCAATCTGAATCATTGTTTGACTTAACGCTTTACAATTTTAATATATATACCAAGCAAAATGTGTATACGCAGTCTAGTTTAGTTGTATCCTGACTGCCAAGTGCATAGCTCAAGGAACGCTTCAGCTAAAGAGCTAAAGCGATGAGATGAGGAAGGTAATGGAGAAGAAAGTATATTTCGAAAAGATAACAAAAATTTATTTTAAAGGAGCTACATATTAAATATTAATCCGCTCAAAAACATTACAACATCGAAAAACATTAAAATGTAAGAAAATGCGCCAAGTAGCAGTTGGATTTCCCCACAAAATTGAGATATAACAAAGAAGACATAGATATCATACAAGAAAGCCAGGTTTTCATTCAAAGATACCTCGATTTAATTCGTATTAGCAATTAAAAATAAATTAACAATAAATTAGCGATTAACAATAAAAAAAACTTGGCGCGTGCCCACTTCATTCGAGGCACTTGCTCTGGTAATATTGCTAAAAAAACTTTTAAAGAAATTAAATTGTAGTAAATTCAGTGTTACATATGAATCAATTTCACATTCCCCTTTTACCTCGCAATGAAGCGGACACACGCCAGGCTTTTTTACTGTTAATTGCTAGTACCAGTTAAATCGGGGTATCTTTGAATGAAAACCTGGCTTTCATGTATGATATATATATATACCTTTTTTGTTATGTTTCATTTTTGTGGGGTTGTGAAACTGCTATACTTGGCGTATTTTTTTACATTTTAATGTTTTTGTGCGGTAAATCGATCCACGCATCCTCCGCTGTTCGAGAAAACTCAAAAGATAAGTTTCATAGCGGTTATCGAAATATTTTATTTTCCGAGGACTTATTTCTTTACTTTCAACTTGTAACTGAATATTGCTGTCAATTTTAGTCACAATTAAGCATTGAAATTAAAGGAATGGAATGATATTTAAAAGGCTCGTGGGTCTCTATTTCGTAATGTAGAAATAAAGATGTCATTCATAAGCTAATAACCTAATAGCTCTGCAGTGTAAGCTGATCACCTCTCCTATCACCACCATATTACTGCTGCTCTTTGAATCCCTTACTGCAGAGGAACATAACAGCTTTTTAATTCTGCGACTGTGAATGAGAATTGCATTTTACTCTTTGAATTTATTCATCAATACAGATTAATTACCTCGTCACTTTGAAGAGAGCGCATGCATGCTGGACATAAGCAATTAAAAGAACTTCCGTTGATATAAGTACGACTGCTCCGACGATAATTGAGCTATTGAATAAGAAAACGGTTAAGAAAAAGTATTTCTTTTGGTCGAAGAAGGCCTCGAACATAATCGGAAAGCTACGACTTCGAGCTTGTTTTAGGGGCATCACTATGTCGAGGAACACCGATGACAATGGCAGGAAAATTAGGCAAAGTGCCACTGGACAAACAAGCACTGTAACAAATATGCTGTCGATAATTGTAGAAGTACACGAAATTCTATGTTGCTAGGAAAAAATATGTAATTACTAGCAAAGCTCTTCGTATGGAACTTGCCTCTTTCAATGTACTTCTTAATAATTCGGATCTCCTCTTTACTTGACAATCCCTTCCAGTCACCATTTATGCTCTTCGTAATTCTCTTAATCTAAATTAACACATAATACAACTGCAGTACTATAAAGGAAAGTGTTTCTTAACGTAAGAATTCACTCTTGCAATGACGGCAAAAATTAAGAATCACTTAAAGGGTCATATATGCCACGCACGTCTTTAAACACATAGAAGTATATTAATGGTTTTGAAGTACTAATACTTACTCCATTAAAAACTGATTATATGTGCATTATTGTACATACTTTAACGTAACTTCTCTGAAAAATTCGTTGTTATATATACATAAATAACTAAGTTGTATACTATATAATTAGCGTTGTCTTTTTCAAATTGCAACCTGAGGTGGTCAATATAGTTTGGTCAATTGTTGTCTAAAAAATATACAAAAATTGTGTATGAACTAGACAGAGAAAACTAGTCCTCAATGAGCCACAATACTTTTTTTTGACAAAGTTATTAAGAATAGTACCGTGGAATTCTATGGTCCCTTTGAAATTGGCGACTTTTTAATCGACTAAGACAAAAATTAAATGTTATATGCAAAATCCCTTCCGATGAGCATTAGAGTATTTAACAAAAATTATATTTTTCTTTGACATTGTAGGACGGATTGAACGACGGGTGCGCTTGGACCCCTCGTGCACGGCGCGCCCCTCATTGCCACATGCGGTTGCAAAAAGGAGTGCGGGTGCTAATCATAAAACAGAGCTACCTGAATATGGCTTAACGACGAATTGTTGGAATAAGATTCGTTAACGCGGTTAAACCACTGAATTTCCGAATCTCTCATTGGACATTTGAAAAGAAACAAATCGTAATTTTCTCAAATATGTGCATGAAATTGTCGATATCATGTTTAAGTATACATGTTATCAGGGCAATAAATACTTATTGTGCTCATTTCTCATTTTTATAAAAAAATCTACCGATTCTTTTGATAAACGCAGTACAACCTTGAGCAAAATTAGATATTTCTCTCACTATGTACACAGCAGATCCACTCATCGAAACATTATTAAGCTTCAAGAAATTTAAGTATACGAGCACAACAGATTACTAAGAAACCGGCTATATTCAGATACTTGTACCCCCAAAAAGACATTCGACATGTTAAAAAATTTGCCAAGTAGTTTTGTTTCATCCCCACAAAAGTGTTTTGCCTTCAACAAAAAGCATATTTTTCTTTGATTCACCAAAAAATTAATGGAAATCATTCGAAACAAAAGCCAAGCAACTATTCAATTATAATATTTTTTTTCAAATAATTTCAAACCATTTCTTCGTAATGCCGAAGAAATTACGGTAACACGGTCACAACACAAGCATGAAATACTTTATACTGCTAGGTAAGAGTTGGTTGCAGCTTGGGGTAAAGAAACGGTATAGTAGAGTTAATCATCAATAAAACATCTGATCCTTGGCGGGCCCGGTTATTCACAAATGGAGTTTCAAGCCTACACACAAATTGCTGAGTAGTTTGTATCCTCCATCACAGTATCACAGATCTTTGACGTATTGTTCAACGTGCGAGAGACAGTGAACAACATTCTTAACGCCCAAATTGCTGGGAGATTTTTATCGTTCAAATGATTCGTCGTACCATCACAGATCCTTGGCGTATTGTTAAACATACGAGAGGCGGTGAACAATATTCTTTAGAAAGCATTTGTTAGTTACCGGTGATATTGTACGTTAGTGTGTTTGGCGGTGCAGGAAGAGTAGTGTGAAGTTTGCGGCATTTTACGCGCGTACCTCACACTGTAGATGTTTTGATTGGTGGGTATTGTGTATGGTATAAATATTTCATGTATTTGTCGTGTGAAAGGCTAGAAACTCCATTTGTGAATAACCGGGCCCGCCAAGGATCAGATGTTTTATTGATGATTAACTCTACTATACCGTTTCTTTACCCCAAGCTGCAACCAACTCTTACCTAGCAGTATAAAGTATTTCATGCTTGTGTTGTGACCGTGTTACCGTAATTTCTTCGGCATTACGAAGAAATGGTTTGAAATTATTTGTAAAAAAATATTATAATTGAATAGTTGCTTGGCTTTTGTTTCGAATGATTTCCATTAATTTTTTGGTGAATCAAAGAAAAATATGCTTTTTGTTGAAGGCAAAACACTTTTGTGGGGATGAAACAAAACTACTTGGCAAATTTTTTAACATGTCGAATGTCTTTTTGGGGGATATCATAACTTTTTGATCAATAATATGTGAGAATGTACAATAAATAATAATTGTTTGTACAACTTTCGTAGAATGTAAAAGAAGAATATGATTTTTGTTGAATCCACAACACTGTTGTGGGAGAAAAGATTTTTGTGGGAGGAGCAACAACACTACTTGGCGAATTTATTTACATTCTTAATGTCTTTTTGGGGAATAATAATTGTTTGTACAACTTCCGTGGAATATAAAAGAAGAATATAATTTTTGTTGAATCCATAACACTGTTATGGGTGAAAAGATTTTTGTGGGAGGAGGAACAAGACTACTTCGCGAATTTATTTACATTCTTAATATCTTTTTGGGGGACATCATAACTTTTTGATCAGTAATATGTAAGAATGTATGAATCGAAAAGACTTGTGGGAGAAAAGATTTTTGTAGCAGATAGAAGAAAACTACTTGGCGAAATTTTTAACATTTTTGATGTCTTTTTCGGGGATTTTCAATTCTGAATTATATCGTAACCGTATCAAGTCTTGTGTCGTATAACATTTCTGTGAACTGAATCTCCGGAGAGTGGACTATGATTATTAGGATGAACACTTATTAGTTTCAATGTATACAATTCCAGTAACAATAGTACATAATAGTCGTGGTAAGACGCCGAATTTGCAATCTCATGGTTCCAGTTGTATTGCAAATATGTGACATTTTTTTTCATTCCTTGTTATTCAAGCAGATGAAATTATATTTTGATGTTAGTAATGAACTTATCTCGTGCTGCACAATTTCCACCTCCATCCAATTGCGAGGAATAGTGACCACACTATATTCCTATCTGTTTTGCAGTCAGTGGTGCCTTTTCACTTCCACGGTATCGGGTCATGACATATAATAAAATATTTACAAATGCGGTTTAAACGTTTGTCTGTCGATAGTCGCAAAGTAATTGTGAGATGAGTTTATTGCTATATCAAACTATATATTCTTCACCTACTTCAATAGCAAGGAATAAACAAAATATCAGATATTTGGAATAGAACTGGAACCATAAGATTGCAAATTTGGCGTCTTACCATAACGACTACTATTGTTATTGGAATTATACTCATTAAAACTAACAAGCGTTTCATTCTAATCCGGAGATTCAGTTCACAGAAATTTTATCACTACTTGGTGCGGAGACTCTATCGAGTCTCCTGATGACATGAATTAACATATAATTCAGAATTGAAAATAAAACAGTTTCATTAAAGTGCATTATTATCGAATTATGAAGGATATTACCGATAATTCGACATTGCAAAACTGTGATTGACTGTAGGTTATATTGTAGAATCCCAAGAACTGGAGTATCAATCTCATATAACAATTACACACGATGCCGTCAGTATTAAAATCCAATCTCTTGGAACAAGAGTTCATTGATATCTCCTAAGACTCGAATCGGATCAAAGAAAAATACTGAATAATATACTTGACAGAGGAACTCAGCCGGTTGTTATAAACTATTGATTTGAAATTTTGATTTTGATGTTATTTTAGGAGTATATTCAGAAACCAGTTCATAACGTGACAGATACTGGAGTGAAATGTGGGATTGCTCGTCTGCCAATTATTACCCGACCGTACTTGACCCTATTGGGGGATACCTGAGATGATACCTGCGCAGCACGGGTGAGCTTGGACCCCTCGTGCTCCGCGCACCCCTCATTCCATCATGCGGGTCCCAGACATAAAATAGAGCTACCTGACTATGGCTTAACAACAAATTGCAAGAATAAGAAAAATTCGTCAACGTAGTTATACTATTGAATCTTCGAATCAGCGTTAATTTACCGAATCACTTATTCGACATTCGAAAAGAAAGAAATCGTATTTTCATACATGTGCATGAAATTGTCGACATTTTGTTTAAGTATACATATTATTAATAAGGCAGTAAATATCTATTGTGCTCATTTCTAATTTTTTTAAATGATTATATTCACATAGAACTTGTAAACTGCTTGGCACCGAGAATCCACCGATTCTTCTAATCAACGCAGTACAACCTTGAACAAAATTAGACAATTGTTTCACTATATACACCGCATATGTAATCATTGAAACGTTACTAAGTTTCAAGAAATTTAAGTAAAAGTGCAAAAATGTCACCGACTTTAATAAGCAAATGAGTCATTCTTATTAAATGTTTATTATTAATAACTGCGTTGACTCTATACCGTTGGACGCGGGAAAGACAGTGCTTAGCGTATGTATGCGGTATAGTATCTGGTACCTGGTGCATACTACCTGGTCGGCGGTCCGAGGCATTCTGATGCCGAGTGCCCGCCCAACCGTACACAGGGCGCCACCAGCCACCTAGCGGCGAAAAATGGAAAGCAACATTTTAGGTCTTGATTATGAAGAAGAAGAAAAATTTCAGTAACTTTTCGCTACACGAGAAATATTTCAAAGATTTATATCTCCTGAACTAATCGACCGATTCCATTGCGACTTAGGTCATACAAATCAGAAAAAATCACAGAAAAATATAAGCCCAAAAAGAATTACTTCGTGCAGCAAATCTCCGAGAAATTGCAGAAACAAATTCGGGGACACTTTTGCAAACAGGCTAAATCGTTATGATTCGGGATAATAGAGCCTCGGGAGTCCCGCTGGGTCGTTTGGCTACGCCTTCACTACTTGGCGCGGAGACTCTACCGAGTCTCCTGAACTTGTATGGATAAATGTCACCGAGTTTAATGAAACAGCAGATAAGCAGATGAGTAATCTTATTAAAAATTGAATCTTTATTATTACTGACTGTGTTGACTCTATGCCGTGGGCCGCGGGAAAGACAGGCCTTACTGTTATATATCTGCTATGGTATCTGCTACCTGGTTCATACTACCTAGAATGTATTGAAGCGCAGAGGCTTGCCTGTACCGAGGCTCACGCCTATAACAGGAGGACCGAGGAGTACAGGTTCATCCACTTCAGCGAGCGATTATCCACGCTCTACAAGCTGAGGAAGGCTGGCACCCAAGTTGGTGGTACGCAACTCACACGTCGGGACCCAGCAAGAGAGGTCCCTTCCCCAGCATACAGGGCTGACCTCTGCCACCACGATGGTTCCGGGGGGCCCCTACGCCATAGTACCAGTTTCCGCGGTCGACTGGTGAGATCGTTCGCTGTGTGAACCGCTCTTAGTTTAAGCCCTACAGCCAGGCGGACTGGTATGCGAACAACAGTCGGATGTCCCCACAAAGTGATCCACCATAAGCACTGGTAGGGATCAACCTGGTTAAAAACCCAGGTCTTTCAGCCTACGGTGCCCCCTGCGGGGTGGTAGATGCTGCCTAGCTGACGTTCCGAGGCATTCTGATGCCTAGCGCCCGTCCAAAAGCGGACAGGGCGCCGCCAGCCACATGGTGGGGAAAAAAGGAAGGCGACGTTGTAGGTCTTCATTATGAAGAAGAAGAAGAAGCAGAAACTGAGTAACTGAGCACCGCGTCTAAAAACTCTTTCGAGAAAATGTGTTCAAAGTTTTATATGTAGTTTTGATTTGAGCAGAAATGTTTCAGGAGAATATATGTTAAACTATGTAGAATAATGAACATATAATGAGTTTTACAAACAGCAAGTATTAGTACTTCAAGAAAATTTATAAACTCCTGACTGCTTAATGACTTGTCTAACATATATGACCCCTTGATAAAGCACAGGTAAATCCACCGGGAGAAAAGAATTTGTCAGTACAAACAGGGCTTTGCACAATATGTACATATTCACATGTGTACATACATAGTCGCCGGCAACGAGAAACGATGTGAACTTGACGGTAATGGCACACCCAACGAGCATACACGGTATATTTCTGAGCAGTATCACTCTGGTATAATCGACCGTCAAAAAAGTAGCCGGCTAAAAACTACACTGCTTTTGATTGGCTAACCACAAAATTTAGTCGAATTTTTGAATGCTACCACATCACGCACCTGACTGAAACAACAGAGTAGCACAAAGAAGCTCGCGAGGAATCGTTTCAATCGTAGGATGAATTTGTTTCCGTAAGGCCAGAGTCCAGTCACGGAGAGTAGGCTGATATTTAACCGATGATAGTGTTGCCAATCTAACAATACGTCCATACCGTACCGCGGTTCGAACACGTCTGAACACCTGAGTGACCCCACCACCTGCGCGGTCGTCTTCCAGAGGAGAGTTGCAATTTCATGCCACCCCTATCGAGGGTTGCAAACTAAGTGGCATGCATTGTTTACTGCAAGGTGACGGAATCATTTTCGTGCCTGCTACTATATCAGCAGCTATTATTCGATCGATTGAAGTCTATAGCACCCGCTAATATTGTCTTTCGAAAGCACATCATTTGAAAACATTGCCCCATTACTCTTTAATACGCTTCCCCGCGACAATAGTACACGTTGAAAGTCTTACTTTCGATACAGTCGTCATGGAATTATCAACGACACATAGCAGAAAGGAACAGTCAATACATCAAGCGAGATAAATAAAAAGTGTGAAATTTTATAAAGATCGGAGTTATAATAGGATTTCTGTTTGGATTAGTGTGTGTTCTTATAATAGGTAACTGATCAGGAAAATATTGCACCGACAACAGGTGAAATGTTTAATTTGAAAGACGTCTTGTTAAGAAAAGACTAGCATAACTTATGTTGATGATAATTGAAATATATCAGAGGGAAACTGTTTAGTTCATTAACCCTGCGTGATTCAAATGAGGTTAAATTCATCGGTTCATTTTAATCGTGCATTTTTATTCGAATTATATATTTTTCTGCTTCAATAATATGTCGAGTAAAATTAACGCTACATGGGTCATGACGTTGTAACCAGCACAAAACATACTATAATAAGGCGCTTCGTCAATGCTACGTATATGCTTAAATTAACAGAATTAATGATTGGCAATGCTCTCAACAGATCTTCCAGAAAATCTTGACACATAATAAAAATATGTGATCAATTAACAACAACGAAAAACATTAATCATTAACAAAGAGTTTATGATTTGACATCAGTAATTCAAAAGCTATCCAACGAGTACAGTGGATAAATTACTATAAATTAACCAATTCAGCAATAGTTAACTCATTTGCAATTAACTAAAAAATAGTTGTTAAACATCTGTTAAACAATTGCCATCCGTTAAGTTCTGCAACCATTATCAACCGATGATATATACCTAAAGGCAGGTTTTCATACCATTTCAATCCTTAATGTTATTCACGGTTTAAACAATTCGTAAATCATTATAAACACATATTAATAATGTACAATAAGGATTGAAACTTATTTCACTCGCAAGCCTACATCAGGCTCAACACCTGACAAACCTCGTCTCATCTTAACGTCAACTAATTAACAAATTCATTATTTGAGAGGGGCGAACTATTCAGAGGTATAAATACGGGTCGTACAGCCCGCAGTTTTCAGTTTGGATTCAACCACGAACTAGCAAGGCTAGAGGAACCCTTCGTGAGTCACAAGTGTTTAGTTGGCGTTAAGCTGGAAGGTTTCCGCGTACAGTCTTTCGCATCTATTCACAAACGTTATCCAGCTCCGCGATCGTCGCGTTATAAAGGTGTCGGCATTGTGAGCCATCGCCAGTTCACAACGCGCAACGACAACTGGTTTAAATACCAGGGCGAAGACAGTGTATCGTTTATAGAAAATAAAGCTAGTGTGGATCTAGTCATCAACAGAAACAATTGTTGAACAATTTTCCTAAAACGCCTATCCATCATCCGACAGCAAGTATTCCTACGAATCAGCCAGGTTTGAAGATAGGAACACGGTCAAACAGATCTGAAGGGAAATAAGGAATTTCCTGATCTGCGGCTGACGGTCACGGACCAAAGAAAATAGAAATAAAATAAATTCTGTGTCGCATTTTCCCGGCGTACCGTCAGCAATCTACCGACTCCTTTCTGGAGATTCTTCTAACGTTCTTGGACGTACTAACCAAGTGGCGACCGGGTCGAGCTTGCGAATGACCGCGAACCCGAACTCAACGTGCTACGACTAGACGAAGAGCGGTGACTGAGACGAAAGTCCAGTACTAACATCCACTGCGTCGTAAGGTAGCGGCTGAGCGGTCACAACGTGCTCCTTCTTTTGTTACATACTCATCCTTATCGGACTACTTTTCTTACCCTTATTTCACGCGTAGATTCGATAATTATAGCTTACTAGTCTTACACATAGATTTTCCATGCGTATTTTTGGAGCCTTAAAACTTCGACTCTTTTGATCCATGTTATCCCAAGCCCATAAACGCATTCCTAGTAGGGGATGATCGCGGCGTGCCCTTAGTGCACTATGCAGCTGTGCACTCTTGCTCCTCCCATAAATATTTAGGCCTCAAGCGTAGTCAGACCCTTGGCGCCTACATCTCCCACCTTTACCCCTTTTCAATGGATTTTTCGGGTGTATAAACACCTAATTTCTGGAGCAAAGGGTGAATAACTTCTGAACTCTCATCGACGGCGAAGCTCTGTAATTCGGACCAGCGATGAACACCGTAGTAGATCGAGCACTAGTCTCCTTCGAAGCAGTAAATATTACCGTACGTACATCGTGTGTCATCGCGATTGTTAGGCAAGTCACAGTTCTTTCGTTAGTTTCTCACCCGTTCAATTCGTATCGTAACACGAACTCATACTAAATATTGTAACAACATCTCAACCACAGAAACTCTCATTTGTATTTTGTATTATTTTATCATTCAGAATACATTGAACATTATTCTTGTTTTCATTAAGAAAATTAATTGGTACATCATTATATATTCCTGTTTAGTCTACCTTGGTTTCAAATAATCACGATAAAGGAAAAGAATAATAAAAGATCCCACGAGGATATATCTTTACCGTTCGAGGTGTATCCGGCAAACCATAGTGGGGTTTACCTCTAGCTTAGGGCATTCTTTCATGATCGATGAACAGTCTTGAGTCTGGTTAAAGTGAAAGAGCCCTTAGCACGGCACCAAGTTCTGTTCTGAGTTATTGGAAGTAACAAGGGGTTGAAAGGTGATTAGGGTCCTGAGTGCGGTTGAGTTGAAATAGCACTCAGCAACATCCCAGGATTGACATAGAGCCGATTCGGAACTAGAAGACTCGAATCTGGCTAAGGTGAAATACCCCATAGCACGATCTTAGAGCATATTTTAGGACTCGCGAAACCTGGCTCATAACACATGATAATGCGTGTTTCTTATATATTGCAAAACCAATTTCTTCGTCAGATTCTTATCTAAATACGCTGTATTAAACTTTAAAAAAGCTTTATTTTTAAACAATATTCTCCAATGGTTCATAGGAATATAACATTCTGTAAATCGCATCTCCGTTCACATTCGACAACGAACCAAAGTTTTTTTTATCGTTAATTGTGGCGGACGGTTAACAGATTCGTAGCCGCTAGTACAATTTTGTGTTGTTTTTAAATGTCTCAGTTGCCGTTGAGGTATTTCTGCTATCATCTTATATTTCTCGCGGAAGTGTGCGGAATTTATTTCCATATTTCTAAATCTTTAGTATTGTCAACTCACTAGTTCCAAACTTCTTTCTATTTCAAACAACAGGTGATTGCGAGCACGATCATATAAACCAATATTTTCTATTTTCATTCCGATGTTAATACCAGAACTTTGCGACTTTCCGCTATAGCTTTCTCACAATTGAAGCTGGCATCCAGTTAAAGCTTTCGCGCCACAATCACCGGCTGCGAATGTGTTGATATTGGCAATTCGCTGTTTTCCTGATATTTCTTTTGTTGTTATACATTACTGCAGATCGCCTACGACAGCAAAAGGGCGATATGTGGCACCAAGGACGGGCAGATCCTGATGTTCGACACGAACAGTGGCAGACTCATATGAAGTCTGATGGGAGGCGGTGACAGCATCGAAAGCTTCTACGTAATGAAGAAGGATGACTTCCTCGTGTGTGGTGACGCTGGAAAAGTTACTTTCTGGGCATTTAGGTACATTATTTCATACTACCTAGAACATTATAGAGCTCTTACCTAATTATTGCTAATTCACGCTACACATATATGTACCAGTTGTTACAGTGGATAAAAAAAAGTACTCGCACACCCAGTGTTTTCAGAAAATATTTTGTTAAAGAACAAAGCTCATCTCTCGAAATAGAAATACATTTTCTTGAATAAGAAACTGTCCTTCTTAATGTATTCTTACATGCAAAATTATAAAATTGTTGGTATATTGAATTTATGCCCGTAAGATTAAAAAATATGGGAAGGTGGTAAGGAAATTGCAGAGGTCAAACCAGTTAAAATGAAATCGATTATCTGAGTTGAACACGCTGGAATTCGTAAGAGAGGTATGATTCGCTTTATTTCCTACTTTATTTGTCTTTTCTATTACATATAGTGTAAATGAACAAAATTTTAATATTAAAAAAAGTAACCAAAAATATGCACCGCGAATTGAGTGAAGAATTTTTGCTATTAAACAAAACGCAATTAATAAAATTACTGAGAAATTAAAAATGTTATTATACAAATTTCAAACTAAAGCTATTTAAAAGGTCAATTATTACCTTTTGTTTATGGTTCAGATGTCTTTTTAGACTGGTAATTTATTTCCATACATATTTTACAAACTAAACTGATTACGTCTAAAAATTTGAATATTTTCATTTTAAAAATTAATTAGGATAATTGGAGTGTGCCGATGAAGGACCATTTACTTTGCAAAAATTTCTCATAAGTGCAACTCCAGTTCTAGCACCTACTGTGGCTCCACCAGCTCCACCCACAACAACAGCACCACTTCCTAAACCACCAGTAATTACAGTAACAGCAACGTCACCTAAACCACCTAATAACCCACCAATTGCTGTACTAAATGTTACAACAATGCCTGACCCTATTACCTTTTTTACAAGTGACGATCCCTTGCAACCGGTATAATCATTAAGTGCATTATTTGCACTATCAGTAATACCTTTTTTAATTCTACTTAAAGTCAGGAGGCTCGGTAGAGTCTCGCGCCAAGTAGTTAGCTATAGCTATACAGCGCGAGAAGCCGAGGCTACTTATCCCGACGCGCAGCGGTTTTCGATCGATATAAGACTTTCACCTCGATTTCCGAAAAAGTTACAGCTTGCAGGCATAACTTATGAATCAAGCACCGCCTAATTTATTTTTCTGAATCCAATAAGCTAATGAGCAAGGAAATTAGTCCATGCGTACAAGAGATATGAATTTCCTCCTCTTATTTTCTCGTGCGAAAACGATTCAGAAGAAGATTCAGACCAAAAATGTCGATCACATATTTTCCACGCTAGGTGGCAGAATGTTCATATATTTCTAGATGCGAGATGATGTTATGTTAGAGAGAGAAGGCAGATGTGAGCTGATGTTAGAGAGAGATGCTGACATGTAGAAAGAGACTAACTAACGCGAGATGGGTAGATGTCTTATTTCCTTGACGTTCGAGTGCTTGGTTATGTAGGCTATTTTATGATAGGAATATCTGACGCGAGGATATCTGACAAATTTAACAGTTTTATTCTCTTATTGGTACAGCTTTATGACCCTACTCAATCTAACACTGTTAAGCAATATCCTCTTATTCAATACAATTATAGACTACCAAAGTTGCCAAGTGCATAACCAGAACCCACTTAAATGAAAAAGCAACAATTTGTTCACCAAGTGATACTTCAGGTTTTTCGTGTAAATGATTTCTGAACTACGAACCTTACTAGTAATCAGTATTTGCTCAGTAAACTTTAGATCTTTGACTTCTGTAGTTTTGAATTATGTATCTGTTCAGCAAGTTTGAAATCTATAACTGAACTGGTTCTTGGGTACGCCCTTGTCAAATTTGACATTACAAATGTGTTGAATAAGAGAATTAATAGAACTTAATAAGTATTGAGCCTAATCGTAATATTAATTTAGGGGCATACTAGTCGTGGAAAATCCGGTGTCTCGCGCTGGTACACATACTGGTATATAGCTAACTACTTGACGCGAGAATCTACCGAGTTTCCTGAAATGCTCGGAATGCTATGTAGTTAGTATAGAAGTTTATACTTATTGGCGAAGCCTTTTGTGTGGAATTGCCGATCCCGACGTATTTCTCAATAATTCGTACCTCCTCCTTATTCAATAAATTCTTCCACCAACGTTTATGGTTTCCCTGACACTCTTAATCTGTATTTGCATATAATACAATAACCACTAATGCTACGCAAGGAAGTGGTTGTTATATTAGGTGTTGAATCTTGTAAGTCCGCAAAGTTCACACTACATTTAATAGGACATAGTCAATCCTACGGGGAGAAGAGTACCTATTCATTAGAACAGTCTACTAAGAAACAATGCACAAATGAAGAACACTCGATATACGCCCGTTTAGAGTGGATAAAACAGTATTCGCATACCCAGTGTTTTTGGAGTAAATTTGGATTAAAAGGTATACGTTTTCTTGAAGACAAAAATTTCATTCATGAGAAGAAATAAATTTTCTTAAAGGAAACAGTTTTCATCTTCAGGACAATTTATTCCAAAAATACAGAGTGTGTGAAAACTTTCTTACTGTATATGTCGACGTACAGGGTGAGTCACTTGCCTTTTAATCAACCCCTTCACATTCGAGTTCCAATTATTTCCATTATTGGTACAATTTGAAATTATAAATAAATGTCAGTGCATGGAAAAGTCTCGGTAAATACTCCTTTATATTAAAATTACTCAACACCGTATAATTATACGATTTTCAACGGCCTATATCCATCATTCGCGATTCAAAGGCAACTGAATCACCCTGTACAGAGTCACCGGCAGCAAGGAATGAAATGTACTTGAGCAGTATGCTACATCCGACAAATATTCACGGTACATTTCTTACAAATAGTCTCTTGGTATAATCCATCGTGAAAAAAGTGTAACAAATATAATATATAATGAAATATAACAAAAAGATAATAGATATCATACAAGAAAGCCAAGCTTTCATTCAAAGATACCTCGATTTAACTCGCATTAGCAATTAACAATAAATTAACAATAAATTACCGATTAACAATACAAAAAATCTTGGCGTGAGCGCGCTTCATTCGAAAGATACTTGGCGCATTTTCTTACATTTTAATGTTTTTGGTCGGATTTCATGTCTTTTTGTTAGTTAATGCTTAACAATAAAGACAATAAAATTTTTAATTATTTATCAATGGTTTAATTAATAAATTTAAAAGTAAAATTTTATTAAAATGTCAAGTGCCATTTCTGTTCAAATATGCACCATCACCTATGTGCATGTTTATGTCATAATGTAACTTTAATGTTACAATGTATTTATAACTTAATCATGCACATAGGAGGAGATCTAAGAAATTCAGCTGAATGTGAGAATATAGATGCCTCAGATAATATACTTTGCACTTGACAAATTCACATTAGCAAAAGAAAAATTACCAATAGCTAGGATGCATTTAAATTGCAAATTAGATAAGCTATACCCTCATACGCACTCTATCATTGGTGTATCTTGACAGCCAAATGCGTAGCTCAGGGAGCGCATAATCTAATGTAATAAAATTTACTAAATAAGTACTGATTACCAATAGCTAGTATGTCGCTAAATGACACATGATTGATAATTATTGCTTACTTGATTCATTTTATTCTTTAGCCGAAGTGTTCCTTGAGCAATGAACTTGACAGTCATGATCATGATACAACTAAATTGGATTGCCTATGAGCATTCTGCTTGGTTTATATATTATAATTCTAAAGCGTTAAATCAAATAATGATTCAGAGTAGCAAAAGAGAGATTCCCAATAGCTATAATATATTGAAATTTTAAATAATTGGACTTAACACTTTACAAATTATTCCTGACTCTCAAATACCTAGCTGACGAAGCGCAAACCTAAAGTAATGAAATTTACTAAGCAAGTACTGATTATCAATAGCTAGTATATCACTCAATGACACATGATTGATAATTATTGCTTGCTTAATTTGTTTCATTCTTTAGCTGAAGTGTTCCTTGAGCGATGAACTTGACAGTCATGATCATGATACAACTAAATTAGATTGCCTATGAGCATTCTGCTTGGTTTATATATTATAATTCTAAAGCGTTAAATCAAATAATGATTCAGAGTAGCAAAAGAGAGATTCCCAATAGCTATAATATATTGAAATTTTAAATGATTGGACTTACCACTTTACAAATTAGTCCTGACTGTCAAATACCTAGCTGACGGAGCGCAAACCTAAAGTGCTGAAATTAGTTTGAGCAAGTACTGATTACTAATACCGAGCATTCCCTTGAACTGTAAATAAATAATTGCTAATATTGCTTTAACGATAAATATGCTACACTCTTGACAATCTTAACTATTGGTAATCAGCACTCGTTCACCAAACACATTTGACACTTCATAATTCTTAATAATGACAAGATTACAGGGACAGGGGCTAGGACACTATACTCTTTTATTAACTAGATAAAAGCATGGAATCTGGAATAAAATAAAATAATAGAATTGAACTGTGTCGCATAACCATTATGACACATAACCAGCCATGGCATAACGGGCTTAACCAATGTGTCGGTAATGTAAACACGATACAGCCATATTATCGCTGCAGCACGCAGCATTTTAAAATGATGCCATCTCGTATGAGAAAAGTGAAAACGAACATTTTTAGGAAGTAGTTCCCCTGATGAATCTTAATTTGACTTGCCGTTTTCACGAGAAGAATAAGCAGGAGAAATCCATATCTCTTGAACGACTCAACCGATTCGCTTGATTCTTGGCTCATTGGATTCAGAAAAATCAGCGAAAAAAATCAAAATTCAGAAATAAATTCTTGGAGCTGTAACTTTTTCATAAATCGAGGTGACAGTTTTACAGCAGACGACAACCGCTACCCTACGGGATAAGTATCCTCGATAGTCGCGCGCTGTATATATATAACTACTACTTGGCACGAGTCTCTACCGCGTCTCCTGATACATTTTTTTTAAATCTTAACATTCATGCGCTATCGGTGAACCAAGAATCAGTGAAAACAGTAGAAAAGTGAATAAATGGCATGCTTTCAAACAAACAAATTGATTTTACACCACATTTTTTGCAATTATTTCTGGTCGATTAGAGGTTCAAATAGAAGGTACTATATTGTTATACATATAATGCCACGAAATTATGATGGAGGTTCCCAGCAGGCGATTAATTTCGTGGACATAGAAAACGGAGATATCGAAAACGGGAATGAAACAGAATAAGCAGCTTCGCAAAAAAAATTAATGTCCCCGACGACGGACGATTGTTAAAGCTATTTTACGCCATCCAGGCCATGTTCACGACGAGGTGTGGCCTTCTCATGACCAGCCGACGACCTTGGTTCACGCAACTTAACCCGATCCGGAAGTTGTTGGTACAGACTGCTAAAAGTCTCCCGTACCGGGTTCGGATTGCGTTATGTCGAAATCGGCGATAGTGAAAGGTCGCCACCTGGTTCAATCGAAGGTGGCCGAACTCAAATCGGGGCAAGTTAAGCCAAATGATAATTCCGCGGCGGGTGACTTGAATTCGGATGTAGCTTCTCCGCCAACGTATTGTGAGGACCCGGCGGAGGCACGCAATCAAGGGTTCCATCGGTTCGGGCCTCTGGCCCGAACCCTATCGGTTTTCCTGAAGAGTGAACTATGAAATTCGGAGGACCGATCGATAGACTCTCAGTTCGGTAGACTCGCAGATCACGACCGATAGTCTCTCAATTCGGTAGCCTCGCGGGTCGCGAGCAATAGCCTCTCAATTTCCACCGCCGCGGACGACTCCTTAATTACTCCAAAATATAGTCAGTCCAAAGGTTAGCTAGGCTCAGAGCGGGAGGGGGAGGTTCGCGACTCAGAACAGAGAAGGGAAATCTTGCAATAGTCTTCACCATAAAAGTTACTGGGGTGGACACGCTCTAAATGTACTTGCGATAAACTCAAGTTACAATCACAATAGACTCACCATAGACTCCAGATGGAATCACAATACGCTAGCCATAGATTCCAGAGGGAATCACGATAGACTCACATTAGATTCCAGAGGGAATCACGATAGACTCACATTAGATTCCAGAGGGAATCCCGATAGACTCACGTTAGATTGTAGAGGGAATCGCGATAGACTCACGTTAGATTCCAGAGGGAATCCCGATAGACTCACCTCAGATTCCAGAGAGAATCCCGATAGACTCACCTTAATTTCCAGAGGGAATCACGATAGACTCACGTTAGACTTCAGAGGGAATCACGATAGACTCACATTAGATTCCAGAGGGATTCCCGATAGACTCACGTTAGACTCCAGAGGGAATTACGATAGACTCACATTAGATTCCAGAGGGAAGAACGATAGACTCACCTCAGATTCCAGAGGGAATCCCGATAGACTCACGTTAGATTCCAGAGGGAATCCCGATAGACTCACCTCAGATTTCAGAGAGAATCCCGATAGACTCACATTAAATTCCAGAGGGAATCACGATAGACTCACAATAGATTCCAGAGGGAATCAAGATAGACTCACCTCAGATTCCAGAGGGAATCCCGATAGACTCTCGTTAGATTCCGCAGGGAATCCCGATAGACTCACGTTAGATTTCAGAGGGAATCACGATAGACTCACATTAGAATCCAGAGGGAATTACGATAGACTCACATTAGATTCCAGAGGGAATTACGATAGACTCACATTAGATTCCAGAGGGAAGCACGATAGACTCACATTAGATTCCAGAGGGAATTACGATAGACTCACATTAGATTCCAGAGGGAATTACGATAGACTCACATTAGATTCCAGAGGGAAGCACGATAGACTCACATTAGATTCCAGAGGGAAGAACGATAGACTCACCTCAGATTCCAGAGAGAATCCCGATAGACTCACGTTAGATTGTAGAGGGAATCGCGATAAACTCACGTTAGATTCCAGAGCGAATCCCGATAGACTCACCTCAGATTCCAGAGAGAATCCCGATAGACTCACCTTAAATTCCAGAGGGAATCCCGATAGACTCACGTTAGATTCCAGAGAGAATCCCGATAGACTCACCTTAAATTCCAGAGGGAATAACGATAGACTCACATTAGATTCCAGAGGGATTCACGATAGACTCACGTTAGATTCCAGAGGGAATCCCGATAGACTCACGTTAGACTTCAGAGGGAATCACGATAGACTCACATTAGAATCCAGAGGGAATTACGATAGACTCACATTAGATTCCAGAGGGAAGCACGATAGACTCACATTAGATTCCAGAGGGATTCCCGATAGACTCACATTAGATTCCAGAGGGAATTACGATAGACTCACATTAGATTCCAGAGGGAATCCCGATAGACTCACCTCAGATTCCAGAGAGAATCCCGATAGACTCACCTTAAATTCCAGAGGGAATAACGATAGACTCACATTAGATTCCAGAGGGATTCACGATAGACTCACGTTAGACTCCAGAGGGAATTACGATAGACTCACATTAGATTCCAGAGGGAAGAACGATAGACTCACCTCAGATTCCAGAGGGAATTACGATAGACTCACATTAGATTCCAGAGGGAAGAACGATAAACTCACCTCAGATTCCAGAGAGAATCCCGATAGACTCACGTTAGATTGTAGAGGGAATCGCGATAAACTCACGTTAGATTCCAGAGGGAATTACGATAGACTCACATTAGATTCCAGAGGGAATCCCGATAGACTCACCTCAGATTCCAGAGAGAATCCCGATAGACTCACCTTAAATTCCAGAGGGAATAACGATAGACTCACATTAGATTCCAGAGGGATTCACGATAGACTCACGTTAGACTCCAGAGGGAATTACGATAGACTCACATTAGATTCCAGAGGGAAGAACGATAGACTCACCTCAGATTCCAGAGGGAATTACGATAGACTCACATTAGATTCCAGAGGGAATTACGATAGACTCACATTAGATTCCAGAGGGAATCCCGATAGACTCACCTCAGATTCCAGAGAGAATCCCGATAGACTCACCTTAAATTCCAGAGGGAATAACGATAGACTCACATTAGATTCCAGAGGGATTCACGATAGACTCACGTTAGACTCCAGAGGGAATTACGATAGACTCACATTAGATTCCAGAGGGAAGAACGATAGACTCACCTCAGATTCCAGAGGGAATTACGATAGACTCACATTAGATTCCAGAGGGAAGAACGATAAACTCACCTCAGATTCCAGAGAGAATCCCGATAGACTCACGTTAGATTGTAGAGGGAATCGCGATAAACTCACGTTAGATTCCAGAGCGAATCCCGATAGACTCACCTCAGATTCCAGAGAGAATCCCGATAGACTCACCTTAAATTCCAGAGGGAATCCCGATAGACTCACGTTAGATTGTAGAGGGAATCGCGATAAACTCACGTTAGATTCCAGAGGGAAGAACGATAGACTCACCTCAGATTCCAGAGAGAATCCCGATAGACTCACCTTAAATTCCAGAGGGAATCACGATAGACTCACATTGGAATCCAGAGGGAAGAACGATAAACTCACATTAGATTCCAGAGGGAATCCCGATAGACTCACGTTAGATTGTAGAGGGAATCGCGATAGACTCGCGTTAGATTCCAGTGGGAATCTTGATAGACTCTCGTTAGATTCCGGAGGGAATCCCGATAGACTCACGTTAGACTTCAGAGGGAATCACGATAGACTCACATTAGAATCCAGAGGGAATTACGATAGACTCACATTAGATTCCAGAGGGAAGCACGATAGACTCACATTAGATTCCAGAGGGATTCCCGATAGACTCACATTAGATTCCAGAGGGAATTACGATAGACTCACATTAGATTCCAGAGGGAATTACGATAGACTCACATTAGATTCCAGAGGGAAGCACGATAGACTCACATTAGATTCCAGAGGGAATTACGATAGACTCACATTAGATTCCAGAGGGAATTACGATAGACTCACATTAGATTCCAGAGGGAAGCACGATAGACTCACATTAGATTCCAGAGGGATTCCCGATAGACTCATGTTAGATTGCAGAGGGAATCACGATAGACTCACAATAGATTCCAGAGGGAATCACGATAGACTCACGTTAGAATCCAGAGGGAATCCTGATAGACTCACGTTAGATTCCGGAGGGAATCCCGATAGACTCACCTCAGATTCCAGAGAGAATCCCGATAGACTCACCTTAAATTCCAGAGGGAATAACGATAGACTCACATTAGATTCCAGAGGGATTCACGATAGACTCACGTTAGATTCCAGAGCGAATCCCGATAGACTCACCTCAGATTCCAGAGAGAATCCCGATAGACTCACCTTAAATTCCAGAGGGAATAACGATAGACTCACATTAGATTCCAGAGGGATTCACGATAGACTCACGTTAGATTCCAGAGGGAATTACGATAGACTCACATTAGATTCCAGAGGGAAGAACGATAGACTCACCTCAGATTCCAGAGAGAATCCCGATAGACTCACGTTAGATTGTAGAGGGAATCGCGATAAACTCACGTTAGATTCCAGAGCGAATCCCGATAGACTCACCTCAGATTCCAGAGAGAATCCCGATAGACTCACCTTAAATTCCAGAGGGAATCCCGATAGACTCACGTTAGATTGTAGAGGGAATCGCGATAAACTCACGTTAGATTCCAGAGGGAAGAACGATAGACTCACCTCAGATACCAGAGAGAATCCCGATAGACTCACCTTAAATTCCAGAGGGAATCACGATAGACTCACATTAGAATCCAGAGGGAAGAACGATACACTCACATTAGATTCCAGAGGGAATCCCGATAGACTCACGTTAGATTGTAGAGGGAATCGCGATAGACTCGCGTTAGATTCCAGTGGGAATCTTGATAGACTCTCGTTAGATTCCGGAGGGAATCCCGATAGACTCACGTTAGACTTCAGAGGGAATCACGATAGACTCACATTAGAATCCAGAGGGAATTACGATAGACTCACATTAGATTCCAGAGGGAAGCACGATAGACTCACATTAGATTCCAGAGGGATTCCCGATAGACTCACATTAGATTCCAGAGGGAATTACGATAGACTCACATTAGATTCCAGAGGGAATTACGATAGACTCACATTAGATTCCAGAGGGAAGCACGATAGACTCCCATTAGATTCCAGAGGGAATTACGATAGACTCACATTAGATTCCAGAGGGAATTACGATAGACTCACATTAGATTCCAGAGGGAAGCACGATAGACTCACATTAGATTCCAGAGGGATTCCCGATAGACTCATGTTAGATTGCAGAGGGAATCACGATAGACTCACAATAGATTCCAGAGGGAATCACGATAGACTCACGTTAGAATCCAGAGGGAATCCTGATAGACTCACGTTAGATTCCAGAGGGAATCCCGATAGACTCACCTCAGATTCCAGAGAGAATCCCGATAGACTCACCTTAAATTCCAGAGGGAATAACGATAGACTCACATTAGATTCCAGAGGGATTCACGATAGACTCACGTTAGACTCCAGAGGGAATTACGATAGACTCACATTAGATTCCAGAGGGAAGAACGATAGACTCACCTCAGATTCCAGAGGGAATTACGATAGACTCACATTAGATTCCAGAGGGAAGAACGATAGACTCACCTCAGATTCCAGAGAGAATCCCGATAGACTCACGTTAGATTGTAGAGGGAATCGCGATAAACTCACGTTACATTCCAGAGCGAATCCCGATAGACTCACCTCAGATTCCAGAGAGAATCCCGATAGACTCACCTTAAATTCCAGAGGGAATCCCGATAGACTCACGTTAGATTGTAGAGGGAATCGCGATAAACTCACGTTAGATTCCAGAGGGAAGAACGATAGACTCACCTCAGATTCCAGAGAGAATCCCGATAGACTCACCTTAAATTCCAGAGGGAATCACGATAGACTCACATTAGAATCCAGAGGGAAGAACGATACACTCACATTAGATTCCAGAGGGAATCCCGATAGACTCACGTTAGATTGTAGAGGGAATCGCGATAGACTCGCGTTAGATTCCAGTGGGAATCTTGATAGACTCTCGTTAGATTCCGGAGGGAATCCCGATAGACTCACGTTAGACTTCAGAGGGAATCACGATAGACTCACATTAGAATCCAGAGGGAATTACGATAGACTCACATTAGATTCCAGAGGGAAGCACGATAGACTCACATTAGATTCCAGAGGGATTCCCGATAGACTCACATTAGATTCCAGAGGGAATTACGATAGACTCACATTAGATTCCAGAGGGAATTACGATAGACTCACATTAGATTCCAGAGGGAAGCACGATAGACTCACATTAGATTCCAGAGGGAATTACGATAGACTCACATTAGATTCCAGAGGGAATTACGATAGACTCACATTAGATTCCAGAGGGAAGCACGATAGACTCACATTAGATTCCAGAGGGATTCCCGATAGACTCATGTTAGATTGCAGAGGGAATCACGATAGACTCACGTTAGATTCCGGAGGGAATCCCGATAGACTCACCTCAGATTCCAGAGAGAATCCCGATAGACTCACCTTAAATTCCAGAGGGAATAACGATAGACTCACATTAGATTCCAGAGGGATTCACGATAGACTCACGTTAGACTCCAGAGGGAATTACGATAGACTCACATTAGATTCCAGAGGGAAGAACGATAGACTCACCTCAGATTCCAGAGGGAATTACGATAGACTCACATTAGATTCCAGAGGGAAGAACGATAGACTCACCTCAGATTCCAGAGAGAATCCCGATAGACTCACGTTAGATTGTAGAGGGAATCGCGATAAACTCACGTTAGATTCCAGAGGGAAGAACGATAGACTCACCTCAGATTCCAGAGAGAATCCCGATAGACTCACCTTAAATTCCAGAGGGAATCACGATAGACTCACATTAGAATCCAGAGGGAAGAACGATTCACTCACATTAGATTCCAGAGGGAATCCCGATAGACTCACGTTAGATTGTAGAGGGAATCGCGATAGACTCGCGTCAGATTCCAGTGGGAATCTTGATAGACTCTCGTTAGATTCCGGAGGGAATCCCGATAGACTCACGTTAGACTTCAGAGGGAATCACGATAGACTCACATTAGAATCCAGAGGGAATTACGATAGACTCACATTAGATTCCAGAGGGAAGCACGATAGACTCACATTAGATTCCAGAGGGATTCCCGATAGACTCACATTAGATTCCAGAGGGAATTACGATAGACTCACATTAGATTCCAGAGGGAATTACGATAGACTCACATTAGATTCCAGAGGGAAGCACGATAGACTCACATTAGATTCCAGAGGGAATTACGATAGACTCACATTAGATTCCAGAGGGAATTACGATAGACTCACATTAGATTCCAGAGGGAAGCACGATAGACTCACATTAGAATCCAGAGGGAATTACGATAGACTCACATTAGATTCCAGAGGGAATCACGATAGACTCACATTAGAATCCAGAGGGAAGAACGATACACTCACATTAGATTCCAGAGGGAATCCCGATAGACTCACGTTAGATTGTAGAGGGAATCGCGATAGACTCGCGTTAGATTCCAGTGGGAATCTTGATAGACTCTCGTTAGATTCCGGAGGGAATCCCGATAGACTCACATTAGATTCCAGAGGGAATTACGATAGACTCACATTAGATTCCAGAGGGAAGCACGATAGACTCCCATTAGATTCCAGAGGGAATTACGATAGACTCACCTCAGATTCCAGAGAGAATCCCGATAGACTCACGTTAGATTGTAGAGGGAATCGCGATAAACTCACGTTACATTCCAGAGCGAATCCCGATAGACTCACCTCAGATTCCAGAGAGAATCCCGATAGACTCACCTTAAATTCCAGAGGGAATCCCGATAGACTCACGTTAGATTGTAGAGGGAATCGCGATAAACTCACGTTAGATTCCAGAGGGAAGAACGATAGACTCACCTCAGATTCCAGAGAGAATCCCGATAGACTCACCTTAAATTCCAGAGGGAATCACGATAGACTCACATTAGAATCCAGAGGGAAGAACGATACACTCACATTAGATTCCAGAGGGAATCCCGATAGACTCACGTTAGATTGTAGAGGGAATCGCGATAGACTCGCGTTAGATTCCAGTGGGAATCTTGATAGACTCTCGTTAGATTCCGGAGGGAATCCCGATAGACTCACGTTAGACTTCAGAGGGAATCACGATAGACTCACATTAGAATCCAGAGGGAATTACGATAGACTCACATTAGATTCCAGAGGGAAGCACGATAGACTCACATTAGATTCCAGAGGGATTCCCGATAGACTCACATTAGATTCCAGAGGGAATTACGATAGACTCACATTAGATTCCAGAGGGAATTACGATAGACTCACATTAGATTCCAGAGGGAAGCACGATAGACTCACATTAGATTCCAGAGGGAATTACGATAGACTCACATTAGATTCCAGAGGGAAGCACGATAGACTCACATTAGATTCCAGAGGGATTCCCGATAGACTCATGTTAGATTGCAGAGGGAATCACGATAGACTCACGTTAGATTCCGGAGGGAATCCCGATAGACTCACCTCAGATTCCAGAGAGAATCCCGATAGACTCACCTTAAATTCCAGAGGGAATAACGATAGACTCACATTAGATTCCAGAGGGATTCACGATAGACTCACGTTAGATTCCAGAGGGAATCCCGATAGACTCACCTCAGATTCCAGAGAGAATCCCGATAGACTCACCTTAAATTCCAGAGGGAATAACGATAGACTCACATTAGATTCCAGAGGGATTCACGATAGACTCACGTTAGATTCCAGAGGGAATCCCGATAGACTCACGTTAGACTTCAGAGGGAATCACGATAGACTCACATTAGAATCCAGAGGGAATTACGATAGACTCACATTAGATTCCAGAGGGAAGCACGATAGACTCACATTAGATTCCAGAGGGAATTACGATAGACTCACATTAGATTCCAGAGGGAAGCACGATAGACTCACATTAGATTCCAGAGGGATTCCCGATAGACTCATGTTAGATTGCAGAGGGAATCACGATAGACTCACGTTAGATTCCGGAGGGAATCCCGATAGACTCACATTAGATTCCAGAGGGAAGAACGATAGACTCACCTCAGATTCCAGAGGGAATCCCGATAGACTCACGTTAGATTCCAGAGGGAATCCCGATAGACTCACCTCAGATTTCAGAGAGAATCCCGATAGACTCACATTAAATTCCAGAGGGAATCACGATAGACTCACAATAGATTCCAGAGGGAATCAAGATAGACTCACCTCAGATTCCAGAGGGAATCCCGATAGACTCTCGTTAGATTCCGCAGGGAATCCCGATAGACTCACGTTAGATTTCAGAGGGAATCACGATAGACTCACATTAGAATCCAGAGGGAATTACGATAGACTCACATTAGATTCCAGAGGGAATTACGATAGACTCACATTAGATTCCAGAGGGAAGCACGATAGACTCACATTAGATTCCAGAGGGAATTACGATAGACTCACATTAGATTCCAGAGGGAATTACGATAGACTCACATTAGATTCCAGAGGGAAGCACGATAGACTCACATTAGATTCCAGAGGGAAGAACGATAGACTCACCTCAGATTCCAGAGAGAATCCCGATAGACTCACGTTAGATTGTAGAGGGAATCGCGATAAACTCACGTTAGATTCCAGAGCGAATCCCGATAGACTCACCTCAGATTCCAGAGAGAATCCCGATAGACTCACCTTAAATTCCAGAGGGAATCCCGATAGACTCACGTTAGATTCCAGAGAGAATCCCGATAGACTCACCTTAAATTCCAGAGGGAATTACGATAGACTCACATTAGATTCCAGAGGGAATCCCGATAGACTCACCTCAGATTCCAGAGAGAATCCCGATAGACTCACCTTAAATTCCAGAGGGAATAACGATAGACTCACATTAGATTCCAGAGGGATTCACGATAGACTCACGTTAGACTCCAGAGGGAATTACGATAGACTCACATTAGATTCCAGAGGGAAGAACGATAGACTCACCTCAGATTCCAGAGGGAATTACGATAGACTCACATTAGATTCCAGAGGGAAGAACGATAAGCTCACCTCAGATTCCAGAGAGAATCCCGATAGACTCACGTTAGATTGTAGAGGGAATCGCGATAAACTCACGTTAGATTCCAGAGCGAATCCCGATAGACTCACCTCAGATTCCAGAGAGAATCCCGATAGACTCACCTTAAATTCCAGAGGGAATCCCGATAGACTCACGTTAGATTGTAGAGGGAATCGCGATAAACTCACGTTAGATTCCAGAGGGAAGAACGATAGACTCACCTCAGATTCCAGAGAGAATCCCGATAGACTCACCTTAAATTCCAGAGGGAATCACGATAGACTCACATTAGAATCCAGAGGGAAGAACGATACACTCACATTAGATTCCAGAGGGAATCCCGATAGACTCACGTTAGATTGTAGAGGGAATCGCGATAGACTCGCGTTAGATTCCAGTGGGAATCTTGATAGACTCTCGTTAGATTCCGGAGGGAATCCCGATAGACTCACGTTAGACTTCAGAGGGAATCACGATAGACTCACATTAGAATCCAGAGGGAATTACGATAGACTCACATTAGATTCCAGAGGGAAGCACGATAGACTCACATTAGATTCCAGAGGGATTCCCGATAGACTCACATTAGATTCCAGAGGGAATTACGATAGACTCACATTAGATTCCAGAGGGAATTACGATAGACTCACATTAGATTCCAGAGGGAAGCACGATAGACTCACATTAGATTCCAGAGGGAATTACGATAGACTCACATTAGATTCCAGAGGGAATTACGATAGACTCACATTAGATTCCAGAGGGAAGCACGATAGACTCACATTAGATTCCAGAGGGATTCCCGATAGACTCATGTTAGATTGCAGAGGGAATCACGATAGACTCACAATAGATTCCAGAGGGAATCACGATAGACTCACGTTAGAATCCAGAGGGAATCCTGATAGACTCACGTTAGATTCCGGAGGGAATCCCGATAGACTCACCTCAGATTCCAGAGAGAATCCCGATAGACTCACCTTAAATTCCAGAGGGAATAACGATAGACTCACATTAGATTCCAGAGGGATTCACGATAGACTCACGTTAGATTCCAGAGGGAATCCCGATAGACTCACCTCAGATTCCAGAGAGAATCCCGATAGACTCACCTTAAATTCCAGAGGGAATAACGATAGACTCACATTAGATTCCAGAGGGATTCACGATAGACTCACGTTAGATTCCAGAGGGAATTACGATAGACTCACATTAGATTCCAGAGGGAAGAACGATAGACTCACCTCAGATTCCAGAGAGAATCCCGATAGACTCACGTTAGATTGTAGAGGGAATCGCGATAAACTCACGTTAGATTCCAGAGCGAATCCCGATAGACTCACCTCAGATTCCAGAGAGAATCCCGATAGACTCACCTTAAATTCCAGAGGGAATCCCGATAGACTCACGTTAGATTGTAGAGGGAATCGCGATAAACTCACGTTAGATTCCAGAGGGAAGAACGATAGACTCACCTCAGATACCAGAGAGAATCCCGATAGACTCACCTTAAATTCCAGAGGGAATCACGATAGACTCACATTAGAATCCAGAGGGAAGAACGATACACTCACATTAGATTCCAGAGGGAATCCCGATAGACTCACGTTAGATTGTAGAGGGAATCGCGATAGACTCGCGTTAGATTCCAGTGGGAATCTTGATAGACTCTCGTTAGATTCCGGAGGGAATCCCGATAGACTCACGTTAGACTTCAGAGGGAATCACGATAGACTCACATTAGAATCCAGAGGGAATTACGATAGACTCACATTAGATTCCAGAGGGAAGCACGATAGACTCACATTAGATTCCAGAGGGATTCCCGATAGACTCACATTAGATTCCAGAGGGAATTACGATAGACTCACATTAGATTCCAGAGGGAATTACGATAGACTCACATTAGATTCCAGAGGGAAGCACGATAGACTCCCATTAGATTCCAGAGGGAATTACGATAGACTCACATTAGATTCCAGAGGGAATTACGATAGACTCACATTAGATTCCAGAGGGAAGCACGATAGACTCACATTAGATTCCAGAGGGATTCCCGATAGACTCATGTTAGATTGCAGAGGGAATCACGATAGACTCACAATAGATTCCAGAGGGAATCACGATAGACTCACGTTAGAATCCAGAGGGAATCCTGATAGACTCACGTTAGATTCCAGAGGGAATCCCGATAGACTCACCTCAGATTCCAGAGAGAATCCCGATAGACTCACCTTAAATTCCAGAGGGAATAACGATAGACTCACATTAGATTCCAGAGGGATTCACGATAGACTCACGTTAGACTCCAGAGGGAATTACGATAGACTCACATTAGATTCCAGAGGGAAGAACGATAGACTCACCTCAGATTCCAGAGGGAATTACGATAGACTCACATTAGATTCCAGAGGGAAGAACGATAGACTCACCTCAGATTCCAGAGAGAATCCCGATAGACTCACGTTAGATTGTAGAGGGAATCGCGATAAACTCACGTTACATTCCAGAGCGAATCCCGATAGACTCACCTCAGATTCCAGAGAGAATCCCGATAGACTCACCTTAAATTCCAGAGGGAATCCCGATAGACTCACGTTAGATTGTAGAGGGAATCGCGATAAACTCACGTTAGATTCCAGAGGGAAGAACGATAGACTCACCTCAGATTCCAGAGAGAATCCCGATAGACTCACCTTAAATTCCAGAGGGAATCACGATAGACTCACATTAGAATCCAGAGGGAAGAACGATACACTCACATTAGATTCCAGAGGGAATCCCGATAGACTCACGTTAGATTGTAGAGGGAATCGCGATAGACTCGCGTTAGATTCCAGTGGGAATCTTGATAGACTCTCGTTAGATTCCGGAGGGAATCCCGATAGACTCACGTTAGACTTCAGAGGGAATCACGATAGACTCACATTAGAATCCAGAGGGAATTACGATAGACTCACATTAGATTCCAGAGGGAAGCACGATAGACTCACATTAGATTCCAGAGGGATTCCCGATAGACTCACATTAGATTCCAGAGGGAATTACGATAGACTCACATTAGATTCCAGAGGGAATTACGATAGACTCACATTAGATTCCAGAGGGAAGCACGATAGACTCACATTAGATTCCAGAGGGAATTACGATAGACTCACATTAGATTCCAGAGGGAATTACGATAGACTCACATTAGATTCCAGAGGGAAGCACGATAGACTCACATTAGATTCCAGAGGGATTCCCGATAGACTCATGTTAGATTGCAGAGGGAATCACGATAGACTCACGTTAGATTCCGGAGGGAATCCCGATAGACTCACCTCAGATTCCAGAGAGAATCCCGATAGACTCACCTTAAATTCCAGAGGGAATAACGATAGACTCACATTAGATTCCAGAGGGATTCACGATAGACTCACGTTAGACTCCAGAGGGAATTACGATAGACTCACATTAGATTCCAGAGGGAAGAACGATAGACTCACCTCAGATTCCAGAGGGAATTACGATAGACTCACATTAGATTCCAGAGGGAAGAACGATAGACTCACCTCAGATTCCAGAGAGAATCCCGATAGACTCACGTTAGATTGTAGAGGGAATCGCGATAAACTCACGTTAGATTCCAGAGGGAAGAACGATAGACTCACCTCAGATTCCAGAGAGAATCCCGATAGACTCACCTTAAATTCCAGAGGGAATCACGATAGACTCACATTAGAATCCAGAGGGAAGAACGATTCACTCACATTAGATTCCAGAGGGAATCCCGATAGACTCACGTTAGATTGTAGAGGGAATCGCGATAGACTCGCGTCAGATTCCAGTGGGAATCTTGATAGACTCTCGTTAGATTCCGGAGGGAATCCCGATAGACTCACGTTAGACTTCAGAGGGAATCACGATAGACTCACATTAGAATCCAGAGGGAATTACGATAGACTCACATTAGATTCCAGAGGGAAGCACGATAGACTCACATTAGATTCCAGAGGGATTCCCGATAGACTCACATTAGATTCCAGAGGGAATTACGATAGACTCACATTAGATTCCAGAGGGAATTACGATAGACTCACATTAGATTCCAGAGGGAAGCACGATAGACTCACATTAGATTCCAGAGGGAATTACGATAGACTCACATTAGATTCCAGAGGGAATTACGATAGACTCACATTAGATTCCAGAGGGAAGCACGATAGACTCACATTAGAATCCAGAGGGAATTACGATAGACTCACATTAGATTCCAGAGGGAATCACGATAGACTCACGTTAGAATCCAGAGGGAATCCTGATAGACTCACGTTAGATTCCGGAGGGAATCCCGATAGACTCACCTCAGATTCCAGAGAGAATCCCGATAGACTCACCTTAAATTCCAGAGGGAATAACGATAGACTCACATTAGATTCCAGAGGGATTCACGATAGACTCACGTTAGATTCCAGAGGGAATCCCGATAGACTCACCTCAGATTCCAGAGAGAATCCCGATAGACTCACCTTAAATTCCAGAGGGAATAACGATAGACTCACATTAGATTCCAGAGGGATTCACGATAGACTCACGTTAGATTCCAGAGGGAATTACGATAGACTCACATTAGATTCCAGAGGGAAGAACGATAGACTCACCTCAGATTCCAGAGAGAATCCCGATAGACTCACGTTAGATTGTAGAGGGAATCGCGATAAACTCACGTTAGATTCCAGAGCGAATCCCGATAGACTCACCTCAGATTCCAGAGAGAATCCCGATAGACTCACCTTAAATTCCAGAGGGAATCCCGATAGACTCACGTTAGATTGTAGAGGGAATCGCGATAAACTCACGTTAGATTCCAGAGGGAAGAACGATAGACTCACCTCAGATTCCAGAGAGAATCCCGATAGACTCACCTTAAATTCCAGAGGGAATCACGATAGACTCACATTAGAATCCAGAGGGAAGAACGATACACTCACATTAGATTCCAGAGGGAATCCCGATAGACTCACGTTAGATTGTAGAGGGAATCGCGATAGACTCGCGTTAGATTCCAGTGGGAATCTTGATAGACTCTCGTTAGATTCCGGAGGGAATCCCGATAGACTCACGTTAGACTTCAGAGGGAATCACGATAGACTCACATTAGAATCCAGAGGGAATTACGATAGACTCACATTAGATTCCAGAGGGAAGCACGATAGACTCACATTAGATTCCAGAGGGATTCCCGATAGACTCACATTAGATTCCAGAGGGAATTACGATAGACTCACATTAGATTCCAGAGGGAATTACGATAGACTCACATTAGATTCCAGAGGGAAGCACGATAGACTCCCATTAGATTCCAGAGGGAATTACGATAGACTCACATTAGATTCCAGAGGGAATTACGATAGACTCACATTAGATTCCAGAGGGAAGCACGATAGACTCACATTAGATTCCAGAGGGATTCCCGATAGACTCATGTTAGATTGCAGAGGGAATCACGATAGACTCACAATAGATTCCAGAGGGAATCACGATAGACTCACGTTAGAATCCAGAGGGAATCCTGATAGACTCACGTTAGATTCCAGAGGGAATCCCGATAGACTCACCTCAGATTCCAGAGAGAATCCCGATAGACTCACCTTAAATTCCAGAGGGAATAACGATAGACTCACATTAGATTCCAGAGGGATTCACGATAGACTCACGTTAGACTCCAGAGGGAATTACGATAGACTCACATTAGATTCCAGAGGGAAGAACGATAGACTCACCTCAGATTCCAGAGGGAATTACGATAGACTCACATTAGATTCCAGAGGGAAGAACGATAGACTCACCTCAGATTCCAGAGAGAATCCCGATAGACTCACGTTAGATTGTAGAGGGAATCGCGATAAACTCACGTTACATTCCAGAGCGAATCCCGATAGACTCACCTCAGATTCCAGAGAGAATCCCGATAGACTCACCTTAAATTCCAGAGGGAATCCCGATAGACTCACGTTAGATTGTAGAGGGAATCGCGATAAACTCACGTTAGATTCCAGAGGGAAGAACGATAGACTCACCTCAGATTCCAGAGAGAATCCCGATAGACTCACCTTAAATTCCAGAGGGAATCACGATAGACTCACATTAGAATCCAGAGGGAAGAACGATACACTCACATTAGATTCCAGAGGGAATCCCGATAGACTCACGTTAGATTGTAGAGGGAATCGCGATAGACTCGCGTTAGATTCCAGTGGGAATCTTGATAGACTCTCGTTAGATTCCGGAGGGAATCCCGATAGACTCACGTTAGACTTCAGAGGGAATCACGATAGACTCACATTAGAATCCAGAGGGAATTACGATAGACTCACATTAGATTCCAGAGGGAAGCACGATAGACTCACATTAGATTCCAGAGGGATTCCCGATAGACTCACATTAGATTCCAGAGGGAATTACGATAGACTCACATTAGATTCCAGAGGGAAGCACGATAGACTCACATTAGATTCCAGAGGGATTCCCGATAGACTCATGTTAGATTGCAGAGGGAATCACGATAGACTCACGTTAGATTCCGGAGGGAATCCCGATAGACTCACCTCAGATTCCAGAGAGAATCCCGATAGACTCACCTTAAATTCCAGAGGGAATAACGATAGACTCACATTAGATTCCAGAGGGATTCACGATAGACTCACGTTAGATTCCAGAGGGAATCCCGATAGACTCACCTCAGATTCCAGAGAGAATCCCGATAGACTCACCTTAAATTCCAGAGGGAATAACGATAGACTCACATTAGATTCCAGAGGGATTCACGATAGACTCACGTTAGATTCCAGAGGGAATCCCGATAGACTCACGTTAGACTTCAGAGGGAATCACGATAGACTCACATTAGAATCCAGAGGGAATTACGATAGACTCACATTAGATTCCAGAGGGAAGCACGATAGACTCACATTAGATTCCAGAGGGAATTACGATAGACTCACATTAGATTCCAGAGGGAAGCACGATAGACTCACATTAGATTCCAGAGGGATTCCCGATAGACTCATGTTAGATTGCAGAGGGAATCACGATAGACTCACGTTAGATTCCGGAGGGAATCCCGATAGACTCACATTAGATTCCAGAGGGAAGAACGATAGACTCACCTCAGATTCCAGAGGGAATCCCGATAGACTCACGTTAGATTCCAGAGGGAATCCCGATAGACTCACCTCAGATTTCAGAGAGAATCCCGATAGACTCACATTAAATTCCAGAGGGAATCACGATAGACTCACAATAGATTCCAGAGGGAATCAAGATAGACTCACCTCAGATTCCAGAGGGAATCCCGATAGACTCTCGTTAGATTCCGCAGGGAATCCCGATAGACTCACGTTAGATTTCAGAGGGAATCACGATAGACTCACATTAGAATCCAGAGGGAATTACGATAGACTCACATTAGATTCCAGAGGGAATTACGATAGACTCACATTAGATTCCAGAGGGAAGCACGATAGACTCACATTAGATTCCAGAGGGAATTACGATAGACTCACATTAGATTCCAGAGGGAATTACGATAGACTCACATTAGATTCCAGAGGGAAGCACGATAGACTCACATTAGATTCCAGAGGGAAGAACGATAGACTCACCTCAGATTCCAGAGAGAATCCCGATGGACTCACGTTAGATTGTAGAGGGAATCGCGATAAACTCACGTTAGATTCCAGAGCGAATCCCGATAGACTCACCTCAGATTCCAGAGAGAATCCCGATAGACTCACCTTAAATTCCAGAGGGAATCCCGATAGACTCACGTTAGATTCCAGAGAGAATCCCGATAGACTCACCTTAAATTCCAGAGGGAATAACGATAGACTCACATTAGATTCCAGAGGGATTCACGATAGACTCACGTTAGATTCCAGAGGGAATCCCGATAGACTCACGTTAGACTTCAGAGGGAATCACGATAGACTCACATTAGAATCCAGAGGGAATTACGATAGACTCACATTAGATTCCAGAGGGAAGCACGATAGACTCACATTAGATTCCAGAGGGATTCCCGATAGACTCACATTAGATTCCAGAGGGAATTACGATAGACTCACATTAGATTCCAGAGGGAATCCCGATAGACTCACCTCAGATTCCAGAGAGAATCCCGATAGACTCACCTTAAATTCCAGAGGGAATAACGATAGACTCACATTAGATTCCAGAGGGATTCACGATAGACTCACGTTAGACTCCAGAGGGAATTACGATAGACTCACATTAGATTCCAGAGGGAAGAACGATAGACTCACCTCAGATTCCAGAGGGAATTACGATAGACTCACATTAGATTCCAGAGGGAAGAACGATAAACTCACCTCAGATTCCAGAGAGAATCCCGATAGACTCACGTTAGATTGTAGAGGGAATCGCGATAAACTCACGTTAGATTCCAGAGGGAATTACGATAGACTCACATTAGATTCCAGAGGGAATCCCGATAGACTCACCTCAGATTCCAGAGAGAATCCCGATAGACTCACCTTAAATTCCAGAGGGAATAACGATAGACTCACATTAGATTCCAGAGGGATTCACGATAGACTCACGTTAGACTCCAGAGGGAATTACGATAGACTCACATTAGATTCCAGAGGGAAGAACGATAGACTCACCTCAGATTCCAGAGGGAATTACGATAGACTCACATTAGATTCCAGAGGGAATTACGATAGACTCACATTAGATTCCAGAGGGAATCCCGATAGACTCACCTCAGATTCCAGAGAGAATCCCGATAGACTCACCTTAAATTCCAGAGGGAATAACGATAGACTCCCATTAGATTCCAGAGGGATTCACGATAGACTCACGTTAGACTCCAGAGGGAATTACGATAGACTCACATTAGATTCCAGAGGGAAGAACGATAGACTCACCTCAGATTCCAGAGGGAATTACGATAGACTCACATTAGATTCCAGAGGGAAGAACGATAAACTCACCTCAGATTCCAGAGAGAATCCCGATAGACTCACGTTAGATTGTAGAGGGAATCGCGATAAACTCACGTTAGATTCCAGAGCGAATCCCGATAGACTCACCTCAGATTCCAGAGAGAATCCCGATAGACTCACCTTAAATTCCAGAGGGAATCCCGATAGACTCACGTTAGATTGTAGAGGGAATCGCGATAAACTCACGTTAGATTCCAGAGGGAAGAACGATAGACTCACCTCAGATTCCAGAGAGAATCCCGATAGACTCACCTTAAATTCCAGAGGGAATCACGATAGACTCACATTAGAATCCAGAGGGAAGAACGATACACTCACATTAGATTCCAGAGGGAATCCCGATAGACTCACGTTAGATTGTAGAGGGAATCGCGATAGACTCGCGTTAGATTCCAGTGGGAATCTTGATAGACTCTCGTTAGATTCCGGAGGGAATCCCGATAGACTCACGTTAGACTTCAGAGGGAATCACGATAGACTCACATTAGAATCCAGAGGGAATTACGATAGACTCACATTAGATTCCAGAGGGAAGCACGATAGACTCACATTAGATTCCAGAGGGATTCCCGATAGACTCACATTAGATTCCAGAGGGAATTACGATAGACTCACATTAGATTCCAGAGGGAATTACGATAGACTCACATTAGATTCCAGAGGGAAGCACGATAGACTCACATTAGATTCCAGAGGGAATTACGATAGACTCACATTAGATTCCAGAGGGAATTACGATAGACTCACATTAGATTCCAGAGGGAAGCACGATAGACTCACATTAGATTCCAGAGGGATTCCCGATAGACTCATGTTAGATTGCAGAGGGAATCACGATAGACTCACAATAGATTCCAGAGGGAATCACGATAGACTCACGTTAGAATCCAGAGGGAATCCTGATAGACTCACGTTAGATTCCGGAGGGAATCCCGATAGACTCACCTCAGATTCCAGAGAGAATCCCGATAGACTCACCTTAAATTCCAGAGGGAATAACGATAGACTCACATTAGATTCCAGAGGGATTCACGATAGACTCACGTTAGATTCCAGAGGGAATCCCGATAGACTCACCTCAGATTCCAGAGAGAATCCCGATAGACTCACCTTAAATTCCAGAGGGAATAACGATAGACTCACATTAGATTCCAGAGGGATTCACGATAGACTCACGTTAGATTCCAGAGGGAATTACGATAGACTCACATTAGATTCCAGAGGGAAGAACGATAGACTCACCTCAGATTCCAGAGAGAATCCCGATAGACTCACGTTAGATTGTAGAGGGAATCGCGATAAACTCACGTTAGATTCCAGAGCGAATCCCGATAGACTCACCTCAGATTCCAGAGAGAATCCCGATAGACTCACCTTAAATTCCAGAGGGAATCCCGATAGACTCACGTTAGATTGTAGAGGGAATCGCGATAAACTCACGTTAGATTCCAGAGGGAAGAACGATAGACTCACCTCAGATTCCAGAGAGAATCCCGATAGACTCACCTTAAATTCCAGAGGGAATCACGATAGACTCACATTAGAATCCAGAGGGAAGAACGATACACTCACATTAGATTCCAGAGGGAATCCCGATAGACTCACGTTAGATTGTAGAGGGAATCGCGATAGACTCGCGTTAGATTCCAGTGGGAATCTTGATAGACTCTCGTTAGATTCCGGAGGGAATCCCGATAGACTCACGTTAGACTTCAGAGGGAATCACGATAGACTCACATTAGAATCCAGAGGGAATTACGATAGACTCACATTAGATTCCAGAGGGAAGCACGATAGACTCACATTAGATTCCAGAGGGATTCCCGATAGACTCACATTAGATTCCAGAGGGAATTACGATAGACTCACATTAGATTCCAGAGGGAATTACGATAGACTCACATTAGATTCCAGAGGGAAGCACGATAGACTCCCATTAGATTCCAGAGGGAATTACGATAGACTCACATTAGATTCCAGAGGGAATTACGATAGACTCACATTAGATTCCAGAGGGAAGCACGATAGACTCACATTAGATTCCAGAGGGATTCCCGATAGACTCATGTTAGATTGCAGAGGGAATCACGATAGACTCACAATAGATTCCAGAGGGAATCACGATAGACTCACGTTAGAATCCAGAGGGAATCCTGATAGACTCACGTTAGATTCCAGAGGGAATCCCGATAGACTCACCTCAGATTCCAGAGAGAATCCCGATAGACTCACCTTAAATTCCAGAGGGAATAACGATAGACTCACATTAGATTCCAGAGGGATTCACGATAGACTCACGTTAGACTCCAGAGGGAATTACGATAGACTCACATTAGATTCCAGAGGGAAGAACGATAGACTCACCTCAGATTCCAGAGGGAATTACGATAGACTCACATTAGATTCCAGAGGGAAGAACGATAGACTCACCTCAGATTCCAGAGAGAATCCCGATAGACTCACGTTAGATTGTAGAGGGAATCGCGATAAACTCACGTTACATTCCAGAGCGAATCCCGATAGACTCACCTCAGATTCCAGAGAGAATCCCGATAGACTCGCGTTAGATTCCAGTGGGAATCTTGATAGACTCTCGTTAGATTCCGGAGGGAATCCCGATAGACTCACGTTAGACTTCAGAGGGAATCACGATAGACTCACATTAGAATCCAGAGGGAATTACGATAGACTCACATTAGATTCCAGAGGGAAGCACGATAGACTCACATTAGATTCCAGAGGGATTCCCGATAGACTCACATTAGATTCCAGAGGGAATTACGATAGACTCACATTAGATTCCAGAGGGAATTACGATAGACTCACATTAGATTCCAGAGGGAAGCACGATAGACTCACATTAGATTCCAGAGGGAATTACGATAGACTCACATTAGATTCCAGAGGGAATTACGATAGACTCACATTAGATTCCAGAGGGAAGCACGATAGACTCACATTAGATTCCAGAGGGATTCCCGATAGACTCATGTTAGATTGCAGAGGGAATCACGATAGACTCACGTTAGATTCCGGAGGGAATCCCGATAGACTCACCTCAGATTCCAGAGAGAATCCCGATAGACTCACCTTAAATTCCAGAGGGAATAACGATAGACTCACATTAGATTCCAGAGGGATTCACGATAGACTCACGTTAGATTCCAGAGGGAATCCCGATAGACTCACCTCAGATTCCAGAGAGAATCCCGATAGACTCACCTTAAATTCCAGAGGGAATAACGATAGACTCACATTAGATTCCAGAGGGATTCACGATAGACTCACGTTAGACTCCAGAGGGAATTACGATGGACTCACATTAGATTCCAGAGGGAAGAACGATAGACTCACCTCAGATTCCAGAGGGAATTACGATAGACTCACATTAGATTCCAGAGGGAAGAACGATAGACTCACCTCAGATTCCAGAGAGAATCCCGATAGACTCACGTTAGATTGTAGAGGGAATCGCGATAAACTCACGTTAGATTCCAGAGCGAATCCCGATAGACTCACCTCAGATTCCAGAGAGAATCCCGATAGACTCACCTTAAATTCCAGAGGGAATCCCGATAGACTCACGTTAGATTGTAGAGGGAATCGCGATAAACTCACGTTAGATTCCAGAGGGAAGAACGATAGACTCACCTCAGATTCCAGAGAGAATCCCGATAGACTCACCTTAAATTCCAGAGGGAATCACGATAGACTCACATTAGAATCCAGAGGGAAGAACGATACACTCACATTAGATTCCAGAGGGAATCCCGATAGACTCACGTTAGATTGTAGAGGGAATCGCGATAGACTCGCGTTAGATTCCAGTGGGAATCTTGATAGACTCTCGTTAGATTCCGGAGGGAATCCCGATAGACTCACGTTAGACTTCAGAGGGAATCACGATAGACTCACATTAGAATCCAGAGGGAATTACGATAGACTCACATTAGATTCCAGAGGGAAGCACGATAGACTCACATTAGATTCCAGAGGGATTCCCGATAGACTCACATTAGATTCCAGAGGGAATTACGATAGACTCACATTAGATTCCAGAGGGAATTACGATAGACTCACATTAGATTCCAGAGGGAAGCACGATAGACTCACATTAGATTCCAGAGGGAATTACGATAGACTCACATTAGATTCCAGAGGGAATTACGATAGACTCACATTAGATTCCAGAGGGAAGCACGATAGACTCACATTAGATTCCAGAGGGATTCCCGATAGACTCATGTTAGATTGCAGAGGGAATCACGATAGACTCACAATAGATTCCAGAGGGAATCACGATAGACTCACGTTAGAATCCAGAGGGAATCCTGATAGACTCACGTTAGATTCCAGAGGGAATCCCGATAGACTCACCTCAGATTCCAGAGAGAATCCCGATAGACTCACCTTAAATTCCAGAGGGAATAACGATAGACTCACATTAGATTCCAGAGGGATTCACGATAGACTCACGTTAGACTCCAGAGGGAATTACGATAGACTCACATTAGATTCCAGAGGGAAGAACGATAGACTCACCTCAGATTCCAGAGGGAATTACGATAGACTCACATTAGATTCCAGAGGGAAGAACGATAGACTCACCTCAGATTCCAGAGAGAATCCCGATAGACTCACGTTAGATTGTAGAGGGAATCGCGATAAACTCACGTTACATTCCAGAGCGAATCCCGATAGACTCACCTCAGATTCCAGAGAGAATCCCGATAGACTCACCTTAAATTCCAGAGGGAATCCCGATAGACTCACGTTAGATTGTAGAGGGAATCGCGATAAACTCACGTTAGATTCCAGAGGGAAGAACGATAGACTCACCTCAGATTCCAGAGAGAATCCCGATAGACTCACCTTAAATTCCAGAGGGAATCACGATAGACTCACATTAGAATCCAGAGGGAAGAACGATACACTCACATTAGATTCCAGAGGGAATCCCGATAGACTCACGTTAGATTGTAGAGGGAATCGCGATAGACTCGCGTTAGATTCCAGTGGGAATCTTGATAGACTCTCGTTAGATTCCGGAGGGAATCCCGATAGACTCACGTTAGACTTCAGAGGGAATCACGATAGACTCACATTAGAATCCAGAGGGAATTACGATAGACTCACATTAGATTCCAGAGGGAAGCACGATAGACTCACATTAGATTCCAGAGGGATTCCCGATAGACTCACATTAGATTCCAGAGGGAATTACGATAGACTCACATTAGATTCCAGAGGGAATTACGATAGACTCACATTAGATTCCAGAGGGAAGCACGATAGACTCACATTAGATTCCAGAGGGAATTACGATAGACTCACATTAGATTCCAGAGGGAATTACGATAGACTCACATTAGATTCCAGAGGGAAGCACGATAGACTCACATTAGATTCCAGAGGGATTCACGATAGACTCACGTTAGATTCCACAGGGAATCCCGATAGACTCACCTCAGATTCCAGAGAGAATCCCGATAGACTCACCTTAAATTCCAGAGGGAATAACGATAGACTCACATTAGATTCCAGAGGGATTCACGATAGACTCACGTTAGACTCCAGAGGGAATTACGATGGACTCACATTAGATTCCAGAGGGAAGAACGATAGACTCACCTCAGATTCCAGAGGGAATTACGATAGACTCACATTAGATTCCAGAGGGAAGAACGATAGACTCACCTCAGATTCCAGAGAGAATCCCGATAGACTCACGTTAGATTGTAGAGGGAATCGCGATAAACTCACGTTAGATTCCAGAGCGAATCCCGATAGACTCACCTCAGATTCCAGAGAGAATCCCGATAGACTCACCTTAAATTCCAGAGGGAATCCCGATAGACTCACGTTAGATTGTAGAGGGAATCGCGATAAACTCACGTTAGATTCCAGAGGGAAGAACGATAGACTCACCTCAGATTCCAGAGAGAATCCCGATAGACTCACCTTAAATTCCAGAGGGAATCACGATAGACTCACATTAGAATCCAGAGGGAAGAACGATACACTCACATTAGATTCCAGAGGGAATCCCGATAGACTCACGTTAGATTGTAGAGGGAATCGCGATAGACTCGCGTTAGATTCCAGTGGGAATCTTGATAGACTCTCGTTAGATTCCGGAGGGAATCCCGATAGACTCACGTTAGACTTCAGAGGGAATCACGATAGACTCACATTAGAATCCAGAGGGAATTACGATAGACTCACATTAGATTCCAGAGGGAAGCACGATAGACTCACATTAGATTCCAGAGGGATTCCCGATAGACTCACATTAGATTCCAGAGGGAATTACGATAGACTCACATTAGATTCCAGAGGGAATTACGATAGACTCACATTAGATTCCAGAGGGAAGCACGATAGACTCACATTAGATTCCAGAGGGAATTACGATAGACTCACATTAGATTCCAGAGGGAATTACGATAGACTCACATTAGATTCCAGAGGGAAGCACGATAGACTCACATTAGATTCCAGAGGGATTCCCGATAGACTCATGTTAGATTGCAGAGGGAATCACGATAGACTCACAATAGATTCCAGAGGGAATCACGATAGACTCACGTTAGAATCCAGAGGGAATCCTGATAGACTCACGTTAGATTCCGGAGGGAATCCCGATAGACTCACCTCAGATTCCAGAGAGAATCCCGATAGACTCACCTTAAATTCCAGAGGGAATAACGATAGACTCACATTAGATTCCAGAGGGATTCACGATAGACTCACGTTAGATTCCAGAGGGAATCCCGATAGACTCACCTCAGATTCCAGAGAGAATCCCGATAGACTCACCTTAAATTCCAGAGGGAATAACGATAGACTCACATTAGATTCCAGAGGGATTCACGATAGACTCACGTTAGACTCCAGAGGGAATTACGATAGACTCACATTAGATTCCAGAGGGAAGAACGATAGACTCACCTCAGATTCCAGAGGGAATTACGATAGACTCACATTAGATTCCAGAGGGAAGAACGATAGACTCACCTCAGATTCCAGAGAGAATCCCGATAGACTCACGTTAGATTGTAGAGGGAATCGCGATAAACTCACGTTAGATTCCAGAGCGAATCCCGATAGACTCACCTCAGATTCCAGAGAGAATCCCGATAGACTCACCTTAAATTCCAGAGGGAATCACGATAGACTCACATTAGATTCCAGAGGGATTCACGATAGACTCACGTTAGACTCCAGAGGGAATTACGATAGACTCACATTAGATTCCAGAGGGAAGAACGATAGACTCACGTTAGATTGTAGAGGGAATCGCGATAGACTCGCGTCAGATTCCAGTGGGAATCTTGATAGACTCTCGTTAGATTCCGGAGGGAATCCCGATAGACTCACGTTAGACTTCAGAGGGAATCACGATAGACTCACATTAGAATCCAGAGGGAATTACGATAGACTCACATTAGATTCCAGAGGGAAGCACGATAGACTCACATTAGATTCCAGAGGGATTCCCGATAGACTCACATTAGATTCCAGAGGGAATTACGATAGACTCACATTAGATTCCAGAGGGAATTACGATAGACTCACATTAGATTCCAGAGGGAAGCACGATAGACTCACATTAGATTCCAGAGGGAATTACGATAGACTCACATTAGATTCCAGAGGGAATTACGATAGACTCACATTAGATTCCAGAGGGAAGCACGATAGACTCACATTAGAATCCAGAGGGAATTACGATAGACTCACATTAGATTCCAGAGGGAATCACGATAGACTCACAATAGATTCCAGAGGGAATCACGATAGACTCACGTTAGAATCCAGAGGGAATCCTGATAGACTCACGTTAGATTCCGGAGGGAATCCCGATAGACTCACCTCAGATTCCAGAGAGAATCCCGATAGACTCACCTTAAATTCCAGAGGGAATAACGATAGACTCACATTAGATTCCAGAGCGATTCACGATAGACTCACGTTAGATTCCAGAGGGAATCCCGATAGACTCACCTCAGATTCCAGAGAGAATCCCGATAGACTCACCTTAAATTCCAGAGGGAATAACGATAGACTCACATTAGATTCCAGAGGGATTCACGATAGACTCACGTTAGACTCCAGAGGGAATTACGATAGACTCACATTAGATTCCAGAGGGAAGAACGATAGACTCACCTCAGATTCCAGAGGGAATTACGATAGACTCACATTAGATTCCAGAGGGAAGAACGATAGATTCACCTCAGATTCCAGAGAGAATCCCGATAGACTCACGTTAGATTGTAGAGGGAATCGCGATAAACTCACGTTAGATTCCAGAGCGAATCCCGATAGACTCACCTCAGATTCCAGAGAGAATCCCGATAGACTCACCTTAAATTCCAGAGGGAATCACGATAGACTCACATTAGATTCCAGAGGGATTCACGATAGACTCACGTTAGACTCCAGAGGGAATTACGATAGACTCACATTAGATTCCAGAGGGAATCCCGATAGACTCACGTTAGATTGTAGAGGGAATCGCGATAGACTCGCGTCAGATTCCAGTGGGAATCTTGATAGACTCTCGTTAGATTCCGGAGGGAATCCCGATAGACTCACGTTAGACTTCAGAGGGAATCACGATAGACTCACATTAGAATCCAGAGGGAATTACGATAGACTCACATTAGATTCCAGAGGGAAGCACGATAGACTCACATTAGATTCCAGAGGGATTCCCGATAGACTCACATTAGATTCCAGAGGGAATTACGATAGACTCACATTAGATTCCAGAGGGAATTACGATAGACTCACATTAGATTCCAGAGGGAAGCACGATAGACTCACATTAGATTCCAGAGGGAATTACGATAGACTCACATTAGATTCCAGAGGGAATTACGATAGACTCACATTAGATTCCAGAGGGAAGCACGATAGACTCACATTAGAATCCAGAGGGAATTACGATAGACTCACATTAGATTCCAGAGGGAATCACGATAGACTCACAATAGATTCCAGAGGGAATCACGATAGACTCACGTTAGAATCCAGAGGGAATCCTGATAGACTCACGTTAGATTCCGGAGGGAATCCCGATAGACTCACCTCAGATTCCAGAGAGAATCCCGATAGACTCACCTTAAATTCCAGAGGGAATAACGATAGACTCACATTAGATTCCAGAGCGATTCACGATAGACTCACGTTAGATTCCAGAGGGAATCCCGATAGACTCACCTCAGATTCCAGAGAGAATCCCGATAGACTCACCTTAAATTCCAGAGGGAATAACGATAGACTCACATTAGATTCCAGAGGGATTCACGATAGACTCACGTTAGACTCCAGAGGGAATTACGATAGACTCACATTAGATTCCAGAGGGAAGAACGATAGACTCACCTCAGATTCCAGAGGGAATTACGATAGACTCACATTAGATTCCAGAGGGAAGAACGATAGATTCACCTCAGATTCCAGAGAGAATCCCGATAGACTCACGTTAGATTGTAGAGGGAATCGCGATAAACTCACGTTAGATTCCAGAGCGAATCCCGATAGACTCACCTCAGATTCCAGAGAGAATCCCGATAGACTCACCTTAAATTCCAGAGGGAATCCCGATAGACTCACGTTAGATTGTAGAGGGAATCGCGATAAACTCACGTTAGATTCCAGAGGGAAGAACGATAGACTCACCTCAGATTCCAGAGAGAATCCCGATAGACTCACCTTAAATTCCAGAGGGAATCACGATAGACTCACATTAGAATCCAGAGGGAAGAACGATACACTCACATTAGATTCCAGAGGGAATCCCGATAGACTCACGTTAGATTGTAGAGGGAATCGCGATAGACTCGCGTCAGATTCCAGTGGGAATCTTGATAGACTCTCGTTAGATTCCGGAGGGAATCCCGATAGACTCACGTTAGACTTCAGAGGGAATCACGATAGACTCACATTAGAATCCAGAGGGAATTACGATAGAATCACATTAGATTCCAGAGGGAAGCACGATAGACTCACATTAGATTCCAGAGGGATTCCCGATAGACTCACATTAGATTCCAGAGGGAATTACGATAGACTCACATTAGATTCCAGAGGGAATTACGATAGACTCACATTAGATTCCAGAGGGAAGCACGATAGACTCACATTAGATTCCAGAGGGAATTACGATAGACTCACATTAGATTCCAGAGGGAATCCTGATAGACTCACGTTAGATTCCGGAGGGAATCCCGATAGACTCACCTCAGATTCCAGAGAGAATCCCGATAGACTCACCTTAAATTCCAGAGGGAATAACGATAGACTCACATTAGATTCCAGAGGGATTCACGATAGACTCACGTTAGATTCCAGAGGGAATCCCGATAGACTCACCTCAGATTCCAGAGAGAATCCCGATAGACTCACCTTAAATTCCAGAGGGAATAACGATAGACTCACATTAGATTCCAGAGGGATTCACGATAGACTCACGTTAGACTCCAGAGGGAATTACGATAGACTCACATTAGATTCCAGAGGGAAGAACGATAGACTCACCTCAGATTCCAGAGGGAATTACGATAGACTCACATTAGATTCCAGAGGGAAGAACGATAGACTCACCTCAGATTCCAGAGAGAATCCCGATAGACTCACGTTAGATTGTAGAGGGAATCGCGATAAACTCACGTTAGATTCCAGAGCGAATCCCGATAGACTCACCTCAGATTCCAGAGAGAATCCCGATAGACTCACCTTAAATTCCAGAGGGAATCCCGATAGACTCACGTTAGATTGTAGAGGGAATCGCGATAAACTCACGTTAGATTCCAGAGGGAAGAACGATAGACTCACCTCAGATTCCAGAGAGAATCCCGATAGACTCACCTTAAATTCCAGAGGGAATCACGATAGACTCACATTAGAATCCAGAGGGAAGAACGATACACTCACGTTAGACTTCAGAGGGAATCACGATAGACTCATGTTAGATTGCAGAGGGAATCACGATAGACTCACAATAGATTCCAGAGGGAATCACGATAGACTCACGTTAGAATCCAGAGGGAATCCTGATAGACTCACGTTAGATTCCGGAGGGAATCCCGATAGACTCACCTCAGATTCCAGAGAGAATCCCGATAGACTCACCTTAAATTCCAGAGGGAATAACGATAGACTCACATTAGATTCCAGAGGGATTCACGATAGACTCACGTTAGATTCCAGAGGGAATCGCGATAAACTCACCTCAGATTCCAGAGAGAATCCCGATAGACTCACGTTAGATTGTAGAGGGAATCGCGATAGACTCGCGTCAGATTCCAGTGGGAATCTTGATAGACTCTCGTTAGATTCCGGAGGGAATCCCGATAGACTCACGTTAGACTTCAGAGGGAATCACGATAGACTCACATTAGAATCCAGAGGGAATTACGATAGACTCACATTAGATTCCAGAGGGAATCACGATAGACTCACAATAGATTCCAGAGGGAATCACGATAGACTCACGTTAGAATCCAGAGGGAATCCTGATAGACTCACGTTAGATTCCGGAGGGAATCCCGATAGACTCACCTCAGATTCCAGAGAGAATCCCGATAGACTCACCTTAAATTCCAGAGGGAATAACGATAGACTCACATTAGATTCCAGAGGGATTCACGATAGACTCACGTTAGATTCCAGAGGGAATCCCGATAGACTCACCTCAGATTCCAGAGAGAATCCCGATAGACTCACCTTAAATTCCAGAGGGAATAACGATAGACTCACATTAGATTCCAGAGGGATTCACGATAGACTCACGTTAGACTCCAGAGGGAATTACGATAGACTCACATTAGATTCCAGAGGGAAGAACGATAGACTCACCTCAGATTCCAGAGGGAATTACGATAGACTCACATTAGATTCCAGAGGGAAGAACGATAGACTCACCTCAGATTCCAGAGAGAATCCCGATAGACTCACGTTAGATTGTAGAGGGAATCGCGATAAACTCACGTTAGATTCCAGAGCGAATCCCGATAGACTCACCTCAGATTCCAGAGAGAATCCCGATAGACTCACCTTAAATTCCAGAGGGAATCCCGATAGACTCACGTTAGATTGTAGAGGGAATCGCGATAAACTCACGTTAGATTCCAGAGGGAAGAACGATAGACTCACCTCAGATTCCAGAGAGAATCCCGATAGACTCACCTTAAATTCCAGAGGGAATCACGATAGACTCACATTAGAATCCAGAGGGAAGAACGATACACTCACGTTAGACTTCAGAGGGAATCACGATAGACTCATGTTAGATTGCAGAGGGAATCACGATAGACTCACAATAGATTCCAGAGGGAATCACGATAGACTCACGTTAGAATCCAGAGGGAATCCTGATAGACTCACGTTAGATTCCGGAGGGAATCCCGATAGACTCACCTCAGATTCCAGAGAGAATCCCGATAGACTCACCTTAAATTCCAGAGGGAATAACGATAGACTCACATTAGATTCCAGAGGGATTCACGATAGACTCACGTTAGATTCCAGAGGGAATCGCGATAAACTCACCTCAGATTCCAGAGAGAATCCCGATAGACTCACGTTAGATTGTAGAGGGAATCGCGATAGACTCGCGTCAGATTCCAGTGGGAATCTTGATAGACTCTCGTTAGATTCCGGAGGGAATCCCGATAGACTCACGTTAGACTTCAGAGGGAATCACGATAGACTCACATTAGAATCCAGAGGGAATTACGATAGACTCACATTAGATTCCAGAGGGATTCCCGATAGACTCATGTTAGATTGCAGAGGGAATCACGATAGACTCACAATAGATTCCAGAGGGAATCACGATAGACTCACGTTAGAATCCAGAGGGAATCCTGATAGACTCACGTTAGATTCCGGAGGGAATCCCGATAGACTCACCTCAGATTCCAGAGAGAATCCCGATAGACTCACCTTAAATTCCAGAGGGAATAACGATAGACTCACATTAGATTCCAGAGGGATTCACGATAGACTCACGTTAGATTCCAGAGGGAATCCCGATAGATTCACCTCAGATTCCAGAGAGAATCCCGATAGACTCACCTTAAATTCCAGAGGGAATAACGATAGACTCACATTAGATTCCAGAGGGATTCACGATAGACTCACGTTAGACTCCAGAGGGAATTACGATAGACTCACATTAGATTCCAGAGGGAAGAACGATAGACTCACCTCAGATTCCAGAGGGAATTACGATAGACTCACATTAGATTCCAGAGGGAAGAACGATAGACTCACCTCAGATTCCAGAGAGAATCCCGATAGACTCACGTTAGATTGTAGAGGGAATCGCGATAAACTCACGTTAGATTCCAGAGCGAATCCCGATAGACTCACCTCAGATTCCAGAGAGAATCCCGATAGACTCACCTTAAATTCCAGAGGGAATCCCGATAGACTCACGTTAGATTGTAGAGGGAATCGCGATAAACTCACGTTAGATTCCAGAGGGAAGAACGATAGACTCACCTCAGATTCCAGAGAGAATCCCGATAGACTCACCTTAAATTCCAGAGGGAATCACGATAGACTCACATTAGAATCCAGAGGGAAGAACGATACACTCACGTTAGACTTCAGAGGGAATCACGATAGACTCATGTTAGATTGCAGAGGGAATCACGATAGACTCACAATAGATTCCAGAGGGAATCACGATAGACTCACGTTAGAATCCAGAGGGAATCCTGATAGACTCACGTTAGATTCCGGAGGGAATCCCGATAGACTCACCTCAGATTCCAGAGAGAATCCCGATAGACTCACCTTAAATTCCAGAGGGAATAACGATAGACTCACATTAGATTCCAGAGGGATTCACGATAGACTCACGTTAGATTCCAGAGGGAATCGCGATAAACTCACCTCAGATTCCAGAGAGAATCCCGATAGACTCACGTTAGATTGTAGAGGGAATCGCGATAGACTCGCGTCAGATTCCAGTGGGAATCTTGATAGACTCTCGTTAGATTCCGGAGGGAATCCCGATAGACTCACGTTAGACTTCAGAGGGAATCACGATAGACTCACATTAGAATCCAGAGGGAATTACGATAGACTCACATTAGATTCCAGAGGGATTCCCGATAGACTCATGTTAGATTGCAGAGGGAATCACGATAGACTCACAATAGATTCCAGAGGGAATCCTGATAGACTCTCGTTAGATTCCGGAGGGTATCCCGATAGACTCACGTTAGACTTCAGAGGGAATCACGATAGACTCACATTAGAATCCAGAGGGAATTACGATAGACTCACATTAGATTCCAGAGGGAAGCACGATAGACTCACATTAGATTCCAGAGGGATTCCCGATAGACTCACGTTAGATTGCAGAGGGAATCACGATAGACTCACAATGGATTCCGAATATCCCCAGTAAACTCCAACGACAACGTGAAGTCGCCGCTGCTCTGGCTGCCGCCAAGCGTTTCACGAAATGGCGGAAGTTAGCCGCCGCGACAGTCAAACAAGATATTCAATAGGTGGTGAAGGCTTATTACACAAATATTAAAGCATTCGTAAAGCCAAGGGTAGGCTAACCCACCCACAACCTCAGAAGTATGACCCGGAAGTGCCTATTGGCACGAAGACCGAAATGAAAAGTGGCACAGGATATTCAACTCACCGATCACCAGCAGAAGATGAGACTGCGTTGCCCTCGGAGTAGCTCGTAGCTGGAGTGATGATCCTCGTAGCGTTTGGACGATTTGAACAGATCACTTAGCACGGATGTCACTTAGAAGAATGAGTGAATTCTTGTCGAAAACTAGCTTATTTTATATGCGCCGGCCGAGTTCTGCCGGCGCGTGGATTGGCACTTGACTACGCTCAATCACCCCCTAATTGGCTGCAGGGTTCATCACTTACTTTATTAGGAACTTCTACATACTCTATAATCCGCACAGCGTATTTCCGTGGAAATTCGGCGGCTTGGCCAAAAATCGTCGTTTTCCTGAGCGGAAGCAAAACAGAGGCCTGGCTCGCGCTAGAACTCCGGCAGGGCCGCAGGTAGTCTATAATGACACCCTGCCCTAAAGCGAAGAGAGGAATCCTTGAGGGCTGGTAATTCCTCTACCAATTCTTTACACAAAATCCATTCTCGCAGCGGGTACGAAGGTGTACCTCGCGAGTGGAAGACACCAAAAGGTCGAAGCTTCCCGCACGTTGCCACAACGGTGGTTCAACGGCGGGAGCAGAGAGATATTGGAGCCGGCTCTTCCGCACCCACAAGCCCAGTTCGGAACAGGCAAGTGGGTGTCCGTCAGTCCATTCCGACCAAGAAATCGGAGGGCTCCGACAACTAACTGTTGCATACATCCAGAAGTTCCTATCCTAATAAGTCCAAAATAAAGTAAATGCCGCCGCGTGACGCGGCTCTGAATACGCTGCTCCTCGCAGCGGTGCGTAGTTCGTCGGCGCCAATGCGCGGTGATCCTACTCTTATGCGGTATTTCGTCGTGCCTGAAACTCAAAGATGACAATGGTTCCGAATAGACGACGCTAGGAACCCTTAATCGTGCGCTCAAATCAGCCTGCAAGCTACCCGTCCCCACTCCGAGCCCCGAGTATGTCCGAGGACGTGGAATACGCGAATTTTCTGACGTCCAGCGAACTGCAACGTCACAGTAGATGTGTGCAAAGTTTCAGCGCTGTCAGTCAAATAGTTTTTGAGTTATCTATCACGCATATCCTGAAAATACAGTTTCGAGAAAAACGTGTTTAAAGTTTGGAGAAGTTTAAAGAAGTAAGTACTGAATGATTTTCCTGGCCTACCGGTTAGACTGCGATTCCAGGACCATACAAGAGTCCTTCGACTTCTTCGTAAAACTGATTTGCTTCGCAAAGTTGGTTCTTTCGTTCTACACGAGCCTCTTTAGTTGTGGACAAGCTACGCGGTCACTTATACCTACGGCGCATTTCGCGGTGGAGCAGAGATAAGTCACGTTAGCAGGTCATAACATCGAAACAGCTCCGAATTTCGCTTTAAAGCTTTAAGATCATATTCTTGACATACACTATGAACATTTTCAGAAAAAAATGAAATTTTGCAAGCACCTAAAGGTGGTTTCCCCCTTAAACTGGAAGGTTTCCACGTACAGACATACGTAAGTATTGACAAGCCTCATCCAGCTTCGCGAAAGTTGCGTTATAAAAACTGTCACCATTGTGAACCATCGCCAGTTCACAACGCGTATTGACGACTGGTTTAAATACCAGGGTGAAGACAGTATAACTTTTGTAGGAAATAAAGTTAGTTGGTCTAATCATCAATAGAAATTGTTGTAGAACAATTTTCCTAAAACGCCTATCCATAAGCCGGCAGCAAGCAATTCTACGAATCAGCTAGGGTTGAAGATAGGAACACGGTCATACAGATCTGAAGGGAGAATAAGGATTTTCCTGATCTGCAGCCGACGGTCACGGACCAAAGGAAATAGAAATAAAATAGATTCTGTGTGGCATTTCCCCGGTGAACCGTCAGCAACCTACAAACTCCTTATTGCAGATTTTTTCAACGTTCTGGGACGTACAAATCAAGTGGCGACCGGGTCGAGCTTGCGAATGACCGCGAACCCAAACTCAACGTGTTATAACTAGAAGAGTGATGACTGTTAAGAAAGTCCAGTACTAACACTCACTGCCTCGTAAGGTAGCGGCTGAGCGGTCACAATATATTTCTCGATAAATATGTCCTACATTTGGTTGCGTATTATTCTTACTGCTGATTGAAAAGAGTGAAGCGCGGTTGCGCAGGACATAGTCATCCTGACACAGTGAAATATGAGGACCACATGCCATGAATTCTTGATTGAACCATCCACACTGATGGTAGGAATGGTAGGAAAACCTTCATAGGATGGGAGGAATATGCTGCAGACGTCGACTGCAACAGGTTTAATACAGTTTAACATACGGAAAAGTACTAACTTTCGGGTAAATGTTGAAAAGATGGTTCGCTCGGTATTGCACCGGCAATGTTATGAACTTCTAAATTTCAATTAAGATCTTTAATTGGTTTTAATAGTGCTTACAAGATATCAAATATGTCTACACTCCAGAAGATTTTATCCCACAACGTTTAAATAAAGCATGCAGCCGATATAGTAAGGCAGAACATGTCCGATATAAGGCACTCGATAAATTCATAGTTTCTTGATAGGTCTTTGCCATGAAAGCAGTAATTTCGAATGAAATCTGATTACGCATAATAACTGTGCGCCCAAAGTCAGAATGCCGAATCCAAGGAGGATTATGTAGGGTGGGAAGAGGTTATCCCTTATTGCTTTATGGCTGTGGCTTTATGGCTGTGGAAGCAAGTGTATCTTTCGTTAAAATCACGTGTCATAACTTTCCAGGAACTTTAATTGATAATTTTAATTAGAAAGTCCTAAATTAATAATTTTTAGAAAACCTTAGAATACTTTATTTGTTTTAAAGAATTACAAACTGCAAAGATTTTTTTTGTCACATTTCAAGGCTCTAGCTTACATGGTACGTGAGATATATCGTTTTTCGAAAAAAAACTTTGAATCCCGTTTTCACCCCCTTAGGGAAAGAATTTCGAAAAATCCGTTCTTATCTGCATCATGCAAATAATAAGGAAATATTACGTAGACGGCTAGAAAGAAATGGTACGCTCTCGTTACTCGGGGTGCTACTTTTATTACTAATTGTATTGTGGTTTATAAGTCGTATGAATAAAAGTGCTATGTAGAGGACTCACCACTTGCTGTTCTACCGTTCGCTACGTGTATCATTATTGAAACATGAACTAATAAATTCGACGAGACGAGTTATTCTTTTCATTCTTATAATTCTTATTACAATCCTTATTCTTATAACATCCTCCTCTGCTCATTGCAGGGAGAAAAGTGCGGTAGCGTAGGACATGGTCATTTTGACAATCTGAAACATGAATTCTCGATTCAACGATCAACACTGATTAATACATCCCAACTGAGGGATAGAAATCGTGCATACCATAGCGAAAGTTTTGTAGCACGGGACAAATAAGCTGCAAGCATCAATTGAGACCGGTTTCATACAGTTTATCATACAAAAAAGTATTAATTTCCGTGTGGATATTGGAACATCGCACCACCCGCTGTTGTACCTACAATATTATAAATTTCAATTAAATTCTTTAATTAGTCTGTACATACAGAATAGTAATAGGACTTACAAGTCGTCAAAGATGTCACCACTTGAGTCTAGGATATTTTGCATCATAAAGTTGACATAAAATATGTAGCCAAGTATCCCAAAACTGAACATTGTCGATATGAGACACTCGGCGAATTCGTCAGATGTAAATGTTTGTGTGCACTGCAGTAAGAATGCTCTCCATAGGTCTTTGCCATGAAATGATTAGTTTTGATTAGAGTCCACTTACCCGAAATATATGTGCGCTCAAACTCAACATGCCGATTGGAATAAAGATGCAGTAGGATGGGAACAAGCCTTCCTTTAATAATTTACAATATCTGTGGGAGTAAGTGTATATTCCGTTAAATCACATATGATGCTAGTTATCCAGAATTGATCTTTCTTGAACCAGGAGACTGGGTAGAGTCCCACGCCAAGTAGTAGTTATATCCGTCAAATAACATTAAAATGTAAGAAAATGCGCCAAGTAGCAGTTGGATTTCCCCCAAATTTGAAATATAACAAAAAAGATAATAGATATCATACAAGAAATTCAAGTTTTCATTCAAAGATACCTCGATTTAACTCGCATTAGCAATTAACAATAAATTAACAATAAATTAACAATAAATTAGTGATTAACAATAAAAAAAAACTTGGCGTGTGCGCCCTTCAATCGAGGCACTTGCTCTGGTAATATTGCTAAAAAACTCTAAAAGAAATTAAATTGTTGTTAAGTCTGTTTTGGGTTTGAATCAGTTTTCCATTGTCTTTTTACCTCGCAATAAAACGCGCACACGCCAAGTTTTTTTTATTGTTAATCGCTAATTTATTGTTGATTTATTACTAATTGCTAATGCGAATTAAATCGAGGTATCTTTGAATGAAAATTTGGCTTTCTTGTATGATATCTCTTATCTTTTTTGTTATATTTCAATTTTGGGGGAGATCAAACTGCTACTTGGGGCATTTTCTTACATTTTAATGTTTTTCGACAGATATATATAACTGCTACTTGGCACGAGACTCTACCGAGTCTCCTGATATGTTACGGGCAATGTGCATAACATCAGCGTTTTGTACAATGCCCGGGCATTCTGTAGAATGCACAATTTTTTGGGCAATGTATATAATGGGCAAATATTTCACAAATTGCCCGGGCATTTTATATAATGCCCGCGGCTCGTTGGGCAATGTGTTGAATCCATAGTTGACATTTTGGTAATGATATAGAACAGTATACTCCTCACCGATTTCAATGCCCTTGATATATGTTGTATGTAGGGGAAATCATTCTGAGTAACTTTTCCCTATACAAGTAACCGTCGCACGGATTTAGTTTTCAAGATATACACAAAAATATGTTTCGAGTTTGAATTTTCTATGATCCAAGTAGAGTAACCAGTAAGCATACCAAATAGTCAAACAGTCAACATAAATCTTAACGTAAATATATCTGTGGTCTTGCGACTTTTTTGTCACAACTTTTTTGTCTTGTGACTTTGTGTGCTTTTTTCCTTATACCTGGTAGATACCTAATACAGACTTAATGACCCAGACTGCGGCAAATATATAGAATTTCTTCTAATTTCATAGTTAGATCGCTTTGTTTGTAATGCTGTCAGAAAAGCACTGTATTGTAGTATATTGAGCTGTTGACAGCATGAAGACTGAGTCATACTGAGTCTTGGCTGAGCGTTTCAATACATTAACCACCACCTTCTGGGCATTCTGTATAATGGCCTGACATCGTATAGAATGACCGAAACTTGTTACGGGCATTTTGCACAATGCCTGTTCGAATGGGTATTTTACAGAATTCCCGGTCATTGTACAAAATGCCCACGTTATGCACACTGCCCGTAACATATACATATAGTACAGTACGCGACTACGGAGGATGGTTATCCCGAAGTGTAGCGGTTTTTGTCCGCTATAAAACTTCCACCTCCATTTATGAAAGAGTTACAGCTCCGCGGATTTATTTATGAATTTTTTACTTCATCGGTGATTTTTCTGAATCCAATTAGCCAAGAATTAAGCGAATCGGTTCAGTCATTCGGGAAAGATGCAAGGCGGATTTCACTTTTCTCACACCACCTATTGGGAATCTCTCTTTTGCCAATCTGAATCATTGTTTGACTTAACGCTTTACAATTTTAATATATATACCAAGCAAAATGTGTATACGCAGTCTAGTTTAGTTGTATCCTGACTGCCAAGTGCATAGCTCAAGGAACGCTTCAGCTAAAGAGCTAAAGTGATGAGATGACGAAGGTAATGGAGAAGAAAGTATATTTTGAAAAGATAACAAAAATTTATTTTAAAGGAGATACATATTAAATATTAATCCGCTCAAAAACATTACAACATCGAAAAACATTAAAATGTAAGAAAATGCGCCAAGTAGCAGTTGGATTTCCCCACAATAATATAACAAGTATAATATATAATAAAATATAACAAAAAAGATAATAAATATCATACAAGAAAGCCAAGCTTTCATTCAAAGATACCTCGATTTAACTCGCATTAGCAATTACCAATAAATTAACAATAAATTACCGATTAACAATACAAAAAATCTTGGCGTGTGCGCGCTTCATTCCGAGGTAAAAGGCAATGGAAAACTGATTTAACACTAGAACTACCAACGATTGTTATGCTGTTATAACGAACCACGTAAAAAAAAGTAATTTCAACTCGTTCGGTAGTACTGGTGTTAAACCTAACACTGACTTTACTACAATATGAGTAAATCCTAATAAATCTTTCATTTTCAATCATATATACTATATACAGCGGCTTTGTTATCCCATTTTTGCCTCCGATATATGAATATTCTCCAATTTCATGAGCATTGTCCAGTGCCTCATAACTGACAAGGAGATAATTTTTCCCGATATTGATAAGAAGGAGGTTCTCAGTTCATCGCGTATATGTTTCTTTAAAAGTTTTTTAGTAATATTACCGGAGCAAGTGCCTCGAATGAAGCGCGCACACGCCAAGATTTTTTGTATTGTTAATCGGTAATTTATTGTTAATTTATTGGTAATTGCTAATGCGAGTTAAATCGGGGTATCTTTGAATGAAAGCTTGGCTTTCTTGTATGATATCTATTTTTTTTTTGTTATATTTCATTATATATTATACTTGTTATATTATTGTGGGGAAATCCAACTGCTACTTGGCGCATTTTCTTACATTTTAATGTTTTTCGATGGATTTCATGTCTTTTTGTTAGGTAATGCTTAACAACAAAGACAATAAAAATTTTAAGTATTTATCAATGGTTTAATCAATAAATTTAAAAGTAAAATTTTATTAAAATGTCAAGTGCCATTTCTGTTCAAATATGCACCATCACCTATGTGCATGTTTATGTTATAATGTAACTTTAATGTTACAATGTATTTATAACTTAATCATGCACATAGGAGGAGATCTAAGAAATTGAGCTGAATGTGAGAATATAGATGCCTCAGATAATATACTTTGCACTTGACAAATTCACGTTAGCAAAAGAAAAATTACCAATAGCTAGGATGCATTTAAATTGCAAATTTGATAAGCTATACCCTCATACGCACTCTAACATTTGTGTATCTTGACAGCCAAATGCGTAGCTCAGGGAGCGCATAATCTAATGTAACAAAATTTGTTAAACAAGTACTGATTACGAATAGCTAGTATGTCACTAAATGACACATGATTGGTAATTATTGCTTGCTTACAGCATTTTAGTTCTTTATCTGAAGTGTTCCTTGAGCGATGAACTTGAGTGTCAAGATACTACTAAATTAGTCTGCGTATGAGCACTCTGCTTGGTTTATATATTATAATTATAAAGCGTTAAGTCAAGCAATGACTCAGAGTAGCAAAACAGAGATTCCCAATAGCAAGAATGTATTGAAATTGTAAATGATTTGCCTTAACACGTTATAAATTATATTCAATGAGCTATATATGCAGGCTCTCTCATTCGCAGTCTAGTTTTGAAGTATCCTGACTGTCAAGTGCCAAGCTGACGGAGTGCAAACCTAAAGTACTGAAATTAGTCTAAGCAAGTACTGATTACCAATAGCTACCATTCCCTTAAATTGTAAATAATTGCTAATATTGCTTAAAAGATTGATATGCTACACACTTGATAATTTTAACTATTGGTAATCAGCAGTCGTTTACCAAAACAGGGACTTGTGAGTTACGCACTTAACACTTTTATCATTTCATAATTCTTAAGAACGACAGGATCAGAGGGACAGGGGTAAGGACAGTATAGCTATTTTATTAACTACATAAAGCATGGAATCTGGAACAAATAATAAAATCAGACTTTGTCATATAACCATTATGGCACATAACCAACCATGGCATAACCGGCTTAACCAATGTGTCGGTATGACACAGATTACAGATTATAGATCGGTAACGTAAATACGATCTGCCACCTAGCGTGCAAAATATGTGACCTACATTTTTGGTCTGAATCTTCTTTTGAATCATTTTCGCACGAGAAAATAAGAGGACGAAATTCATATCTCTTGAACGCATGGACCAATTTCCTTGCTCTTTAGCTTATTGGATTCAGAAAAATAAATTAGGCTGTACTTGATTCATAAGTTATGCCTGCAAGCTGTAACTTTTTCGGAAATCGAGGTGAAAGTCTTATATCGATCGAAAACCGCTACGCATCGGGATAATAAGTAGCCTCGGCTTCTCGCGCTGTATAGCTGTAGCTAACTACTTGGCGCGAGACTCTACCGAGTCTCCTAATGAAAAAAAATGCGCCAAATAGCAGTTTGATTTCCCCACAAAATTGAGATATAACAAAGAAGACATAGATATCATACAAGAAAGCCAGGTTTTCATTCAAAGATACCTCGATTTAATTCGCATTAGTCATTAATAATAAATTAACAATAAATTAGCGATTGACAATTAAAAAAACTTGGCGTGTGCGCCCTTCATTCGAGGCACTTGCTCTGGTAATATTGCTAAAAAAACTTTTAAAGAAATTAAATTGTAGTAAATTCAGTGTTACATATGAATCAATTTCGCAATACCCTTTTACCTCGCAATGAAGCGGACACACGCCAAGTTTTTTTACTGTTAATTGCTAGTACGAGTTAAATCGGGGTATCTTTGGATGAAAACCTGGCTTTCATGTATGATATATATATATATATATATCTTTTTTGTTATGTTTCATTTTTGTGGGGGTGTGAAACTGCTATACTTGGCGTATTTTTTTACATTTTCATGTTTTTCCGCGGTAAATCGATCCACGCATCCTCCGCTATTCGAGAAAACTCAAAAGCTAAGTTTCATAGCGGTTATCGAAATATTTTATTTTTACCGACTTCGAAAAGGAGGAGGTACTCAATTCGACCGCTATATATTTTTTTTTTTTTTTTTTTTTTTTTTAATGTTTGTCCGGCGAGAACTCTGAGATGGGTGGACCGATCGGGATGAAACCGAACCTATCTTATAGAGGATGCTCACAGTTTGGTCCCATTATAAATTTTTTCGAAATTGTTTAACGCTAACCATTGTTATTGCATAAAAACCGAATTTTTCGCTGATTTCGCGTTTCTACTACAAATTTCGTTTGTCCGGCGATATTTCCGAGATGGATGGACCGATCTTTATGAAACCATACCTATCTTATAGAGGATGCTCACAGCTTGGTCCCAATATAAATTTTGTCGAAATTGTTTAACATTAACCATTGTTATTGCTTAAAAACCGAATTTCGCGCTGATTTCACGTTTCTACTACAAATTTCGTTTGTCCGGCGATATTTCCGAGATGGATGGACCGATCTTGATGAAACCATACCTATCTTATAGAGGATGCTCACAGCATGGTCCCAATATAAATTTTGTCGAAATTGTTTAACATTTACCATTGTTATTGCTTAAAAACCGAATTTTGCGCTGATTTCACGTTTCTACTACAAATTTCGTTTGTCCGGCGATATTTCCGAGATGGATGGACCGATCTTGATGAAACCTTGCCTATCTTATAGAGGATGCTCACGGCTTGGTCCCAATGTAAATTTTGTTGAAATTGTTTAACAGTAACCATTGTTATTGCTTAAAAACCAAATTTCGCGCTGATTTCACGTTTCTACTACAAATTTCGTTTGTCCGGCGATATTTCCGAGATAGATGGACCGATCTTAATGAAACCTTGCCTATCTTATAGAGGATGCTCACAACTTGGTCCGAATATAAATTTTGTCGAAATTGTTTAACATTAACCATTGTTATTGCTTAAAATTCGAATTTCGCGCTAATTTCACATTTCTATTACAAATTTCGTTTGTCCGGCTATATTTCCGAGATGGATGGACCGATCTTGATGAAACCTTGCCTATCTTATAGAGGATGCTCACGGCTTGGTTCCAATGTAAATTCTCCCTAAATTGTTTAACGCTAACAATTGTTATTGCATAAAAACCGAACTTTCGATTGTCCGGCGATAGCTTTGGGATCGCTTGTGCGATAAGGATGAAACTTTGAGTAACTCATAAGGGAAGTTCTCGCAGTACACCCTCTTGCATAAATTTCGGAATGTACAAGCTTTTCTTTCTTCAACAAATTCTGCTACATTTCTTCGTCTATAACTGTTACACCAGTGCAACGATGAAGTTCAAAATGAAATCGACCGCGAACCATCAATTTATTGATTTCCTATACTAAAAAGCATTAAATAAAAAAAAATATTTTAAAAAAAAATGTGACCGACTTCGAAAACTGACAAAGTTCCAGAGAGCTGAAAACTAAAAGAGCTGAAAAGTACAAAATAAGCAACACAAAAAATGCTCTGAAAAGTAAAAAATAACTTCTTGTTGTCATGGATACAGAAATTTGCATCAAGCCTAAATATCTTGCAACTTTTCGGAGGCGGCGCAAATATAAGTAAAATATTACAAAAGTCACGAAATCCTCACACTCAAATCTGGAAATACTCGTGGTCTCTATGTACATATATATGTACAAATTGAAGGGGCGAAGTATACCCTATCGAATATGCAAATATTGTTAACATTAACTAGTCTGGTATTCGACAATTCCGAATAATTCCGACATCTCATAGGTGTAGGTTAATCTAGCAAATACGCATATACGTATAACAGACTGCAGCCAATAGAACTATCGTTACTCTCCTGTGTACCATTTTGTTTTCGTCAATCATTAAAGTCGTCCTGTGGTTGGACTGGTAGATATATAGGGATGGAGATAGATCGAAAGAGAGAGAGAGATTGAGAGGCGGGAGGAAGAGTACGAAAGCAAGAGTGAGAAAGTACGGGTAAGAAAGAAAATACGGATAAGCGCGGGTAAGACACACCAGTATTTGCCAGTAATATTTTACTTATATTTGCGCCGCCTCCGAAAAGTTGCAAGATATTTAGGCTTGATGCAAATTTCTGTATCCATGACAACAAGAAGTTATTTTTTACTTTTCAGAGCATTTTTTGTGTTGCTTATTTTGTACTTTTCAGCTCTTTTAGTTTTCAGCTCTCTGGAACTTTGTCAGTTTTCGAAGTCGGTCACATTTTTCCAAGGACTTATTTCTTTACTTTCGACTTGTGACTGAATATTGCAGTCAATTTTAGTAATGTAGAAATCTCTATTTAGTAATGTAGAAATAAAGATGTCGTTCATAAGTTAATAACCTAATAGCTCTGCAGTGTATGCTGACCACGTCTCCTATCACCACCGTATTACTGCTGCTCTTTGAATCCCTTACTTCAGAGGAACGTAACAGCTTTTTAATTCTGCGACTGTGAATGAGAATTGCATTTTATTCTTTGAATGTATTCATCAATACAGATTAATTACCTCGTCACTTTGAAGAGAGCGCAAGCATGCTGAACGTAAGCAATTAAAAGAACTTCCGTTGATATAAGTACGAGTGCTCCGACAACAAGTGCGCCAACGAATAAAAAAAAGGCTAAGAAGAAGTGTTTCTTCTGGTCGAAGAAAAACTCGAACATAATCGGAAAGCTACGACTTCGAGCTTGTTTCAGGGGCATCACTATGTCGAGGAACACCGATGACAATGGCAGGAAAATGAGGCAAACTCCCAATGGACAAACAAGCACTGTAACAAATATGCTGTCGAAAATTATAGAAATGCACGAAAGTCTATGTTGCTACAAAAAAATAAGTAATTACTAGCGAAGCCCTTCGTATGAAACTTGCCCCTTTCAATGTACTTCTTAATAATTCGGATCTCCTCTTTACTTGACAATCCCTTCCAGTCACCATTTATGCTCTTCGTAATTCTCCTAATCTAAATTAACACATAATACAACTGCAGTGCTATATAGGAAAGTGTTTCTTAACCTAAGAATTCACTCTTGCAATGACGGCAAAAATTAAGAATCACTTAAAGGGTCATATATGCCACGCACGTCTTTAAACGCATAGAAGTACATTAATCATTTTCAAGTACTAATACTTACTCCTTTAAAAACTCATTATATGTCCATTATTGTACATACTCTAACGTAACTTCTCTGAAAAACTCGTTGTTATATATACATAAATAACTAAGTTGTATACTATATAATTGGCGTTGTCTTTTTCAAATTGCAACCTGAGGTGGTCAATATAGTTTGGTCAATTGTTGTCTAAAAAATATACAAAAATTGTGTATGAACTAGACAGAGAAAACTAGTCCTCAACGAGCCACAATATTTTTTTTTGACAAAGTTATTAAGAATAGTACCGTGGAATTCTATGGTCCCTGTGAAAGTGGCAACTTTTTAATCGACTAAGACAAAAATTAAATGTTATATGCAAAATCCCTTCCGATGAGCATTAGAGTATTTAACAAAAATTATATTTTTCTTTGACATTATAGGACAGATTGAACGACGGGTGCGCATTGCCACATGCGGTTGCAAAAAGGAGGGCGGGTCCTAATCATAAAACAGAGCTACCTGAATATGGCTTAACGACGAATTGTTGGAATAAGATTCGTTAACGTGGTTAAACCACTAAATTTCCGAATCTCTCATTGGACATTTGAAAAGAAACAAATCGTAATTTTCTCAAATATGTGCATGAAATTGTCGATATCATGTTTAAGTATACATGTTATCAGGGCAATAAATACTTATTGTGCTCATTTCTAATTTTTATAAAAAAATCTACCGATTCTTTTGATAAACGCAGTACAACCTTGAGCAAAATTAGATATTTCTCTCACTATGTACACAGCAGATCCAATCATCGAAACATTATTAAGCTTCAAGAAATTTAAGTATACGAGCACAGCAGATTACTAAGAAACCGGCTATATTCAGATACTTGTATGGATAAATGTCACCGAGTTTAATGAAACTGCAGGTAAGCAGATGAGTAATCTTATTAAAAATTGAATGTTTATTATTACTGACTGTGTTCACTCTATGCCGTGGGCCGCGGGAAAGACAGGCCTTACTGTTATATATCTGCTATGGTATCTGGTACCTGGTTCATACTACCTAGAATATATTGAAGCGCAGAGGCTTGCCTGTACCGAGGCTCACGCCTATAACAGGAGAACCGAGGAGTACAGGTTCATCCAGTTCAGCGAGCGATTATCCACGCTCTACAAGCTGAGGAAGGCTGGCACCCGAGTTGGTGCTACGCAACTCACACGTCGGGACCCAGCAAGCCAGGTCCCTTCCCCAGCATACAGGGCTGACCTCTGCCACCACGATGGTTCCGGGGGGCCCCTACGCCATAGTACCAGTTTCCGCGGTCGACTGGTGAGATCGTTCGCTGTGTGAACCGCTCTTAGTTTAAGCCCTACAGCCAGGCGGACTGGTATGCGAACAACACTCGGATGTCTCCACAAAGTGATCCACCATAAGCACTGGTAGGGATCAACCTGGTTAAAAACCCAGGCCTTTCAGCCTACGGTGCCCCCTGCGGGGTGGTTGATACTGCTTGACTGACGTTCCATGGCATTCTGATGCCAAGCGCCCGTCCAAACGCAGACAGGGCGCCGCCAGCCACATGGTGGTGAAAAAAGGAAGGCGACGTTGTAGGTCTTCATTATGAAGAAGAAGAAGAAGAAGAAACTGAGTAACTGAGCACCGCGTCTAAAAACACTTTCGAGAAAATGTGTTCAAAATTTTATATGCAGTTTTGATTTGAGCAGAAATGTTTCAGGAGAATATATGTTAAACTATGTAGAATAATGAACATATAATGAGTTTTACAAACAGCAAGTATTAGTACTTCAAGAAAATTTATAAACTCCTGACTGCTTAATGACGTGTCTAACATATATGACCCCTTGATAAAGCACAGGTAAACCCACCGGGAGAAAAGAATTTGTTAGTACAAACAGGGCTTTGCACAATATGTACATATTCGCATGTGTACATACATAGTCGCCGGCAACGAGAAACGATGTGAACTTGACGGTAACGGCACACCCAACGAGCATACACGGTATATTTCTGAGCAGTATCACTCTGGTATAATCGACCGTCAGAAAAGTAGCTGGCTAAAAATTACACTGCTTTTGATTGGCTAACAACAAAATTTAGTCGAATTTTTGATTGCTACCACATCACGCACCTGACTGAAACAACAGAGTAGCACAAAGAAGCTCGCGAGGAATCGTTTCAATCGTAGGATGAATTTGTTTCCGTAAGGCCAGAGTCCAGTCACGGAGAGTAGGCTGATATTTAACCGATGATAGTGTTGCCAATCTAACAATACGTCCATATCGTACCGCGGTTCGAACACGTCTGAACACCTGAGTGACCCCACCACCTGCGCGGTCGTCTTCCAGAGGAGAGTTGCAATTTCATGCCACCCCTATCGAGGGTTGCAAACTAAGTGGCATGCATTGTTTACTGCAAGGTGACGGAATCATTTTCGTGCCTGCTACTATATCAGCAGCTATTATTCGATCGATTGAAGTCTATAGCACCCGCTAATATTGTCTTTCGAAGACACATCATTTGAAAACATTGCCCCATTACTCTTTAATACGCTTCCCCGCGACAATAGTACACGTTGAAAGTCTTACTTTCGATACAGCCGTCATGGAATCATCAACGACACATAGCAGAAAGCAACAGTCAATACATCAAGCGAGATAAATAAAAAGTGTGAAATTTTATAAAGATCGGAGTTATAATAGGATTTCTGTTTGGATTAGTGTGTGTTTTTATAATAGGTAACTGATCAGGAAAATATTGCACCGACAACAGGTGAAATGTTTAATTTGAAAGACGTCTTGTTAAGAAAAGACTAGCATAACTTATGTTGATGATAATTGAAATATATCAGAGGGAAACTGTTTAGTTCATTAACCCTGCGTGATTCAAATGAGGTTAAATTCATCGGTTCATTTTAATCGTGCATTTTTATTCGAATTATATATTTTTCTGCTTCAATAATATGTCGAGTAAAATTAACGCTACATGGTTCATGACGTTGTAACCAGCACAAAACATACTATAATAAGGCGCTTCGTCAGTGCTACGTATATGCTTAAATTAACAGAATTAATGATTGGCAATGCTCTCAACAGATCTTCCAGAAAATCTTGACACATAATAAAAATATGTGATCAATTAACAACAACGAAAAACATTAATCATTAACAAAGAGTTTATGATTTGACATCAGTAATTCAAAAGCTATCCAACGAGTACAGTGGATAAATTACTATAAATTAACCAATTCAGCAATAGTAAACTCATTTGCAATTAACTAAAAAATAGTTGTTAAACAATTGCCATCCGTTAAGTTCTGCAACCATTATCAACCGATGATATATACCTAAAGGCAGGTTTTCATACCATTTCAATCCTTAATGTTATTCACGGTTTAAACAATTCGTAAATCATTATAAACACATATTAATAATGTACAATAAGGATTGAAACTTATTTCACTCGCAAGCCTACATCAGGCTCAACACCTGACAAACCTCGTCTCATCTTAACGTCAACTAATTAACAAATTCATTATTTGAGAGGGGCGAACTATTCAGAGGTATAAATACGGGTCGTACAGCCCGCAGTTTTCAGTTTGGATTCAACCACGAACTAGCAAGGCTAGAGGAACCCTTCGTGAGTCACAAGTGTTTAGTTGGCGTTAAGCTGGAAGGTTTCTGCGTACAATCGTTCGCATCTATTCACAAACGTTATCCAGCTCCGCGATCGTCGCGTTATAAAGGTGTCGGCATTGTGAGCCATCGCCAGTTCACAACGCGCAACGACAACTGGTTTAAATACCAGGGCGAAGACAGTGTATCGTTTATAGAAAATAAAGCTAGTGTGGATCTAGTCATCAACAGAAACAATTGTTGAACAATTTTCCTAAAACGCCTATCCATCATCCGGCAGCAAGTATTCCTACGAATCAGCCAGGTTTGAAGATAGGAACACGGTCAAACAGATCTGAAGGGAAATAAGGAATTTCCTGATCTGCGGCTGACGGTCACGGACCAAAGAAAATAGAAATAAAATAAATTCTGTGTCGCATTTTCCCGGCGTACCGTCAGCAATCTACCGACTCCTTTCTGGAGATTCTTCTAACGTTCTTGGACGTACTAACCAAGTGGCGACCGGGTCGAGCTTGCGAATGACCGCGAACCCGAACTCAACGTGCTACGACTAGACGAAGAGCGGTGACTGAGACGAAAGTCCAGTACTAACATCCACTGCGTCGTAAGGTAGCGGCTGAGCGGTCACAACGTGCTTCTGCTTTTGTTACATACTCATCCTTATCGGACTACTTTTCTTACCCTTATTTCACGCGTAGATTCGATAATTATAGTTTACTAGTCTTACACATAGATTTTCCATGCGTATTTTTGGAGCCTTAAAACTTCGACTCTTTTGATCCATGTTATCCAAAGCCCATAAACGCATTCCTAGTAGGGGATGATCGCGGCGTGCCCTTAGTGCACTATGCAGCTGTGCACTCTTGCTCCTCCCATAAATATTCAGGCCTCAAGCGTAGTCAGACCCTTGGCGCCTACATCTCCCACCTTTACCCCTTTTCAATGGATTTTTCGGGTATATAAACACCTAATTTCTGGAGCAAAGGGTGAATAACTTCTGAACTCTCATCGACGGCGAAGCTCTGTAATTCGGACCAGCGATGAACACCGTAGTAGATCGAGCACTAGTCTCCTTCGAAGCAGTAAATATTACCGTACGTACATCGTGTGTCATCGCGATTGTTAGGCAAGTCACAGTTCTTTCGTTAGTTTCTCACCCGTTCAATTCGTATCGTAACACGAACTCATACTAAATATTGTAACAACATCTCAACCACAGAAACTCTCATTTGTATTTTGTATTGTTTTATCATTCAGAATACATTGAACATTATTCTTGTTTTCATTAAGAAAATTAATTGGTACATCATTATATATTCCTGTTTAGTCTACCTTGGTTTCAAATAATCACGATAAAGGAAAAGAATAATAAAAGATCCCACGAGGATATATCTTTACCGTTCGAGGTGTATCCGGCAAACCATAGTGAGGTTTACCTCTAGCTTAGGGCATTCTTTCATGATCGATGAACAGTCTTGACTCTGGTTAAGGTGAAAGCGCCCTTAGCACGGCACCAAGTTCTGTTCTGAGTTATTGGAAGTAACAAGGGGTTGAAAGGTGATTAGGGTCCTGAGTGCGGTTGAGTTGAAATAGCACTCAGCAACATCCCAGGATTGACATGGAGCCGATTCGGAACTAGAAGACTCGAATCTGGCTAAGGTGAAATACCCCATAGCACGATCTTAGAGCATATTTTAGGACTCGCGAAACCTGGCTCATAACACATGATAATGCGTGTTTCTTATATATTGCAAAACCAATTTCTTCGTCAGATTCTTATCTAAATACGCTGTATTAAACTTTAAAAAAGCTTTATTTTTAAACAATATTCTCCAATGGTTCATAGGAATATAACATTCTGTAAATCGCATCTCCGTTCACATTCGACAACGAACCAAAGTTTTTTTTATCGTTAATTGTGGCGGACGGTTAACAGATTCGTAGCCGCTAGTACAATTTTGTGTTGTTTTTAAATGTCTCAGTTGCCGTTGAGGTATTTCTGCTATCATCTTATATTTCTCGCGGAAGTGTGCGGAATTTATTTCCATATTTCTAAATCTTTAGTATTGTCAACTCACTAGTTCCAAACTTCTTTCTATTTCAAACAACAGGTGATTGCGAGCACGATCATATAAACCAATATTTTCTATTTTCATTCCGATGTTAATACCAGAACTTTGCGACTTTCCGCTATAGCTTTCTCACAATTGAAGCTGGCATCCAGTTAAAGCTTTCGCGCCACAATCACCGGCTGCGAATGTGTTGATATTGGCAATTCGCTGTTTTCCTGATATTTCTTTTGTTGTTATACATTACTGCAGATCGCCTACGACAGCAAAAGGGCGATATGTGGCACCAAGGACGGGCAGATCCTGATGTTCGACACGAACAGTGGCAGACTCATATGAAGTCTGATGGGAGGCGGTGACAGCATCGAAAGCTTCTACGTAATGAAGAAGGATGACTTCCTCGTGTGTGGTGACGCTGGAAAAGTTACTTTCTGGGCATTTAGGTACATTATTTCATACTACCTAGAACATTATAGAGCTCTTACCTAATTATTGCTAATTCACGCTACACATATATGTACCAGTTGTTACAGTGGATAAAAAAAAGTACTCGCACACCCAGTGTTTTCAGAAAATATTTTGTTAAAGAACAAAGCTCATCTCTCGAAATAGAAATACATTTTCTTGAATAAGAAACTGTCCTTCTTAATGTATTCTTACATGCAAAATTATAAAATTGTTGGTATATTGAATTTATGCCCGTAAGATTAAAAAATATGGGAAGGTGGTAAGGAAATTGCAGAGGTCAAACCAGTTAAAATGAAATCGATTATCTGAGTTGAACACGCTGGAATTCGTAAGAGAGGTATGATTCGCTTTATTTCCTACTTTATTTGTCTTTTCTATTACATATAGTGTAAATGAACAAAATTTTAATATTAAAAAAAGTAACCAAAAATATGCACCGCGAATTGAGTGAAGAATTTTTGCTATTAAACAAAACGCAATTAATAAAATTACTGAGAAATTAAAAATGTTATTATACAAATTTCAAACTAAAGCTATTTAAAAGGTCAATTATTACCTTTTGTTTATGGTTCAGATGTCTTTTTAGACTGGTAATTTATTTCCATACATATTTTACAAACTAAACTGATTACGTCTAAAAATTTGAATATTTTCATTTTAAAAATTAATTAGGATAATTGGAGTGTGCCGATGAAGGACCATTTACTTTGCAAAAATTTCTCATAAGTGCAACTCCAGTTCTAGCACCTACTGTGGCTCCACCAGCTCCACCCACAACAACAGCACCACTTCCTAAACCACCAGTAATTACAGTAACAGCAACGTCACCTAAACCACCTAATAACCCACCAATTGCTGTACTAAATGTTACAACAATGCCTGACCCTATTACCTTTTTTACAAGTGACGATCCCTTGCAACCGGTATAATCATTAAGTGCATTATTTGCACTATCAGTAATACCTTTTTTAATTCTACTTAAAGTCAGGAGGCTCGGTAGAGTCTCGCGCCAAGTAGTTAGCTATAGCTATACAGCGCGAGAAGCCGAGGCTACTTATCCCGACGCGCAGCGGTTTTCGATCGATATAAGACTTTCACCTCGATTTCCGAAAAAGTTACAGCTTGCAGGCATAACTTATGAATCAAGCACCGCCTAATTTATTTTTCTGAATCCAATAAGCTAATGAGCAAGGAAATTAGTCCATGCGTACAAGAGATATGAATTTCCTCCTCTTATTTTCTCGTGCGAAAACGATTCAGAAGAAGATTCAGACCAAAAATGTCGATCACATATTTTCCACGCTAGGTGGCAGAATGTTCATATATTTCTAGATGCGAGATGATGTTATGTTAGAGAGAGAAGGCAGATGTGAGCTGATGTTAGAGAGAGATGCTGACATGTAGAAAGAGACTAACTAACGCGAGATGGGTAGATGTCTTATTTCCTTGACGTTCGAGTGCTTGGTTATGTAGGCTATTTTATGATAGGAATATCTGACGCGAGGATATCTGACAAATTTAACAGTTTTATTCTCTTATTGGTACAGCTTTATGACCCTACTCAATCTAACACTGTTAAGCAATATCCTCTTATTCAATACAATTATAGACTACCAAAGTTGCCAAGTGCATAACCAGAACCCACTTAAATGAAAAAGCAACAATTTGTTCACCAAGTGATACTTCAGGTTTTTCGTGTAAATGATTTCTGAACTACGAACCTTACTAGTAATCAGTATTTGCTCAGTAAACTTTAGATCTTTGACTTCTGTAGTTTTGAATTATGTATCTGTTCAGCAAGTTTGAAATCTATAACTGAACTGGTTCTTGGGTACGCCCTTGTCAAATTTGACATTACAAATGTGTTGAATAAGAGAATTAATAGAACTTAATAAGTATTGAGCCTAATCGTAATATTAATTTAGGAGCATACTAGTCGTGGAAAATCCGGTGTCTCGCGCTGGTATACATACTGGTATATAGCTAACTACTTGACGCGAGAATCTACCGAGTTTCCTGAAATGCTCGGAATGCTATGTAGTTAGTATAGAAGTTTATACTTATTGGCGAAGCCTTTTGTGTGGAATTGCCGATCCCGACGTATTTCTCAATAATTCGTACCTCCTCCTTATTCAATAAATTCTTCCAACCAACGTTTATGGTTTCCCTGACACTCTTAATCTGTATTTGCATATAATACAATAACCACTAATGCTACGCAAGGAAGTGCTTGTTATATTAGGTGTTGAATCTTGTAAGTCCGCAAAGTTCACACTACATTTAATAGGATATAGTCAATCCTACGGGGAGAAGAGTACCTATTCATTAGAACAGTCTACTAAGAAACAATGCACAAATGAAGAACACTCGATATACGCCCGTTTAGAGTGGATAAAACAGTATTCGCATACCCAGTGTTTTTGGAGTAAATTTGGATTAAAAGGTATACGTTTTCTTGAAGACAAAAATTTCATTCATGAGAAGAAATAAATTTTCTTAAAGGAAACAGTTTTCATCTTCAGGACAATTTATTCCAAAAATACAGAGTGTGTGAAAACTTTCTTACTGTATATGTCGACGTACAGGGTGAGTCACTTGCCTTTTAATCAACCCCTTCACATTCGAGTTCCAATTATTTCCATTATTGGTACAATTTGATATTATAAATAAATGTCAGTGCATGGAAAAGTCTCGGTAAATACTCCTTTATATTAAAATTACTCAACACCGTATAATTATACCATTTCAATAAAGTGAATCACCCTGTTCAGAGTCACCGGCAGCAAGGAATGAAATGTACTTGAGCAGTATGCTACATCCGACAAATATTCACGGTACATTTGTTACAAATAGTCTCTTGGTATAATCCATCGTGAAAAAAGTAGCCAGCTGAAAATCAGGCTGATTTCGATTGGATGACCACAAAATTTACTCAAATTCTTTTAATTGCACATATTACGTGCCTGAGAAATACAAGAGCCGGTCGCGAAGAAGCTCTCGACGAGGCATTCCAATCGCAGGACCAATTTGTTGCCATAGGGCCAGAGTCCAATCGCAGAGAGCAGGATCACATTCGACCGATGGTAGTGTTACCAATCTAACAATACGTTCATACATACGGTATCGGGGTTCAAACACGTTTGAACAGCTGAATAACCCTTCCATATGCGCGAGGCACCCCTCGGAAAAAAGTGGCAAGTTCATATCACCCGGCGGGCGTTGCAAATTAGGTGGTATGCATTACTTATTACAAGGGGGTGAAATTCCTATTTCACTGCTACCCTACCAACACCTATTACCCGATCGATTGAATACAATAGCACCTGTTAACAGTGTTGCACTAGTTGTACAATTGCTGTTCATTATCTTCCGAGGAGGGGACGACATCCCCACTACAGCAGTACTCGAAGCAAGGAAAAGTGAATGTACTAAGCGAGATAAATGAAAACAATGAATTATTACAAATATCAGAATTGTAATAGTATTGGCGTTAAGGGTGGTGTCTGCTTTTATAATACGTGAATGTGTGGACAAATTTTACAGCATCAACCGATGACATATTTAATTATTTAATTGGAAAAGCATATTGCTAAGAGAAGACTAGTTTGGCATACGTTAATGACGACTGTCGCATACGCGCGTCGCGGCCGAGCGATAAGGGCTTCTACGTGTAGGCTGAGGGCCGGCGCGCAATAACAGAACTTTAATAAATAAAGAAAAGGTCTAACCTAGCGAAGGATGACCTGGTAAATGGGATCGCTATCCGACTAATCCCGTACAGGATCCACTGTTGGTCTTGAGTTATATTAATTGGACGATATGATGATTAAAGAAAAATTGACATAAGTTACGATGGAACTTAAAAAGAAGAGTGTATTGATAGATTATAATGATTCTACACGTTGGTAGTCAGGTTGTATATTACAATAGGTACGGGCTGTATAAAATATAATTCGAAATTATGCGTAATTTGGTTACTGCTTGTCGAGATCAAGATTGACGAGGCTTATCAGATCCTGGCAGCAATAGCCAAAACGGTTAAAACCAAGCGAGTATTAGACATTGGCCCTTGCTACCAGTATCTCTGTTACACCAATCGAATACATATTTGGAAGGGCGAATGCGGGTAAAAGGTTCACTCACCAACTTCTGCTTCAATGAACGTTAGTCCAAAATCGGCGTTGTTCCTTTCCTCTCGCTTTCTCTCACTCTCTCACTCTCTCGCTTTCTCGCCTCCTGATTCTTTCGCTTTCGGGTTCTCTCTCTCTTTCTGGTTCCGTCGGCTACTGGTTGATCACACACACACACACACACACACACACACACTCGATACAATTATTACTGACTACGAAAAGGTATAAATGAATGGATGAATATAATGCATCAATCCAAAAATGGAATTCTTTCTATAACTGGATAGTAAAGGAAAGTTTGATTTTAACGCGGTACCAAGTCCTCGCACTCACTTGTACTTTACAATCTTCGAGCGCAACTTTGCTTAATGGAAACCGTGGACTGCTGGAAGCGAACTATTCGACTGATTTTCACAGAGTGATCGCTCCCTGTACTTTCTTTCGGGAGCCTGGAGCGATCGTCATCCCTACTCACTCGACTTAGTTGCATCGACAGCATTCTCGCAACTCTACTTGCTTATCGCAGCCTGGGACCGTGTGTGACGGCTTGGTCTCAGGCTTATAAGTCGCCGATAAGTAACATGGAATGCAATATTTGAAACCGGGCTTCCGGCGTTCCTAGATATTGGGATGCTGACCTGGGTCTGTCCCACGTTTCTCTTACGATAATTCTTTTAGAGGGAAAGGAAAAATAAATGAAGGGTTGCGGAACGTAACACGACTGGGCGATGTGTGCGCCTGGTTTAAGAATTGAAGATTTTAAGCGTGTCAGAAATTGTTTTTTTTTATGAACCCTCCTTGATCCAGGTGGGGCTAAATTAAATTCATCGGTGAATTTCACTCGTGCATTTCCATTTAAATGACATATTTGTAGTTCGACAAAATGTTGGGTAACATCAACCCCACATGGTTCATGGTGCGCTGGATTTTACTTGGTTTGCAAAGGGTTAATGAAGAGTGCTTATGATTGGTATTAAAAGACACAGTGATGGCGAACCCTTGAATTTCCAATGAACAAAACAATTACAACGCTATTAATTCTTTACTACTTCAAAACGTATTAATATTTTCCTATGATTTTACTTTCCACTAACTAAACTAATAACACGTGTCAGGAATTTGTCTGGGACTATTCGGGAATAGACTACCCGCAGCCAGTTGCCCAGGAACATGAGTTACGATAATTGATTATTAGATGCGACTGAATCTACTTACGGAAATTGCGGAACGCGAGTGCCAAATAGAAGGGCGCCAGGTATCCCGCGGCACCACAGAAGCTGGGCAAAACAAGCTACTAGACGACCGATAATTCCGAGGATCGGCAGCCGGATTACTCTGCACGGCAGCTCAGAGGTGGTCTAATTAGGAGAGTGGTGGATCCGGCAGGAGACGCAACCAAGACAGACTTCGTAACTTGACTTGAGATTTATTGGTTTGTTGAAAGATGTTAACAAATGGCTAGTTTGCGCGGCGAGACACGGGCTTCACCCATGGGCGTTAAAATGCGCCGGCGAGGAGCAGATAGAATGAGAAATGGTTCGAGGTGGCCTGAACTATTGAAAATGATATCTCGGGACGACGAGACGAGCGGATGGCGACTGCAACCTGTATACCAAAAGGAAATCTCGAGAAGCGAATAGAACTTAAACTACTGGGCGGAAGGTGACCCGTCGTAAAAACGGGAGCCCTCCAGGAAGGTCATTTAATAACTCGCGGAAACTTTGCAGTGCGACTTAGCTAGGAGGGGAAGCACAAAGACGAGACGTGTACAAGACGCGGTCAGGACAATCCCCTGACCGGCCAAACATCGAGACCAAGATAATACGTGTTCCGAAGACTAGTCGCTTACCAAATAGGTGCTGAGGCGAAGTGTTATCGGAACACAATTGATCACACTAATGCGCACAGAAATCTACACAACGAGTGTTCGCTCCTTCCGCGCGCGGGACTTTAATAGACTCGAATTCTAATTCCTCCCTGCACCCCTGACTTTAGCTGATAGTGCCACCTAACGCAGTGCGGGCTTCAAGGCTCGGGGAGCCTCCGCAACAGGGCCGTTCCCTTGCGCTGATGGAAGATCCTAGCGACCGCTGTCGATGGATCCTTCCCCTGGATGTGCCTGCCCTACCGCCCAGAATTCCTGCGGTGTGGCCAGTACTGCATTGGGATTCCTTCGAGGGCTGCTATCATCCGCAGTGGAGCCTCCACGTCGAGCCGGAGTCGCGTGGCTGCTGGTGACGAAACTGTTGTTGTTGATTTCAGACGTGGAATGATGCGATTAATGACAATTAACGTACTGTTAATGTCGAAGGAAACAAATTTGACATCAAGTGTGAGCTACCTCGTAATGGTGGAGAAGCGACAGATATTTTAATACAGCATGAGCGATGTTAACTTGGAATTTCTCTTTGGGGTCTCGTAAAAACCTGCAGACAATCCGCCAAGAAGAAGTGGTATGCTGTCGCTAATTTAGGCATTATTTTTGTTGAAAGTTTTATATTTGGTTGATACCTCTATAGGAATATGCTACAGACATCGACTGCAAGAGGTTTAATACAGTTTAACATACAAAAAACTACTAACTTTCGGGTGGATGTTGAAAAGACGGTCCACTCCGTATTGCACCTGCAATGTTATGAATTTCTAAATTTCTGTTAAGATCTTTAACTGGTTTTAATAGTGCTTACAAGATATCAAATATGTCAACGTTTAAATAAAGCATGCAGCCGAATATAGTAAGGCAGAACATGTCCGATCTAAGGCACCCGATAAATTCATGGTTTCTTGATAGGTCTTTGCCATGAAAACAGTCATTTCGGATGGAGTCTGATTATGCATAATAACTGTGCGCCCAAAGTCAGAATGCCGAATCCAAAGAGGATTATGTAGGGTGGGAAGAAGTTATCCCTTATTGCTTTATGGCTGTGGCTTTATGGCTGTGGAAGTAAGTGTATCTTTCGTTAAAATCACATGTCCTAACTTTCTAGGAATTTTAATTGATAATTTTAATTAGAAACTCCGAAATTGATAATTTTTAGAAAACCTTAGAGTACTTTATTTGTTTTAAAGAATTACAAACTGCTAAGATTTTTTTTTCAGGCGACAAGAAAGAAAATGCTCTCGTTACTCAGGGTGCTACCTTTATTACTAATTGTACTGTGGCTTATAAGTCGTATGAATAAAAGTGCTATGTAAAGGACTCACCACTTGCTGTTCTACCGTCCGCTACGTGTATAATTATTGAAACATGGACTAATAAATTCGACGAAACTTCAAGTAACACGCGATAAAAAATCGTTGTAGCACAATAATTCCTCAAAATTGAGTAACGTGCAATGCAACGTACAAATTAAATAAATGGAATAATGAAAATCAATACTGTTTGAGGACGAGTTATTTTTTCGGTGCATATACCCAACATTTATAGTAACTTTGTCACTATAACATCTTCCTCTGTTTATTGCAGGGAAAAAAGTGCGGTAGCGTAGGACATGGTCATTTTGACAATCGGAAACATGAATTCTCGAATCAACGATCCACACTGATTAATACAACCCAGCTAAGGGATAGGAATCGTGCATACCATAGCGAAAGTTTTGTAGCACCTGACAAATAAGCTGCAAGCATCAATTGAGATGGGTTTAATACAGTTAAAAGTATTAATTTCCGTGTGCATATTGGAACATCGCACCACCCGGTGTTGTACCTACAATATTATAAATTTCAATTAAATTCTTTAATTAGTCGGTACATACAGAATAGTAATAGGACTTACAAGTCATCAAAGATGTCACCACTCGAGTCTAGGACATATATTGCATCATAAAGTTGACATAAAATATGTAGCCAAGTATCCCAAAAGAGAACATCATTGGTGTAAGACACTCGGCGAATTCGTGAGATGCAAATGTTTGTATGCACTGCAGTAAGAATGCTCTTCATAGGTCTTAGCCATGAAATGATTAGATTTGATTAGTGTCCACTTACGCGAAATATATGTGCGCTCAAACTCAACATGCCGAATGGAATAAAGATACTGTAGGATGGGAACAAGCCTTCGTTTAGTAATTTACAATATCTGTGGGAGCAAGTGTATATACCGTTAAATCCCGTATGATGCTAGTTATCGAGAATTAATCCTTCGTGAATAAACCAATCCAAACGACCTTCGCTGTTCGAGAAAACTTGAATGATAAGTTTCATTGCCGTTAATGAAATATGTTATTCTTCGAGAACTTTTTACTTACTTTCGACTTGTGGATGAATGGAATGATATTTAAAGGCCCGTGGGCCTCTATTTAATAATGTAGAAATAAAGATGTCGTTCATGAGTTAATAAGCTAATAGCTTTGCAGTATATGCTGACCACCTCTCCTATCACCTCCATATTACTGCTGCTCTTTGAATCCCATACTGCAGACGAACATAACAGCTTTTTAATTCTGCAACTGTAAATAAGAATTGCATATTATTCTTTGGAATTATTCATCAATACAGATTATTTACCTTGTCACTTTGAAGAGAGCACAAGCATGCTGCATATAAACAATTAAAAGAACTTCAGTTGATATAAGTACGAGTGCTCCGACGATAAGTGCGCCATCGAAAAAGAAAACGGCCAAGGCAAAATGTTTCTTCTGGTCAAAGAAGACCTCGAACATAATCGAAAAGCTATGACTTCGAGCTTGTTTTGGGGGCATCACTGTGTCGAGGAACACCGATGACAACAGCGGGCGAATTAGGCAAAGTCCCAATGGACAAATAAACATTGTAACAAATATGCAGTCGATAATTGTACAAATACACGAAATTTTATGTTGCTAGGAAAAAATAGGTAATTACTAGCGAAGCTCTTCGTATGAAACTTGCCCCTTTCAACGTACTTCTTAATAATTCGGATCTCCTGTTACATATTCATCCTCATCGGACTACTTTTCTTAGCCTTATGTCACACGTAGATTCAATAATTGTAACTCGCTAGTCTCCTACATAGTTTTCCCATGCGTATTTTTCGAGCCTTAAAACTGTGACTTCGACTCTTTCGTTCCGTCTTATCTCAAAAACACAATCCCTCGTTAGGGATCATCACAGCGTGCCCTTAACGAACTCTGCAGCTGTACACTTAGTGCATCTCATAAATTCTTAGAACTCCAGCGTAGTCTCAGACTTCCGGCGTCTCTATCCCTACCTATGCCCCTTTTCACTGGATTTTTCGGGTATATAAACCCTTAATTTCTGGAGCAAAGGGGGAATCAGTTCCGAACTCTCATCGACGGCGAAGCTCTGTCAATCGGACCAGCGAAGAACACCGTAGTAGATCGAGCACTAGTCTCCTTCGAAGCAGTTACAATTACCGTACGTACATCGTGTCTGATCGCGATCGTTAGGCAAGCCACAGTTCTTTCGTTAGTTTTCCCCCGTTCAGATCGTAACGTAAAACGAACTCATATAATTTTGTAACAACATCTCAAAACCACAGAAACTCTCATTGTATATTTTGTGTTTGTATTATTTGTTCATTCAGAATATATTACATTATTCTAGTTTTCATTAAGAAACCATTTGTGTCATCATTACTGAATTCCTGTTTGGTCAACCTTGTTTCAAATAAGCATAACAAGGAAAAGAATAACAAAAGATCCCACGAGGATACATCTTTACCGCTCGAGGTGTATCCGGCGAGCCATAGTAAGGTTTAACGATCTTAGAGCATATTTTAGGACTCGCGAAGCCTGGCTCGTAACACTCCTCTTTACTTGAGAATCCCTTCCAGTCACCATTTATGCTCTTCGTAATTCTCCTAATCTGAATTAAAATACATAATACAACTGCAGTGCTATGTAGGAAAGTGTTTCTTAAACTAAGAATTCACTCTTGCAGTGACGGCAAAAATTGGGAATCATTTAAAGGGTCATATATGCCAGGCACGTCTTTAAACAAATAGAAGTATGAATATTAATGATTTTGAAGCACTAATACTTACTTCTTTAAAAACTCATTATATATCCATTATTGTAGATACCTTAACGTAACGTCTCTGAAAAATTTGTTGTCATATACGACAACTGGCGTTGTCTTTTTCAAATTGCAACCTGCGATGGTCAATGTGTTTTGGTCGATTATTGTCTAAAAAATATAAAAAAATTGTGTGAACTCGACAGAGAAAACTAATCCTCAACGAGCCAGAATATTTTTTTTTTTCACAAAGTTATTAAGAAGAGTATCATTGAATTCTATTGTGCCTGTGAAATTGGCAACTTTTTTATCAACTAAAACAAAAATTAAACATTATATGGAAAATCCTTTCCGTTGAGGATCAGAGTATTGTATTGTGAAGATATTGTATGAATTTCAACGAATTTAGTCCATTTTTACAAAAGTTATGCTGACCACCGCATCTAAAAACAGTTTCGAGAAATTGCTCTCCAAAATTTATGTGTGGTTTTGATTTAAGAAGAAATGTTTCAGGGGAATATATGTTAAAGTATGTACAATAACGAACATATTAATGAGTTTTACAAAAAGCAAGTATTAGTACCTCAAGAAAATTAATAAGTTCTTGTTTGTTTAATGACTTGTCTAACATATATGACCCCTTAATAAAGCATATGTAAGTAAACCCACCGGGAGAAAAGAATTTGTTAGTAACAACAGTCTAAGTTGCAGATGGTAGCACAAACGAGTAACTCAACATGTACGTACCCAGTCGCCGGCAACAAGAAACGATGTGAACGGTGCATTTCTGAGCAGTATCGCTCTGGAATAATCCACCGTGAAAAAAGTAGCTGCCTAAAAATGAAACTGCTGTTGATTGACTAACTAGAAAATTCAGTCGAATTATGGAATACCACACATCACGCACCTGACTGAAACAACAGAGTAGCACAAAGAAGCAGGCGCGGAATCGTTTCAATCGTAAGATGAATTTGTTTCCATAAGGCCAGAGTGCGGTCACGGAGAGTAGACTGGTATTTAACCGACGGTAGAGTTGCCAATCTAACAGTACATCCATACCGTACCGCGGTTCGAACACGTCTGAACACCTGAGTGACCCTACCACCTGCACGGTCGTCCTCCAGAGGAGAGTTGCAATTGCCTGCCACCGATCGGGGGTTGTAAATTAAGTGGCATGCATTGTTTACTGCAAGGTGACGGAATTATTTTCCTGCCTGCTACTATATCAGCAGCTATTATTCAATCGATTGAAGTCTGTAGCACCCGCTAATATTGTCTTTCGAAGGCACATCATTCATCGGTTTATTTTACTCGTGCATTTTTAATCGAATTATATATTTTTCTGGTTCCATAATATGTGGAGTAAAATTAGCGCCACATGGGTCATGACATGCTCCTTCTTTACCTGATTCGCAGAAGGTTAATATCCAAAAAAACATTAAAATTCAAAACAACGCCAAGTAGTCCGCCCATCCCCCTAATCCCCAACCCGCCGCCCTCATCAAAACCATTTAAAAATGATCAATAATACAAATGTATATCACTGAAAAACGAAAGCCAAGTCATGATTCAGACATAATTAACATACAATAAAGCGTTACGAAATTCAAGATAAGGTATAAGTACAAGGCGGGCAACTGAAAAGTTGTCCTGCGTACCTGATCACTTCAGGTAAAAAGCCGGATACTTAGAGTAGAAAAACTCATGGTGGGCCACGCTGACGGAAGGATTTGCCTACAGACCTAGAGTACCGAAGAAAGGCACTCTTAGATTTAGCCACACTTACGTTGACTGTCGAACCAGTAACATTGTACGATTGCAAACTATACGTCTCTACTCCTAGTAATTCGCCCGACTCTTTCATTGCCCACGAGTGTACTACCAAAATTCCTTACAAAAGCTAAGCTTTTATTCAATGATACTTAAATTTAACTTGCAGTACTAAAATAAAAGAAAAACTTGGCGTGTGTACTTTATTCCAGGCACTTGCTCTGGTAATATTGCTAAAAAACTTTTAAAGATTAGTTTCTCATTGATTTGTTACCTCGCAATGAAGCGTTATGCCAAGTTTTTTTTTTATTGTTAATCGCTAATTTATTGTTGATTACTAATGCGAGTTAAATCGAGATATCTTTCAATGAAAACATGGATTTCTTGAATGTTAATTACATCTTATAACGGGATGGTTGGGTTTTTTCTTTTTTGGAAAGAATGATACAGGATCTGCGGGGAACACACAAGAATGGATTTATTGCGGAGTGGAAATGGTACAGGTTTCGGCTTTCTTTACAAAAGGTTTCAACATAAGGAATGAATCTACGTAGCAACAACATTTTTCCTGATCGCGATACTGGGCGTCCGGCTTTCATAGCCGAACTCTCCCATCACCTACGATCGGGCGTCCGGCTTTCCTAGCCGAACTTTCCCCATCGTAGGGTATTTATTCGAGACGGAGCGGACGTCCAGGTAGTCCTCCCGTACTCTCTCATTCGGATAGGCGACCGGCTTTCTCAGCCATTCTCTCCCATCCTCAGGGCGTCCAGGAGTAACCCCCGTACTCTCCCTTCGTAGGCAGGCGTCCAGGAAGTCGCTCTGTACTCTCCTCTGGAAGGCGACCGGCTTTCTCAGCCGTTCTCTCCATTCCAGGGGCGTCCAGGAACAACCTCTGTACTCTCCTGATATTCCTCAGGCGTCCAGGAAATCGCTCTGTACTCTCCTCTGGAAGGCGACCGGCTTTCTCAGCCGTTCTCTCCATTCCAGAGGCGTCCAGGAACAACCTCTGTACTCTCCTGTGCTGTTAGGCGGCCGAGAGCAGAACTTCGTCCTCTCCTAATTCGTTTGGGCGGCCGATGGTCTTACCTCGTCCTCTCCCAAAGGAATTCAGCAGGAATAGGGCGAGTGCTTACGCGACCGCGATTCTTATACGGAGTCGTTGCTAGGTACGCCGAGCCGCCGTCGCCGCAATCAACAACGCGGTTTCCATGTGATCGGCTGCTCGGATCGGAGCGTTGAGCCGCACGCTCCCCGCTCTTCGGCGCTTCCTGAATCTTCGAGAATTATCAGGGGCGGCGCACTAGATGTTCCATTACAATTTGTTATTACCCTTTCGACAAGTTTAATACTTGAATTATGTGACAAATAGGAGGAAGGTACAGCTTATCTGTATAATGTAACATACGAAGCGTATGTAATTGTATGGAATGCAAGGGCATTCTATGTATTGACAATTCATATTTGTCCAACAAATTTGAAGTCCTTCGCTTAGGTCATACACCCTCTCCTCAGTCGACACATGTGAAAAGTGTGGAACTTGGCAAATGTGTAGGCTAAGAGCCACTTAAGCAACGGGCTTGAAACTTAATGAGCAGATACTGATTTTCCACGACTAGTATACCCATAAATTAATAATATTACGATTAGGTTCAACACTTAATAAGTTCTATTAATTCTCTTACTCGACAAATTTATAGTGTCAAATTTGACAAGAGCGTACCCAAGAACCACTTCAGTCACAGATTTCAAACTTGCCGAACAGATAGTACATAATTCAAATGCTATAAAAGTGAAAGATCCAAAGCTTTCTGAGCAAATACTGATTACTTGTAAGATTCGTAGTTTAGAAGTCATTTACGCGAAAGACCTGAAGTAACACTTGCTTAACAAATTGTACTTTTTTTCTTTAAGTGTACTCTAACATCATCTAGCAGTTTTATCACGTTCTGCCATTTAGCGTGGAAAATATGTAATGGGCATTTTTGGTCTGAACCTTCTTCTGAACTCCTTCAACGCTCGAGAAAATAACACGAGAAATTCATATCTCTTAAATACATGGACCAATTTCCTTGCACTTTAGCTCATTGGATTCAGGAAAATAAATTAGACTGTGCTTAATTCATAAGTTATTCCTGCAAGCTGTAACTTTTTCGGTAATCGAGGTGAAAGTTTCATAACAGGCGAAAAACGCTATATATCGGCATGAGTAGCCTCGGCGTCTCGCGCTGTATAGCTATAGCTAACTACTTGGCGCGAGACTCTACCGAGTCTCCTGATATCATCATGTAATTTCAATCCATATTGTAGTACACAGTTTAAACAATCCTTAAATTTTAACAAACACATATTAATAACATACACTAAGGATTCAGATTTATTTTATTCACGAGCCTACAACAGGTGCAACACCTGACAAACCTCTTATCTGCTTAACGTCAATTATTTAACAAAATCATTATTTGAGAGGGGCGAACTAGTCAGGGGTATAAACACGGGTCGCATAGCCAGCAGTTTCAGTTTGGATTTGACCACGAACTAGCAAGGCTAGAAGAACCCTTCGTGAATCACAAGTGGTAGTTGATCTTAAGGGGGGAACCTCCTTCAGGAGAGCAAAAAAAAGCACGTCTTTATGATTTTTTTTACGGAACAGTTTGTCGGATACTTTTACAAGTTTGGACACTGCTTATTGCTACTTTTTACTACCAAAAGGTATTTTTTTATTAATAAATATAGCGATACAACATCGTATTCGACGGTGGGTACGGCGGGTGTTGTCGCACGACATAACATGTAGCGTCTTTGGCATTGGTCTGATACAAGCAAATACATTTTTTTAAAATCTTAACATTCATGCGCTATCGGTGAACCAAGAATCAGTGAAAACTGTAGAAAAGTGAATAAATGGCATGCTTTCAAACAAAAAAATTGATTTTAAACCACATTTTTTGCAATTATTTCTGGTCGATTAGAGGTTCAAATAGAAGGTACTATATTGTTATATAGTGCCACGAAATTATGATGGAGGTTACCCGCAGGCGATTAATTTCGTGGGCATAGAAAACGGAGATATCGAAAACGGGAATGAAACCGAGTGAGTAGCTTCGTAAAAAAAAAAAAAACTAAAGTCCTCGACGACGGGCGACTGTTAAAGCTATTTTACGCCGTCTAGGCCATGTTCACGTTGAGGTGTGGCCCTCTGATGACCAGTCGACGACCCTGGTTCACGCAACTTAATCCGCTCCGGAAGTTGTTGGTACAGACTGCTAAAACTCTCCCGTACAGGGTTCGGATTACGTTAAGGCGGAATCGGCGATAGTGGCGATAGGGGGAATCACGATAGCCTCATGTTAGATTCTAGAGGGAATCACGATAGACTCACATTAGATTCCAGGGGGAATCACGATAGACGCACGTTAGATTCCAGAGGGAATCACGATAGACTCACGTTAGATTCCGGAGGGACTCACGATAGACTTACCTTAGATTCCAAGGGGAATCACGATAGACTCACGTTAGATACCAGAGGGAATTACGATAGACTTGCCTTAGATTCCGGATGGAATCCCGATAGACTCACAATAGATTCCAGGGGGAATCACGATAGACTCACGTTAGATTCCATCTGGAATCACGATAGGCTCACGTTAGATTCCAGATGGAATCCTGATAGACTCACAATAGATTCCAAAGGGAATCCTGATAGATTCACATTTGATTCCGGAGGGAATCCTGATAGACTCACATTAGATTCCAAAGGGAATCACGATAGACTCACCTTAGATTCCAGATGGAATCCCGATAGACTCACAATAGATTCCAAAGGGAATCACGATAGACTCACAATAGATTCCAGAGGAAATCACGATAGACTCACGTTAGATTCCGGAGGGACTCACGATAGACTTACCTTAGATTCCAAAGGGAATCCCGATAGACTCACGTTAGATTCTAGAGGGAATCACGATAGACTTGCCTTAGATTCCAAAGGGAATCCTGATAGATTCACATTAGATTCCGGAGGGAATCCTGATAGACTCACGTTAGATTCCAGAGGGAATCATGATAGACTCGCGTTAGATTCCGGAGGGAATCCTGATAGACTCACATTAGATCCCAAAGGGAATCACGATAGACTCGCGTTAGATTCCGGAGGGACTCACGATAGACTTACCTTAGATTCCAAGGGGAATCCCGATCGACTCACATTAGATTCCAAAGGGAATCACGATAGACTCGCGTTAGATTCCAAAGGGAATCACGATAGACTCACCTTAGATTCCAGATGGAATCCCGATAGACTCACAATAGATTCCAAAGGGAATCCTGATAGACTCACATTAGATTCCAAAGGGAATCACGATAGACTCACCTTAGATTCCAGATGGAATCCCGATAGACTCACAATAGATTCCAAAGGGAATCACGATAGACTCACAATAGATTCCAGAGGAAATCACGATAGACTCACGTTAGATTCCGGAGGGACTCACGATAGACTTACCTTAGATTGCAAAGGGAATCCCGATAGACTCACGTTAGATTCTAGAGGGAATCACGATAGACTTGCCTTAGATTCCAAAGGGAATCCTGATAGATTCACATTAGATTCCGGAGGGAATCCTGATAGACTCACGTTAGATTCCAGAGGGAATCACGATAGACTCGCGTTAGATTCCGGAGGGAATCCTGATAGACTCACATTAGATCCCAAAGGGAATCACGATAGACTCGCGTTAGATTCCGGAGCGACTCACGATAGACTTACCTTAGATTCCAAGGGGAATCCCGATCGACTCACATTAGATTCCAAAGGGAATCCTGATAGACTCACATTAGATTCCAAAGGGAATCACGATAGACTCACCTTAGATTCCAGATGGAATCCCGATAGACTCACAATAGATTCCAAAGGGAATCACGATAGACTCACAATAGATTCCAGAGGAAATCACGATAGACTCACGTTAGATTCCGGAGGGACTCACGATAGACTTACCTTAGACTGCAAAGGGAATCCCGATAGACTCACGTTAGATTCTAGAGGGAATCACGATAGACTTGCCTTAGATTCCAAAGGGAATCCTGATAGATTCACATTAGATTCCGGAGGGAATCCTGATAGACTCACGTTAGATTCCAGAGGGAATCACGATAGACTCGCGTTAGATTCCGCAGGGAATCCTGATAGACTCACATTAGATCCCAAAGGGAATCACGATAGACTCGCGTTAGATTCCGGAGGGACTCACGATAGACTTACCTTAGATTCCAAGGGGAATCCCGATCGACTCACATTAGATTCCAAAGGGAATCCTGATAGACTCACATTAGATTCCAAAGGGAATCACGATAGACTCACCTTAGATTCCAGATGGAATCCCGATAGACTCACAATAGATTCCAAAGGGAATCACGATAGACTCACAATAGATTCCAGAGGAAATCACGATAGACTCACGTTAGATTCCGGAGGGACTCACGATAGACTTACCTTAGATTGCAAAGGGAATCCCGATAGACTCACGTTAGATTCTAGAGGGAATCACGATAGACTTGCCTTAGATTCCAAAGGGAATCCTGATAGATTCACATTAGATTCCGGAGGGAATCCTGATAGACTCACGTTAGATTCCAGAGGGAATCACGATAGACTCGCGTTAGATTCCGGAGGGAATCCTGATAGACTCACATTAGATTCCAAAGGGAATCACGATAGACTCACCTTAGATTCCAGATGGAATCCCGATAGACTCACAATAGATTCCAAAGGGAATCACGATAGACTCACAATAGATTCCAGAGGAAATCACGATAGACTCACGTTAGATTCCGGAGGGACTCACGATAGACTTACCTTAGACTGCAAAGGGAATCCCGATAGACTCACGTTAGATTCTAGAGGGAATCACGATAGACTTGCCTTAGATTCCAAAGGGAATCCTGATAGATTCACATTAGATTCCGGAGGGAATCCTGATAGACTCACGTTAGATTCCAGAGGGAATCACGATAGACTCGCGTTAGATTCCGGAGGGAATCCTGATAGACTCACATTAGATCCCAAAGGGAATCACGATAGACTCGCGTTAGATTCCGGAGGGACTCACGATAGACTTACCTTAGATTCCAAGGGGAATCCCGATCGACTCACATTAGATTCCAAAGGGAATCCTGATAGACTCACATTAGATTCCAAAGGGAATCACGATAGACTCACCTTAGATTCCAGATGGAATCCCGATAGACTCACAATAGATTCCAAAGGGAATCACGATAGACTCACAATAGATTCCAGAGGAAATCACGATAGACTCACGTTAGATTCCGGAGGGACTCACGATAGACTTACCTTAGATTGCAAAGGGAATCCCGATAGACTCACGTTAGATTCTAGAGGGAATCACGATAGACTTGCCTTAGATTCCAAAGGGAATCCTGATAGATTCACATTAGATTCCGGAGGGAATCCTGATAGACTCACGTTAGATTCCAGAGGGAATCACGATAGACTCGCGTTAGATTCCGGAGGGAATCCTGATAGACTCACATTAGATTCCAAAGGGAATCACGATAGACTCACCTTAGATTCCAGATGGAATCCCGATAGACTCACAATAGATTCCAAAGGGAATCACGATAGACTCACAATAAATTCCAGAGGAAATCACGATAGACTCACGTTAGATTCCGGAGGGACTCACGATAGACTTACCTTAGATTCCAAGGGGAATCCCGATCGACTCACATTAGATTCCAAAGGGAATCCTGATAGACTCACATTAGATTCCAAGGGAATCTCGATAGACTCACCTTAGATCCCAGAGGGAATCCCGATAGGCTCACATTAGATTCCAGGGGGAATTACAATAGCCTCACGTTAGATTCTAGAGGGAATCACGATCGACTCGTCTTAGATCCAAAGGGAATCCCGATAGACTCACATTAAATTCCAAAGGGAATCACGATAGGCTCACATTAGATTCCAGAGGGATTCACGATAGACTCGCATTGGATTCCGAATATCCTCAGCAAACTCCAACGACAATGTGAAGTCGCCGCTGCTCTGGCTGCCGCCAAGCGTTTCATGAAATGGCGGAAGTTAGCCGCCGCGACAGTCAAACAAGATATTTAATAGGTGGGGAAGGCTTGTTACACAAATATTAAACCATTCGTAAAGCCAAGGCTAACCCACCCGCAGCCTCAGAAGTATGACCCGGAAGTGCCTATTGGCACGAAGAACGAAATGAAAAGTGGCACAGGATATTCATCTCACCGATCACAAGCAGGAGATGAGGCTGCGTTGCCCTCGGAGTAGCTCGTAGCTGGAGTGAAGATCCTCGTAGCGTTTGGACGATTTGAACAGATCACTTACCACGGATGTCATTTAGAAGAATGAGTGAATTCTTGCCGAAAACTAGCTTATTTTATATACGCCGACCGAGTTCTGCAGGCGCGTGGATTGGCTCCTGACTACGCTCAACCACCCCCTGATTGACTCCAGGGTTCATCACTTACTTTATTAGGAACTTCCACGTACTCTATAATCCCCACAGCGTATTTTTGTGGAAATTCGGCGGCTTGGCCAAAAATCGTCGTTTTCCTGAGCGGAAGCAAAACAGAGGCCTGGCTCGCGCTAGAACTCCGGCAGGGCCGCCGATAGTCTATAATGACACCCTGCCTTCAAGTGAAGGGAGAATTCCTTCAGGACTGGTATTACCTCTACCAAGCCTTTACACAAAAGTCCACTCTCACAGCGGGTACAAAGGTGTACCTCGCGAGTGGAAGACACCAAAAGGTCGAAGCTGCCCGTACGTTATCACAACGGTGGTTCAACGGTGAGGGCAGAGAGATATTGGAGACGGCTCTTCCGCACCCTCAAGCCCGGTCCGGAGCAGGCAAGTGTCCATCCGAGAAGTCCCTCTGTGCCTTCCAACCGAGAAATCGGTGGGCTGCGACAACTAACTGTTGCATAGATCCAGAAGTTCCTATCCTAATAAATCCAAAATAAAGTAAATGCCGCCGCGTGAAGCGTCCCTGAATACGCTGCTCTACGCAACGGTGCGTAGTACGTCGGCGCCAATGCGCGGTGATCCTACTCTTATGCGGTATTTCGTCGTGCCTGAAACTCAAACACGCCAATGGTTCCCAATAGATGACGCTAGGAACCCTTAATCATGCGCTTAAGTCAGCCTGCCAGCTACCCATCTCCACTCCGAGCCCCGAGCATGACCGAGGACGTGCAATACGGGAATTTTGCGACGTGCAGCGAACTGCAACGTCACAGTGGATGTGTGCGCAGTTTCAACGCTGTCAGTCAAATAGTTTTTGAGCTTTCACGCAAATTCTGAAAATACAGTTTCAAGAAAAACGTGTTTAAAGTTTGGAGAAGTTTAAAGAAGTAAGTACTGAATTATTTTCCTGACCTACCGGTTAGACTGCGATTCCAGGACCATATAAGAGTCCTTCGACTTCTTCGTAAAACTGACTTTCTTCGCAAAGTTTGTTCTTTCGTTCTATATGAGCCTCTTTAGTTCTGGAGAAGCTACGCGGTCACTTATACCTACGGCGCGTTTCGCGGTGGAGCAGAGATAAGTCACGTTAGCAGGTCCTACCTAACATCGAAACAGCTCTGAATTTCGCTTTAAAGCTTTAGGATCATATTCTGGACATACACTATTAACATTTTCAGAAAAAAATGAAATTTTTCAAGCATCTAAAGGTGGTTTCTCCCTTAAGCTGGAAAGTTTCCACGTACCGACATACGTAACTATTGACAAGCCTCATCCAGCTTCGCGAAATTCGGGTTATGAAAACTGTCAGCATTGTGAACCATCGCCAGTTCACAACGCGTATTGACGACTGGTTTAAATACCAGAGCGAAGACAGTGTAACATTTCTAGGAAATGAAGTTAGTTTGTCTAATCATCAACAGAAATTATTGTTGAACAATCTTCCTAAAACGCCTATACCTCATCCGGCAGCAAGCATTCCTACGAATCAGGTAGGTTTGAAGATACGAGCACAGTCATACAGATCTGAACGGAAAATACGGATTTTCCTGGTATGCAGTGTTACGAGCCAGGCTTCGCGAGTCCTAAAATATGCTCTAAGATCGTTAAACCTTACTATGGCTCGCCGGATACACCTCGAGCGGTAAAGATGTATCCTCGTGGGATCTTTTGTTATTCTTTTCCTTGTTATGCTTATTTGAAACAAGGTTGACCAAACAGGAATTCAGTAATGATGACACAAATGGTTTCTTAATGAAAACTAGAATAATGTAATATATTCTGAATGAACAAATAATACAAACACAAAATATACAATGAGAGTTTCTGTGGTTTTGAGATGTTGTTACAAAATTATATGAGTTCGTTTTACGTTACGATTTGAACGGGGGAAAACTAACGAAAGAACTGTGACTTGCCTAACGATCGCGATGAGACACGATGTACGTACGGTAATTGTGACTGCTTCGAAGGAGACTAGTGCTCGATCTACTACGGTGTTCTTCGCTGGTCCGATTGACAGAGCTTCGCCGTCGATGAGAGTTCGGAACTGATTCCCCCTTTGCTCCAGAAATTAAGGGTTTATATACCCGAAAAATCCAGTGAAAAGGGGCATAGGTAGGGATAGAGACGCCAGAAGTCTGAGACTACGCTGGAGTTCTAAGAATTTATGAGATGCACTAAGTGCACAGCTGCAGAGTTCGTTAAGAGCACGCTGTGATGATCCCTAACGAAGGATTGTGTTTTTGAGATAAGACGGAACGAAAGAGTCGAAGTCACAGTTTTAAGGCTCGAAAAATACGCATGGGAAAACTATGTAGGAGACTAGCGAGTTAAAATTATTGAATCTACGTGTGACATAAGGCTAAGAAAAGTAGTCCGATGAGGATGAATATGTAACAGCAGCTGACGGTCACGGATCAAGGGAAATTAAAATAAAATAGATTCTGTGTGGCATTTCCCCGGTGAACCGTCAGCAACCAACAAATTCCTTTTTGGAGATTTTTCCTACGTTCTTGGACGTACAAACGAATTGGCGACCGGGTAGATCTTGCGAATGACCGCGAACCCAAACTCAACGTGTTATACCTAGAAGAGTGATGACTGTTACGAAAGTCCAGTACTAATGCTCACTGCCTCGTAAGGTAGCGGCTGAGCGGTCACAGTATATTTCTCGATAAATATGTCCTACATGTGGTTGCGTATTATTCTTACTGCTGATTGAAGAGAGTAAAGCGCGGTTGCGCACGAAATAGTCATTCTGACACTCTGAAATATGAAGACCACTGCCATGAATTCTTGATTGAACCATCCACAATGACGGTGGGAAGTTAATTGTGAGTACCAAAGAGAAACCTTCATAGGATGGAAGGAATATGCTGCAGACGTCGACTGCAACAGGTTTAATACAGTGCAACATACGCAAAAGTACTAACTTTCTGGTGAATGTTGAAAAGATGGTTCGCTCGGTATTGCACTTGCAATGTTATGAACATCTAAATTTCAATTAAGATCTTTAATTGATTTTAATAGTGCTTACAAGATTTCAAATCTGTCAACACTGGAATCCAGAAGATTTTACCCCATATCGTTTAAATAAAGCATGCAGCTGAATATAGTAAGGCAGAACATGTCCCGTATGAGGCACTCAATAAATTCATGGTTTGTTGATAGATCTTTGCCATGAAAACAGTAATTTCGAATGGAGTCTGATTACACATAATAACTGTGCGCCCAAAGTCAGAATGCCGAATCCAAGGAGGATTATGTAGGGTGGGAAGAAGTTATTCCTTATCGCTTTATGGCTGTGGCTTTATGGCTGTGGGAGTAAGTGTATGTTTCGTTAAAATCACATGTTATAACTTTTCGGAAATTTTAATTGATAATTTTAATCAAAAACTCCTAAATTGATCATTTTTAGAAAACCTTAGAATACTTTATTTGTTTGAAAGAATTACAAACTGCAAAGATTTTTTTTGCCAAATTTCAAGGATCCAACTTAGTCGGTACTTGAGATATAACATTTTTCGAAGAAAAAACTTTGAATCCCGTTCTCACCCCCTTCGGGAAATAATTTCGAAAAATCCATTCTTATCTGCATCATGTAAATAGTAAGAAAATATTACGTAAACGACTAGAAAGAAGTGGTATGCTCTCGTTACTCGGGGTGCTACCTTCATTACTAATTGTACTGCGGCTTATAAGTATAGTATCAATAAAAGTGCTATGCAGAGAACTCACCACTTGCTGTTCTACCGTTCGCTACGTGTATCATTATTGAAACATGGACTAATAAATTCGACGAAAGTTTAAGTAACACACGATGAAAAATCGTTGTAGTACAATAATTCCTCAAAATTAAGTAACGTGCAATGCACCATACAAATTAAATAAATGGAACAATGCAAATCGATACGGTTTGAGGACGAGTTCTTCTTTTCGGTGCATATATCCTACATTTATGGTAACTTTGTTACTATGACATCTTCCTCCGCTTATTGCAGGGAGAAAAGTGCGGTAGCGTAGGACAAGGTCATTTTGAGAATCTGAAACATGAATTCTCGATTCAACGATCCACACTGATTAATACAACCCACCTGAGGGATAGAAATCGTGCACACCATAGCGAAAGCTTTGTAGCACGGGACAAATAAGCTCCAAACATCAATTGTGACCGGTTTAATACAGTTTATCATACAAAAAAGTATTAATTTCCGTGTGGATATTGGAACATCGCACCACTCGCTGTTGTACCTACAGTATTATAAATTTAAAATAAAATTCTTTAACTAGTCCGTACATACAGAATAGTAATAGCACTTACAACTCGTCAAAGATGTTACCACTCGAGTCTAGGACATTTTGCACCATAAAGTTTATATAAAATATGTAGCCAAGTATCCCAAAACTGAACATCGTCGATATCAGACACTCGATGAATTCGTGAGATGCAAATGTTTGTGTGCACTGCAGTAAGAATGCCCTTCATAGGTCTTTGCCATGAAATGATTAGATTTGATTAGAGTCCACTTACGCGAAGTACATGTGCGCTCAAACTCAACATGCCAAATAGAAGAAGGATGCTGTAGGATGGGAATAAGCCTTCCTTTAGTAATTTACAATATCTGTGGGGGAAGTGTATATTCTGTTAAATCACATATCGTGCTAGTTATCGAGAATTGATCTTTCTTGAATCAGGAGACTCGGTAGAGTCTCGCGCCAAGTAGTAGTTATACTTATACATATAGTACGGCACGCGACTACCGAGGATGGTTATCCTGAAGTGTAGCGATTTTTGTCCGCTATAAAACTTTCACCTGAATTTATGAAAGAGTTACAGCTCCGCGGGTTATTTCTGAATTTTTTACTTCATCGGTGATTTTTCTGAATCCAATGAGCCAAGAGTCAAGCGAATCAGTTCCGTCATTCAGGAGATATGCAAGGGGGATTTCACTTTTCTCACACCAGCTATTGGGAATCTCTCTTTTGCCAATCTGAATCATTGTTTCACTTAACGCTTTATAATTTTAATATATTAACCAAGCAAAATGCTCATACGCAGTCTAGTTTAGTTCTATCTTGACTGTCAAGTTTATCGCTCAAGGAACACTTCAGCTAAAGAATAAAATAACGTAAGGAAGTAATAATTACCAATCATGTGTCATTTAGCAACATTCTAGCTATTGGTAATCACTGCTTGTTTAGCAAATTCTATTACTTTAGATTGTGCGCTCCTTGAGCTACGCGTTTGGCAGTCACGATACACCAATGTTAGAGTGCGTATAAGGGCATAGGTCATCTAATCTGTAATTTAAATGCATCCTACCTATTGGCAATCTGTCTTTTGCTAGTTTGATTTACTTAATGTTTTAAAATTATATTAGGCAAGCAACATCTTCATACGCACTTCAATTTTAGTGTATCCTGACTGCCAAGTGCATAGCTCAAGGAACGCTTCAGCTAAAGAGCTAAAACGGTGAGATGAAGAAGGTAATAGAGAAGAAAGTATATTTAGAATGGATAACAAAAATTTATTTTGAAGGAACTACATATTAAATAGTAATCCGCCCAAAAACATTAAAATATAAAAAAATGCACCAAATAGCAGTTTGATTTCCCTACAAATTTGAGATATAACAAAAAAAATATAGATATCATACAAGAAAGCCAAGTTTTCATTCAAAGATACCTCGATTTAACTCGTATTAGCAATTACAAATAAATTAACAATAAATTAGCAACTAACAATAAAGAAAATTTAGCGTGTGTTATTGTAGTAAAGGGAGTGTTATATATGAATCCATTTCTCATTACCCTTTTACATCGCAATGAAGCGCGCACACGCCAAGTTTGTTTTATTGTTAATTGCTAATACGAGTTAAATCGACGTATCTTTGAATTAAAACTTGGCTCTCTTATATGATATACATATCTTGTATATATATCTTTTTTTGTTATATCTCATTTTTGTGGGGGAATTAAACTGCTATACTTATCGCATTTTTTTATATTTTAATGTTTTGGGCGGTAAATCGATCCACGTATCCTCCGCAGTTCGAGAAAACTCAAAAGATAAGTTTCAAAGCGGTTATCGAAATATTTTATTTTCCGAGGACTTTTTTTTACTTTCGACTTGTGACTGCATATTGCAGTCAATTTTAGTCACAATTAAGCATTGAAATTAAAGAAATGGAATGATATGTAAAAGGCTCATGGGCCTCTATTTAGTAATGTAGAAATAAAGATGTCGTTCATAAGTTAATAACCTAATAGCTCTGCAGTGTATGCTGACCACCTCTCCTATCACCTCCATATTACTGCTGCTCTTTGAATCCCTTACTGCAGAGGAACATAACAGCTTTTTAATTCTGCGACTGTGAATAAGAATTGCATTTTATTCTTTGGATTCATTCATCAATACAGATTAATTACCTTGTCACTTTGAAGAGAGCACAAGCATGCTGGACATAAACAATTAAAAGTACTTCCGTTGATATAAGTACGACTGCTCCGACGAGAATTGCGCTATTGTATAAGAAAACGGCTAAAAAAAACTGTTCTTTCTGGTTGAAGAATAACTCGAACATAATCGGAAGGCTACGACTTCGAGCTTGTTTTAGGGGCATCATTATGTCGAGGAACACCGGTGACAATGGCAGGAAAATTAGGCTAAGTGCCGCTGGACAAAGAAGCACTGTAACAAATATGCTGTCGACAATTGTAGAAATACACGAAATTCTATGTTGCTAGGAAAAAATATGTAGTTACTAGCGAAGCTCTTCGTATGGAATTTGCCTCTTTCAACGTACTTCTTAATAATTCGAATCTCCTCTTTACTTGACAATCCCTTCCAGTCACCATTTATGCTCTTCGTAATTCTCCTAATCTGAAGTAACACATAATACAACTGCAGTGCTATATAGGAAAGTGTTTCTCAAACTAAGAATTCACTCTTGCATTGACGGCAAAAATTGAGAATCGCTTAAAGGGTCATATATGCCACGCACGTCTTTAAACACATAGAAGTATATTAATGATTTTGAAGTACTAATACTTACTTCTTTAAGAACTCATTATATGTCCATTATTGTACATACTTTAATGTAACTTCTCTGAAAAATTTGTTGTCATATATATATATAAATAAGTAAGTTGTATACTATATAATTGGCGTTATCTTTTTCAAACTGCAACCTGCGGTGGTCAATATGTTTTGGTCAATTGTTGTCTAAAAAAATATACAAAAATTGTGTGTGACCTAGACAGAGAAAACTAGTCCTTAACGAGCCAGAATATATTTTTTTTGACAAAGTTATTAAGAATAGTATGGAATTCTATGGTCCCTGTGAAATTGGCGACTTTTTAATCAGCTAAAACAAAAATTAAATATTATATGGAAAATCCCTTCCGTTGAGGATTAGAGTATTGTATTGTGAAGATATTGTATGAATTTCATTGAATTGAATCAAATTTTACAAAAGTTATGCTGACCAGCGCGTCTAAAAATACTTCCGAGAAAATGCGTTGTAAAATTTATGCGTAGTTTTGATTTAAGAAGACATTTTTCAGGAGAATATATGTTAAAGTTTGTACAATAGTGAACATATAATGAGTTTTACAAAAAGCAAGTATTGGTACTTCACGAAAATTAATAAGCTCCTGTCCGTTCAATGACTTATCTAACGTATATGATCCCTTAATAAAGCATAGGGGTCATTCCACGCCAACTGAGAAGCTGGATTTTGGTGATGTCAGGAATTTTGCTGAAAATTCAGTATGTTGTTCCTGAGATGACATAAGGAGGGAGCCCGCCTCATCGTTTCCCCAGATTCGTCTTTTGTTGTAAAATACAGACCGCCAAAGTCGACGTTTTCGCGCATCGGCGAAAATAGACCATTGCGGGGAAATTTTTTCTGAAGGAACTATTGGTCGTATCAACATGATTCAAATTTTGTTTTACTTGGGAAAGGCCGTTCTATTTAACTATATTTTTTGAATGGTTCGTAGATTAATTATTCAATGCAATAAATTTGCATAAACTTTTGACTTTTAAATAAAATATCGAAGGCAACGATCGCCGAATCTGAAATATATTTCAATATGTACCTTGGACCTTTGCCTATCGAAAACTGTTTTCTTTGGAATGGCAAAAATGGTCCAGGTATCGGATAAAGACAATTAACCGGGAACCCGACCGGCCGGGCGCGTTACCTATATTTTGAATAATTAATCTACGAACCATTCAAAAAATATAGTTAAATAGAACGGCCTTTCCCAAGTAAAACAAAATTTGAATCATATTGATACGACCAATAGTTTCTTCAGAAAAAAATTTCTCGCAATGGTCTATTTTCGCCGATGCGCGAAAACGTCGACTTTGGCGATCTGTATTTTCCAGCCAAAGCCCCCCCCCCACTTATGTCATCTCAGGAACAACATACTGAATTTTCAGCAAAATCCCTGACATCACCAAAATCCAGCTTCTCAGTTGGCGTGGAATGACCCATAGGTAAACCCACCGGGAGAAAAGAATTTGTTAGTAAAAACAGCCTACGTTGCAGATGGCAGCAGATACGAGTAACTCAACACGTGCATATTCACATCTGTACATACACAGTCGCCGGCAACGAGAAACGATGTGAACTTGACGGTAATGGCACACCCAACGAACATGCACGGTATATTTCTGAGCAGTATCACTCTGGTATAATCGACCGTGAAAAAAGTAGCCGGCTAAAAATTAAACTACTTTTGATTGGCCAACCACAAAATTCAGTCGAATTGTTGAATGTTACACATCACGCACCTGACTGAAACAACAGATTAGCACAAAGAAGCTGGCGAGGAATCGTTTCAATCGTAGGATGAATTTGTTTCCGTAAGGCCAGAGTCCAGTCACGGAGAGTAGGCTGATATTTAACCGATGATAGTGTTGCCAATCTAACAATACGTCCATACCGTACCGCGGTTCGAACACGTCTGAACACCTTAGTGACCCCACCACCTGCGCGGTCGTTCTCCAGAGGAGAGTTGCAATTTCATGCCACCGATCGGGGGTTGTAAACTAAGCGGCATGCATTGTTTACTGCAAGGTGATGGAATCATTTTCATGCCTACTACTATATCAGTAGCTGTTATTCGATCGATTGAAGTCTATAGCACCCGCTAATATTATGCTTTGAAGGTACATCATTTGAAAAAATTTTCCCATTACTCCTTAATACGCTTCCCTGCGGCAATAGTATACGGTGAAAGTCTTCCTTTCGACACAGTCGTCATGGAATCATAAAAGTTACATAGCAAAAAGGAACAGTCAATACATCAAGCGAGATAAATCAAAAAGTGCGAAATATTATAAAGATCGGAATTATAATAGGATGTCTGTTTAGATTAGTGTCTGGCTTTATAGTAGATAAATTAGCAGGAAAATATTGCACCGTCAACCCAGTAAACAGTGCTACGTTGCCGTTACATTCCCGTTGCGTTTCGAATGTGACGTGTCACTTTGTAGGGATGTCACGTGAGTGTCAAATTTATGTCATTATTCCCCACTCAGGAACGTAATATGTTACGTACCAATGTTATATTAATGTTACATAGCGGTAACGCGTTGAAGTTACATAACAGCAATGTAACTGCATATCTCATGTAGGAAAGTACAACGGGGCCACTGTGGGGACACGTCAGGCTGCCCTACGTGCTGCGCGGGCACAACTGTGGCCGCCCAATTGGGCCCCACCATGGTCAACAGCGGGGATGATAACTTCGTGCCAACATGGGCAGCCCATGAAGGGCCACACATGGGCAGCCCGTGAAGGGCCACACATGGCAAACGAAATGGGGCCCACATGGGTTGCCCGTCGTCAGCCATTCATGATTTTATTAGTCATTTTTGATTGTGCAAAAAAAAAATTTTAACTATCCTCTAGTGGAATCCTTTTGCGTCGTTATTTAACGAATAAATACCAGTTGGAAAAATCCCATATGTTCAGTAAAGATGATGAATGTGATCTGCGCCAGTTGGATTCGACCCAGGGTCCTTCGACATTGCCAGTCCGTTACCTTCCCATATGAGCCAATCCTTTATAGTTGTTAACATTCTCTAATTTTCTCTATTTGTATTCGTGAATTATAGAGTCTACGCATTACCGGTTTTTACAAAAACGCGACTATTTTATCACGTAAGATTAACATTAATGGCTTTTTGCACTGATAATATTAAATTGTTACTATTACTATAGACAGAAATGTTAAGAAAAAGTTGGGTATAAATCAAGACGTGGCAGTTTTTTTTAGGAGTGTTACTAATTGCTTATAAAAGCTACTTTTGGCCCTATTAGTGACGATTGTAAAAACGACTGTCGTTATACTACACGTATTATGCATATAATAGTTAGAAAGTAACAAATACATGGATTCTCCTGAATGGAAAGTATAACGATTGGCGCAGAGCGGGCTGCCCACTCCGCACCCACCCTGCGCCAACCTTGCGCCCACTGTGGTCCACTGTATCCTGCCCATGATGGGTCAGCTACGGGCAGCCACATAGGGCCCCACACTGGGAGTGGGTTTATGATGGGCAATTCCGACATGGGATGATGCGCTAGTTTCCCTGGCGAAACCACGCGCCACCGATAGAATGAAACTCCTTTTCTGTGAGTTGACCTGATAAATTTTCTGTTAATAGTGCTGAAACATATTTGAGCAGAAAGCGTAATGAATGAGATTGCAAATTAATTTTTCTGAAATTACTAAGCATTGAAAGCTTTATGATTGAAATTACGTACTCTTTAGCAGTTTCGTTATTGCCAGATCATTAATAGCACGCTTCCCGCCGCACCCACACCACGTATTATTTTTGGCAAATTCGTTGGAGAATGTTTTCGCCAGGCTCCCTGTGACAAGTTCCACCGGCTTTCCTCCACTTCGAGAGACAACAATTTTCTGAAACAAAAACATATAACATGCATGTGTATAATGCGAAAAAATATACCAAAATTACAGATTGCTTTCACATATAAACATACAAAAGTTACATACGTATTGCTCTGCGAAATGCGTGTCGTCGAGCGTACGTTCTATTTCGACGACATCGTCGTTGCTCTTTATTGGCAAGAGCTTTCTAATTTCGCGCGTGTCTCCTCCCATGAAGAAGTGGTTGCGCTTTTCCTCCTGCATGGCCGCCACTTGCAAGGATAAGGACGATAGAAACTACTCAGCAATTTGTGTGTAGGCTTCAAACTCCATTTGTGAATAACCGGGCCAGCCAAGGATCAGATGTTTTATTGATGATTAACTCTACTATACCGTTTCTCTACCCCAAGCTGCAACCAACTCTTACCTAGCAGTATAAAGTATTTCATGCTTGTGTTGTGACCGTGTTAGCGTAATTTCTTCGGCATTACGAAGAAATGGTTTGAAATTATTTGTAAAAAAATATTATAATTGAATAATTGCTTGGCTTTCGTTTCCAATGATTTTCATTAATTTTTTGGTGAATCAAAGAAAAATATGCTTTTTGTTGAAGGCAAAACACTATTGTGGGACAAAAGATTTTGTGGGGGGTGAAACAAAACTGCTTGGCAAATTTTTTAACACGTTGAATGTCTTTTTGAGGGATATCATAACTTTTTGATCAATAGTATGTGAGAATGTACAAGAAGTAATAATTGTTTGGTACAACTTTCGTGGAATGTAAAAGAAGAATATGATTTTTGTTGAATCCACAACACTGTTGTGGGAGAAGCAACAACACTACTTGGCGAATTTATTTACATTCTTAATGTCTTTTTGGGGGATATCATAACTTTTTGATCAGTAATATGTAAGGATGTATGAATCGAAAAGACTTTTGTGGGAGACAAGATTTTTGTAGGAGGTAGAAGAAAACTACTTGGCGAAATTTTTAACATTTTTGATGTCTTTTTGGGGGATTTTCAATTCTGAATTATATGGGTATCAAGTCTTGTGTCGTATAAAATTTCTGTGAACTGAATCTCCGGAGAGTGGACTATGATTATTAGGATGAACACTTATTAGTTTAAATGAATACAATTCCAGTAACAATAGTACATAATAGTCGTGCTAAGACGGAGATTCAGTTCACAGAAATTTTATCACTACTTGGCGGGGAGACTTTCTCGAGTCTCCTGATGACATGAATTAACATATAATTCAGAATTGAAAATAAAACAGTTTCATTAAAGTGCATTATTATCGAATTATGAAGGATATTACCGATAATTCGACATTGCAAAACTGTGATTGACTGTAGGTTATATTGTAGAATCCCAAGAACTGGAGGGTCAATCTCATATAACAATTACACACGATGCCGTCAGTATTAAAATCCAATCTTTTGGAACAAGAGTTCATTCATATCTCCTAAGATAATGATTCGAATCGGATCAAAGAAAAATACTGAATAATATACTTGACAGAGGAACTCAGCCGGTTGTTATAAACTATTGATTTGATATTTTGATGTTGATGTTATTTTAGGAGTATATTCAGAAACCAGTTCATAACGAGACAGATACTGGAGTGAAATGTGGGATTGCTCGGCTGTCAATTATTACCCTATCGTATCTGACCCTATTGGGGGATACCTGAGTTGATACCTGCGCAGCACGGGTGAGCTTGGACCCCTCGTGCTCCGCACGCCCCTCATTACCATCATGCGGATTCCAGACATACAACAGAGCTACTTGACAATGGCTTAGCAACAAATTGCAAGAATAAGGAAGATTCGTTAACGTGGTTATACTATTGAATCTTCGAATCAGCGTTAATTTACCGAATCTTTTATTCGACATTTGAAAAGAAAGAAATCGTAATATTTCCATACATGTGCATGAAATTGTCGACATTTTGTTTAAGTATACATATTTTTAATAAGGCAGTAAATATCTATTGTGCTTATTTCTAATTTTTTTAATTGATAATATTTACATAGAACTTGTAAACTGCTTGGCACCGAGAATCCACCGATTCTTCTTGTTGGAAAATAGGGCTCGGCGTGCTTGTACCTGCGCTCCCACGAGAGAGCATGCACGATCTCTTCGCGCATCGCACACCAGCAGCGCTACCGCCCATTACGCGGACTGCGCGATCTCGATGACGTTTAGTGTAAATTTTTGGTTCGCCTAGAACACATTCAAGATTATAATAAACCAGTTCGTGAAGGAACAAGGCCTAGTTACGCACGTACTCCTTTAGTCCCAGCAACTTCCCTCCAACCCAGAGAAGGTTCAACACTTCTAATCAACGCAGTACAACCTTGAGCAAAATTAGACATTTGTTTCACTATATACACCGCAGATGCAATCATTGAAACGTTGTTAAGTTTCAAGAAATTTAAGTAAAAAACTTTAATAAGCAAATGAGTCATTCTTATTAAATGTTTATTATTAACTGCGTTGACTCTATGCCGTTGGCCGTGGGAAAGACAGTACTTAGCGCTATGTATCCAGTATAGTATCTGGTACCTGGCTGATACTACCTGATCGGCGGTCCGAGGCATTCTGATGCCGAGCGCCCGCCCAACCGTACACAGGGCGCCACTAGCCACCTAGCGGCGAAAAATGGAAAGCGACATTCTAGGTCTTGATTATGAAGAAGAAGACAAATTTCAGTAACTTTTCGCTACACGAGGAATATTTCAAAGATTTATATCTCCTGAACTAATGGACCGATTTCATTGCACCTTGGGTCATACAAATCAGAAAAAATCACAGAAAAATATAAGCTCAAAAAGAATTACTTCGAGAAGCAAATCTCTGAGAAATTCCAGAAACAAATTCGGAGACAATTTTTCACACGGGCTAAATCGTTATGGTTCGGGATAATAGAGCCTCGGGAGTTCTCGCTGGGCCGTTCGGCTACGCCTTCACTACTTGGCGCGGAGACTCTACCGAGTCTCCTGATTAAAAATATCAGGGCGTAATTTTGTGTAACAATAGCTTTATTAGGCGATCTACAGTTCGTTATGGTCAAGAGCAAGTGCCCACTCTAGAGACACAAAAATATATATGAAATTTGACATTTTTTATGACAAGACAGTAAATGCAATACAAATCTGTTTGAAGTCCTTTATTGCATTTGCTTTGAAATATATTTAGAGTTTTTTATTTAATTATCTTCGACAAAATGCCCTCCTCTAATTTACCGTCTGGAACAGTGCTGTCCAGCGGAGGGGCCCCTACCGAGCTGAGTTTCCCTTCCACGGTACCCGGCCCAACCGGCAGCGCGACTCCCACCACCGTAGTCCATCGTGCTTGCTCACCGCGGGCCGCTCTACCTGCTTCATGGTGTAGCAGGCGCCAAGACGAGCGCTGCTACCGACAGCGCCAGGAGTGGGGGAAGCCCTGAGCTCCTGGGAGCAGCTCTTGGCCGGCACTGGTCTAGAACAATAAAAACAAACAATAAAAACTAAGATTATACACAATTGAAAAATGTTTGTTTTATTATTCCTGATCGACAGTTAGAGGAGAAATCGTTCCGCCCGCAGAACACTATACTAAAAACTCTATTCGTATCTTCTTCAAAGCAAATGCAATGAAAGGCTTTAAACATCCTCCGTGTATTTAGAATTCCTAATTGCAATGCGGTAATTGAAATGGGAGTTATTCAAGGTGCAACTTTTACGACACAGCACAAATTTGAAAGAAATAAAGCATAAGAAATGATGGCGAAGGAGGCAAGCGTGTATGGCATATATTATTTCTAGTGTTACTAAATTTTTCTTGAACTGTTGCTGGACACAAAGTCCATTTCTTCATGTCTGGGCTCGCCCTGTTGATGATTAATTTGGAAATGTTTAGTGTGCTCCTTGGCGGCCACCAGTACGACACTTACCCTGGTTGTTGGTCATTAACCAGTTAGTTGGCAGTTCAGAAACTTTTTCGCCTTCCTCGAATTGCACGATGGCGTACATGTTTCTATAATAGAAAATATTTGATAATGCCAAACAAATTCTTGAACACGAAACAAAATAGACTGTATATAAAACTTCAAAATAGTTATCTGAAAAATGGCTTACACAGAATATATTTTTTGTCTACGGTGGGTCACGAACGAATGTGCACTTTCTGATGATTATCAAACGAACGGTGCTCCCCTCCAAAAGTCAAAATTTTCAATTTTTTCAATTAGAGCCATTATTAGCGAGTGACCATTCCCACTTTTGTATTTTATCACTTGCATCTTTTTGCAGTACTCCCGCAAAAGCAACATTGATGAGTACAACTCACCCTCAATTCTTGAGGCGCACATAATTTTCGAGTTTTCAACAAGGTTCGCAATCTGTTTTTCTACGCCACACAAGTATACTCTTACGTGGAGATTCTAAGAATGCACTCAAAGGCTAATTTGTAGGTTCGAACTTAGCAAACGCCAAGAACCACCGAAAGCGCTACGAAATAAATCGGGGATCGGTGCAGGAGATCCGGCAAAGATAACAAATCGATCTCTCTGCTCCAAATCGTCACCGTGATCGGACGTTTTACAATCAAAGAATTTACCCATCCGTATGGTGTATTAACGGGATTATTATTAGTGAATAATCGGATGCTGGAAATTTAACACATTTACGCACAATGAATGAACTAGAAATGGTCACTTTTCTAAAAACAGCATTCTCCCTTATTATTGAAATACTCAAATTTCGCGAATCGCATGGAGTCTCAAATAATGCTTCCACATTACTGATCTTCAGACCCTCAACGCGCACCTCAGTTTCAAGACTGATAAATTTGTTCACGAAGAAGAGTGACAAGTCCGACAGAAGGCAAGAGTTGTTTGGCACTTTGCAACTTGTTAAAATCACGTGTCATAACTTTCCAGGAACTTTAATTGATAATTTTAATTAGAAAGTCCTAAATTAATAATTTTTAGAAAACCTTAGAATACTTTATTTGTTTTAAAGAATTAAAAACTGCTAAGATTTTTATTGCCACATTTCAAGACTCCATCTTACGTGGTACGTGAGATATTTTGTTTTTCGAAAAAAAATTGAATCCCGTTTTCACCCCCTTCGGGAAATAATTTCGAAAAGTACATTCTTATCTGCATCATGCAAAGAATAAGAAAATATTACGTAGATGACTAGAAAGAAATGGTATGCTCACGTTACTCGGGGTGCTACCTTTATTATTAATTGTACTGCGGCTTATAAGTCGTATGAATAAAAGTGCTATGTGGAGGACTCACCACTTGCTGTTCTACCGTTCGCTACGTGTATAATTTTTGAAACATGGACTAATAAATTCGACAAAACTTCAAGTAACTCGCGATGAAAAATCGTTGTAGTACAATAATTCCTCAAAATTAAGTAACGTGCAATGCATCATAAAAATTAAATAAATGGAATAATGAAAATCGATACGGTTTGAGGACGAGTTATTCTTTTCGGTCCATATATCCTACATTTATAGTAACTTTGTTACTATAACATCTTCCTCTGCTTATTGCAGGGAGAAAAGTGCGGTAGCATAGGACATGGTCATTTTGACAATCTGAAACATGAATTCTCGATCAACGATCCACACTGATTGATAGAAACCAGCTGAGGGATAGAAATCGTGCATACCATAGCGAAAGTTTTGTAGCACGGGACGAATAAGCTGCAAGCATCAATTGTGACAGGTTTAATACAGTTTATCATACAAAAAAGTATTAATTTTCGTGTGGATATTGGAACATCGCACCACCCGCTGTTGTACCTACAATATAGTTAATTTCAATTAAATTTCTTAATTAGTCCGTACATACAGAGTAGTAATAGGACTTACAAGTCGTCAAAGATGTCACCACTCGAGTCTAAGACATTTTGCATCATAAAGTTTAAATAAAATATGTAGCCAAGTATCCCAAAACTGAACATCGTCGATATCAGACACTCGGCAAATTCGTGAGATGCAAATGTTTGTGTGCACTGCAGTAAGAATGCCCTTCATAGGTCTTTGCCATGAAACGATTAGATTTGATTAGAGTCCACTTACGCGAAATATATGTGCACTCAAACTCAACATGCCGAATGGAACAAGGATGCAATAGGATGGGAACAAGCCTTCCTTTAGTAATTTACAATATCTGTGGGAGTAAGTGTATATTCCGTTAAATCACATATGATGCTAGTTATCGAGAATCAGGAGACTCGGCAGAGTCTTGCGCCAAGTAGTAGTATATATAGTACAGCGCACGACTACTGAGGATACTTATCCCAAAGTGTAGCAGCTTTCGTCTGCTATAAAACTTTCACCTCGATTTATGAAAAAGTTACGGCACCAAGGATTTATTTCTGAATTTTGTATTTTATCGCTGATTTTTCTGAATCCAATGTGCTGAAAAATCAAGCGAATTGGTTCAGTCGTTCAGGAGATACGAATTTCACCTGCTTATTCTTCTCGTGAAAAAGGCACGGCAAATTAAGATTCAGGGGAACATGTTCCTAAAAATGTGACTTTCACTTTTCTCATACGAGATGGCAGCAAGCGGAAATGCTACGGGCTGCATAGTTACCGACACATTGGTTGAGTGAGTTGAGTCAGCTATGCCATGGTTGCTTATATGTCATAATGGTTATCTGACATAGTCCGATTTTATTATTTTATTTTATTCCACATTCCATGCTTTTATTTAGTTAATAAAAGACTATACTGCCCTTGCCCTTGTCCCTGTGATCTTGTCATTATTACGAATTATGAAATGTCAAATGTGTTTGGTGAACGAGTGCTGATTACCAATAGTTAAAATTGTCAAGTGTGTAGCATATTAATCTTTTAAGCAATATTAGCAGTTATTTATTTACAATTCAAGGGAATGTTAGGTATTAGTAGTCAGTACTTGCTCAAACTAATTTCAGCACTTTAGGTTTGCGCTCCGTCAGCTAGGTACTTGAGAGTCAGGAATAATTTGCAAAATGTTAAGTCCAATCATTTAAAATTTTAATATATTATAGCTATTGGGAATCTCTCTTTTGCTATTCTGAATCATTATTTGATTTAACCCTTTATAATTATAATATATAAACCAAGCAAAATACTCATACGCAGTCTCATTTAGTTGTATCATGACTGTTAAGTTCATCGCTCAATGAACATTTCAGCTAAAGAATAAAATGAATTAAGCAAGCAGTAATTATCAATCATGTGTCATTTAGCGATATACTAGCTATTGATGATCAGTACTTGCTTAGTAAATTTCATTACTTTAGATTGAGCGCACCTTAAGCTATGTATTTAGCAGTCAAGGTACACCAATGTTAGAGTGCGTATGAGGGTATAGCTTATCTAATCTGTAATTTAAATGCATCCTAGCTATTGGTAATCAGTAAATATATGCTGATTATTACCAATAGCTATCATGCTTCTAACTTTCAACAGACTAAAGGTAAACTTTTAAATTATATTAGGCAAGCTGTAAACCTCATACTGTTTGAATTTGGAATATTGAATTTGTCAACTGCAAGCTATATTATGTAGGGAATCTGCATTCTCACACTCAGGTGAATTTCTTAGATTTCCTCCTATGTGCATGATTAAATTATAAATACGTTGTAACATTAAAGTTACGTTATAACATAAACATGCACATAGAAGATGGTGCATATTTTAACATAAATGACACTTGACATTTTAATAAAATTATACTTTTAAATCTTTTAATCAAACCATTGATAAATAATTAGAAATGTTATTGTCTTTACTGTTATGCATTAACTAACAAAAAGATATGAAATCCGTCCAAAAACATTAGAATGTAAAAAAATGCACCAAGTAGCAGTTTGATTTGCCCACAAAATTCAAATACTGCGATTAACAATAAAAACAACTTGGCGTGTGCGCCCTTTATTCGAGGCACTTGCTCTAGTAATATTGCTACAAAACTTTCCAAAAAACTAAATTGTAATTAAGTGAGTTTTATGTTTGAATCAGTTTCCCATTACTTTTTTACCTCGCAATGAAGCGCGCACACGCCAAGTTTTTTTTATTGTTAATTTATTGATAATTGCGAATCCGAGTTAAATCGAGGTACCTTTGAATGAAAACTTGGCTTTCGTGTATGATATCTATATCTTTTTTGTTATATTTTAATTTTGTGGGGAAATCAAACTGCTACTTGGCCCATTTTTTAGATTTTAATGTTTTTGGACAGATTTGTTTGCTAGTTCATGCTTCAAAATAAAGACAATAAAAGTTCTAATTCTTTATCAATGGTTTGATTAAAAAATTTAAAAGTGTAATTTTATTAAAATGTCATGTGTCATTTATGTTAAAATATGCACCATCTCCTATGTGTATGTTTGTGTTATAAGGTAACTTTAATGTTACAACGTATTGATAACTTAATCATTCATATAGGAGGAAATTGAGCTGAGTGTGACAATACAGATTCCCTACATAATATAGCTTGCACTTGACAAATTCAATATTCCAAATTCAAACAGTATGAGTATCAGGTTTACAGCTTTAGTCTGTTGAAAGTTAGAAGCATGATAGCTATTGGTAATAATCAGCACCTATTTACTGATTACCAATAGCTAGGACGCATTTAAATTACAGATTAGATAAGCTATACCCTCATACGCACTCTAACATTGGTGTACCTTGACTGCCAAACACATAGCTTGAGGAGCGCACAATCTAAAGTAAAGAAATTTACTAAGCAAGCACTGATTATCAATAGCTAGTATATCGCTAAATGACACATGATTGATAATTATTGCTTGCTTAATTCATTTTATTCTTTAGCTGAAGTTTTCCTTGAGCGATAAACTTAACAGTTATGATATAACTAAATTAGACTGCGTATGAGTATTTTGCTTAGCTTATATATTATAATTGTAGGGACTGTAAGCTAGTATATCGCTAAATGACACATGATTGATAATTATTGCTTGCTTAATTCATTTTATTCTTTAGCTGAAGTTTTCCTTGAGCGATAAACTTAACAGTCATGATATAACTAAATTAGACTGCGTATGAGTATTTTGCTTAGCTTATATATTATAATTGTAGGGACTGTAAGTCGGGAGGACAGGGTTAAAAGATGGAATTTTTTGTAAAAGAGCCGTTTCGGTTAGATAAATACTCTTTATTAAACGTTTGTTTCGTCTTTACTCTGCGGGACGAACTCTTTCGCACTCAGCTTAACTTGACTCGTGTACTGATCAACTGGTCAACTGATTCTGAACTCTTTCTAACTCTGACTTGACCAACTGACCAACTACAACTGAACAACTGACTCTTAACACGACAACTTAACAACTGACTCTGAACTCTGAACTGCTGACTGACCAACTAACGCTCCTGGCTCCAAAATGCCCTTATATTCATCCTCATACATCCTTAGCACTCGTACATACACATGCACACTCTTTCGTTCTTAGGCCACCCTGGTCTCATTCGCATCCCATTCCACTTAGCAACATTCACTCCACTATTTAGACACACATATTTCCTCGCGACATCCTTACTTCTTCCAGTCGTTCCCCATTCCACTCGCTCACGCTCGGACACTCGCTCGCGTTCGGCCACTCGCTCACCCCATCTATTCCTCATACCACTCATACCATTCCTCATACTACTGCTCTTACCCATATCTCAGTTAATACGACACCCTCAAACTCACGTCTTACACTCATTCTCATACATTCGCTCCTCGATGCTGCCCCTTGGACAGCTTCTTTAATTTACAAACCACATTCATTATACGTTCGCTCCCATTCGCTGTCATTCGCTCGACAGTTTCTTAACTTTACGCTTCTACATAATTATAAAGCGTTAAATCAAATAATGATTCAGAGTAGCAAAAGAGAGATTCCCAATAGCTAGAATGTATTGAAATTTTAAATAATTTGACTTAACACTGTACAAGTTATTCCTGACTGTCAAGTACCTAGCTGACGGATCGCAAACCTAAAGTGTTGAAATTAGTTTGAGCAAGTACTGATTACTAATAGCTAGCATTCCCTTGAACTGTAAATAAATAATTGCTAATATTGCTTTAAAGATTAATATGCTACACACTTGACAATTTTAACTATTCGTAATCAGCACGCGTTCACCAAACATATTTGACATTTCATAATTCTGAATGACAAGATCACAGGGACAGGGGCAAGGACATTGTACTCATTTATTACCTAAATAAGAGCATGGAATCTGGAATAAAATAAAATAATAAAATCGGACTGTGTCACATCACCATTATGACACATAACCAACCATGCCATAACTGATTTAACCAATGTGTCTGTAACGTAAACAGGACACAGCCATATTATCTCTGCAGCCCGCAGCATTTCCGATTGCTGCCATCTCATATGAGAAAAGTGAAAGCCACATTTTTAGGAATTAGTTCCCCCGATGTCTTAATTTGCCTTGCCTTTTTCACGAGAAGAATAAGCAGGTGAAATTCATATCTCCTGAGCGACTGAACCAATTCGCTTGATTCTCGGCTCATTGGGTTAAAAAAAATCAGCGATACAAAACACAGAAATAAATCCTTGGTACCCTAAGTTTTTCATAAATCGAGGTGAAAGTTTTATAGCAGACGAAAGTTGCTACACTTCGGGATAAGTATCCTCGGTAGTCGTGCGCTGTACTATATATACTACTACTTGGCGCGAGACTCTACCGAGTCTCCTGATTTCTCATTGCCCTTTTACCTCGCAATGAAGCGCGCACACGCCAAGTTTCTTTTATTGTTAATTGCTAATACGAGTTAAACCGAGGTATCTTTGAATGAAAACTTGGCTCTCTTGTATGATATCTATATCTTTTTTGTTACATCTCATTTTTGTGGGGGAATCAAACTGCTATACTTGTCGCATTTTTTTCATTTTAATGTTTTTGAGCGGTAAATCGATCCACGCATCCTCCGCAGTTCGAGCAAACTCAAAAGATAGGTTTCATAGCCATTATCGAAATATTTTATTTTCCGAGGAGTTTTTCTTTACTTTCGACTTGCGGCTGAATATTGCAGTCAATTTTAGTCACAATTAAGCATTGAAATTAAAGGAATGGAATGATATTTAAAAGGCTCGTGGGCCTCTATTTTGTAATGTAGAAATAAAGATATCGTTCATGAGTTAATAACCTAATAGCTCTGCAGTGTATGCTGACAACCTCTCCTATCACCTCCATATTACTGTTGCTCTTTGAATCCCTTACTCCAGAGGAACATAACAGCTTTTTAATTCTGCGACTGTGAATAAGAATTGCATTTTATTCTTTGAATTCATTCATCAATACAGATTAATTACCTCGTCACTTTGAAGAGAGCACAAGCATGCTGGACATAAGCAATTAAAATAACTTCCGTTGATATAAGTACGACTGCTCCGACGAGAATTGCGGTATTGAATAAGAAAACGGCTAAGAAAAAGTATTTCTTTTGGTCGAAGAAGAACTCGAACATAATCGGAAAGCTACGACTTCGAGCTTGTTTTAGGGGCATCACTATGTCGAGGAATACCGATGACAATGGCAGGAAAATTAGGCAAAGTGCCACTGGACAAACAAGCACTGTAACAAATAAGCTGTCGATAATTGTAGAAATACACGAAATTCTATGTCGCTAGGAAAAAATATATAATTACTTGCGAAGCCCTTCGTATGGAATTTGCCTCTTTCAACGTACTTCTTAATAATTCGGATCTCCTCTTTACCTGACAATCCCTTCCAGTCACCATTTATGCTCTTCGTAATTCTCCTAATCTGAATTAACACATAATACAACTGCAGTACTATATAGGAAAGTGTTTCTCAAACTAAGAATTCACTCTTGCATTGACGGCAAAAATTGAGAATCACTTAAAGGGTCATATGTGCCAGGCACGTCTTTAAACACATACGTAGAAGTATATTAATGATTTTGAAGTACTAATACTTACTTCTTTAAAAACTCATTATATGTCCATTATTGTACATACTTTAACGCAACTTCTCTGAAAAATTTGTTGTCATATATACGTAAATAACTAAGTTGTATACTATATAATTGGCGTTATCTTTTTCAAATTGCAACCTGCGGTAGTCAATATGCTTTGGTCAATTGTTGTCTAAAAAATATACAAAAATTGTGTGTGACCTAGACAGAGAAAAGTAGTCCTCAACGAGCCAGAATATATTTTTTTTGACAAAGTTATTAAGAGTAGTATGGAATTCTATGGTCCCTGTGAAATTGGCGACTTTTTAATCAACTAAAACAAAAATTAAAGATTATATGGAAAATCCCTTCCGTTGAGGATTAAAGTATGTTTTTTGAAGATATTGTACGAATTTCATTGAATTTAATCAATTTTTACAAAAGTTATGCTGACCAGCGCGTCTAAAAACACTTTCGAGAAAATGCGTTCAAAAATTTATGCGTAGATTTGCTTTAAGAAGATATTTTTCAGGAGAATATATCTTCAAGTTTGTACAATAGTGAACATATAATGAGTTTTACAAAAAACAAGTATCAGTTCTTCACGAAAATTAATAAGCTCCTGTTTGTTTAATGACTTATCTAACGTACATGATCCCTCAATAAAGCATAGGTAAACCCACCGGGAGAAAAGAATTTGTTAGTAAAAACATCCTGAGTTGCAGATGGCAGCAGATACGAGTAACTCAACATGTATATATGTATTCACATCTGTACATACACAGTCGCCGGCAACGAGAAACGATGTGAACTTGACGGTAATGGCACACCCAACGAACATGCACGGTATATTTCTGAGCAGTATCACTCTGGTATAATCGACCGTGAAAAAAGTAGCCGGCTAAAAATTAAACTGCTTTTGATTGGCTAATCACAAAATTCAGTCGAATTGTTGAATGCTACACATCACGCACCTGACTGAAACAACAGATTAGCACAAAAAAGCTGACGAAGAATCGTTTCAATCGTAGCATGAATTTGTTTCCGTAAGGCCAGAGTCCGATCACGGAGAGTAGGCTGATATTTAACCGATGGTAGTATTGCCAATCTAACAATACGTCCATACCGTACCGCGGTTCGAACACGTCTGAACACCTCAGTGACCCCACCACCTGCGCGGTCGTCCTCCAGAGGAGAGTTGCAATTTCATGCCACCGATTGAGGGTTGTAAACTAAGCGGCATGCATTGTTCACTGCAAGGTGACGGAATCATTTTCATGCCTACTACTATATCAGCAGCTATTATTCGATCGATTGAAGTCTATAGCACCCGCAAATATTGTCTTTCGAAGACACATAGTTTGAAAAATTATCCCATTACTCTTTAATACGCTTGCCCGCGACAATAGTATACGATGAAAGTCTTACTTTTGACACAGTCGTCATGGAATCGTCAAAGTCACATAGCAGAAAGGAAGAGTCAATACATCAAGCGAGATAAATCAAAAAGTGTGAAATGTTATAAAGATCGGAGTTATAATAGGATTTTTGTTTAGGTTAGTGTCTGGCTTTATAATAGATAAATGAGCAGGAAAATATTGCACCGACAACTGAGTAAACACTGCTACGTTGCCGTTACATTCCCGTTGCGTTTCGAATGTGACGTTTCACGTTGCAGGGATGTCACATGAGTGTCAAATTTATGTCATTATTTCCCACTCAGGAACGTAATATGTTACGTAACGCTTTTACATTACTGTTACACAGCGGTAAGGCATTGAAGTTATATAACAGCAATATAACTGCACATGTTACTGCAACGTTGCAATGTTATATCGTAGATACGTTTATGCGTCATATTGTAGCAACGTGCCCCTGTTACATAAATATAACCTTCATTAGTATTAAATTCAAATTTAACGGAAAATTGAAGAGGCGGCTAAATTTCAATGTATAAATATATATTCAGCATACATATATACATATGTCATAACAAAAAGTATATACATATATTCATAATAACTGAATTGCATAAATTGTTAGCCCATTCATTCGCTTCGTATTACTTAATTATCATTAATTTGTGCATGCTGTTGGTCTTTCAGTTCTAGTCGCTTGATGCGCTGGTTTCCCTGGCAAAATCACGCGCCACCGATAGAATCAAACTCCTTTTCTGTGAGTTGGCCCGATAAATTTTTTGTTAATAGTGCTGAAACATATTTGAGCAGAAAACGTAATGAATGATATTGCAAATTAATTTTTCTGAAATTACTAAGCATTGAAAGCTTTATGATTAAAATTACGTACTCTTTAGCAGTTTCGTTATTGCCAGATCATTAATAGCACGCTTCCCGCCGCGCCCGCACCACGTATTATTTTTGGCAAATTCGTTGGAGAATGTTTTCGCCAGGCCTCCTCTGACAAGTTCCACCGGCTTTCCTCCACTTCTCGAGACAACAATTTTCTGAAACAAAAACATATAACATGCATGTGTATAATGCGAAAAAATATACCAAAATTACAGATTGCTTTCACATATAAACATACAAAAGTTACATATGTATTGCTCTTCGAGATGCGTGTCGTCGAGTGCACGTTCTATTTCGTCGACATCGTCGTTGCACTTTATTGGCAAGAGCTTTCTAATTTCGCACGTGTCTTCTCCCGCGAACAAGTGGTTGCGCCTTTCCTCCTACATGGCCGCCACTTGCAAGGATAAGGCGGCGGTTTCTCTCGCCAGTTCTGATCATTTATGGAGTATTTCTGGAACAATATTATAACAGTTGTGTATTTTTACAGTTTATTATTACAGTTGTTTCTTTTTTTTCGCATTCCGCCACTGTTAGCAATAAGTCTGGAACAATATGAGAATAGTACTTTGTAGGCAAAGCCGCATTCTGGAGCTGTCCCCTAGATAATTCAGACATATATACAACATATGTACCTAGTTTTTTCATTATGACTGATGCTTCTATCGTGGCTCCCTCGACGCTCACATCTTTGATGGCAAATTCCACCTCCGTCTCCCTGAACATATCGGCGACGGTTTCTTGTACGTCCTCTTCGAAGGTTAATGCTCTCTCCTGGATGCCTTCTGCCACCTCCCAAGGTTGGGTCTCCCTCGCGGTCTCAGGTACCACATATACCTCCGTAGTTCTTTCTTCGCGTTCCTATTATGAATTATTATTTAACGTACTGTCTTTGTGTCTAAAAGTATTTTTGTTGTTAATTACAGTGCTACCTGGTGCTGCTGTATGGACGTCGACAAGCACATCGATGATTTGCTCATCTAAATCATTACAAAATTGCAACATTCATTTCCAATGATTTGTGAATACTGACATTGTGAACGCAAAGATTTACTACCTTCAGTGGTGTAGTCGACTTTCGTTCGCTCGATCCGCTCTATTCCACTTCCGATGTATCACTGAGGACTGCGTGCAGACAATTCGAACCATGTACAGAGTGAGTCACTTGCTTTTTAATCATCCCCTTCACACTCGAGTTCCAATTGGTTCCATTATTGGTACAATTTGATATTATAATTAAATGTCAGCGCGTGAAAAAGACTCGGTAAATACTCCTTAATATTAAAATTACTCAATACCGTATAATTATACCATTTTCAACGGGCTATATCCCTCATTGATGATTCGAAGGCAAGTGAACCACCCTGTACATATTTGGGCCTTGAAGAGGGGGACTATTGTCCCTAATTCTATTACCCTTATCGCAGGTCGATTTCCGCGGCGTCACCAAGAGTTAGCCTAGCGGCCCCGGTTCGACCATAAGGTTTCCCCGTGCACGCGGGACCTTCAAAACCCGGGAAGTTTTACCTTCCCTAACGAGGTCAATCTCGGCCTCAGGTAGAAGCGAACCTCCACCTGAGCACGAATGGCTTATAGACCGCGGCACGTTTTCACGTTACCACGCACTAGGGGCTCTTTCTACGGGAATCGTAACTTCAAATAAAACAAGACATTTTGCTCTCATGATCCGCGCGCATCCTTTACAAGTAGTGATAATTACCCACACACAATAAATACGGCGACGTTCGTGATGACACAATGTCTTCGTGCATCAACACAATACACTCTTTTGTCCTACCTAACACAAATTCGTAACGCCGCATAATTACAACATGGACTTAATCTATCTGTGCGAAACAAGTGATAAATGATGGGTTATTTCCCTGGGACGGCCAAACCAGCAGCTCCATCATTTGCCTCTTCCTAGGCACAGGGCAGATCTCATTAAATTGCATATCACACAAAATACGAATGGCCAGACTGAAAGACAGTAAATGTGTGTAATGCGATTCCGATAATACAGGTTTCAAAACTGCAATTCCGATATATAATAAAAACTGCTGACATTCTGTTGCCTTCCATCGATCGACTTCTTTGATGTCTCTTATTTTCCTTGAAACTTCGTATATCGTTGAAGTCCTTAGTTCCAGTAAGGAGTGGGAGAGCATTTTTTGCTTCTCTGCCGATAAGCATACATTTTTTGGCCCTTTCACCCAAAATTTGACGAGCCGTTTACTGACGCCTAAGCATACTAGGTGCATGTAGTCTAACAGGATTTGTGAAACCATGCCGATACCCTATTTCTCCAAAACAGAATTTCCTGTGTGGTGTTGTTCTTGCAGTCGACGCTTGAAGGATTCGTGTGTCCGCAGAGTGCAGTTACTATTCGGGAATACAACACCGTTGATGTATTCTCCCTCTTGACAGCATTTGCTGCAACTGTAATAGCCTGAATGGCCCTTCGAGTGGGTGATGCTCTCGCCGCCACATCACAAATAATCGCTCTTAAAACTATTTGACGTCTCTTGCCGAGGACCTCGATACCGCCATTTTCTTGTATGGTTGCCATTTCTTGCACGAAATGGTCCAAGTATACGTTGGCACTGGTTGGCTTTGATGACCCATAATGAACTCGAACCACAAACGGCATTGTGCGTCGGCCCTCAATGATGACTGCCATAAGAATAGGCCAAAATTGGTCTGAAGAACTTTTTAAAATTGGGATACCGTCACAATTTAATTGCACGTGAATAACTGTTGGGCACTCAGAGAAATATTTGGCGACAGATCTTCGCAGACAGTCGGCGACCCCCAAGTGTGTATATAGACCACCGTTAATCTCCTTAACATGACGTGTCGCATTCTTCCGAGTATGCATCAGCGTTCTCGCATCTTCTGGCAATTCCGAGGCATGGCCATGATGACGGAGTATTTACCGACTTTGAAAAGGAGGAGGTACTCAATTCGACCGCTATTTTTTTTTTTTTTTTTTTTTTTAATGTTTGTCCGGCGAGAACTCTGAGATGGGTGGACCGATCGGGATGAAACCATACCTATCTTATAGAGGATGCTCACAGCTTGGTCCCAATATAAATTTTGTCGAAATTGTTTAACATTAACCATTGTTATTGCTTAAAAACCAAATTTCGCGCTGATTTCACGTTTCTACTACAAATTTCGTTTGTCCGGCGATATTTCCGAGATGGATGGACCGATCTTGATGAAACCTTGCCTATCTTATAGAGGATGCTCACGGCTTGGTCCCAATATAAATTTTGTCGAAATTGTTTAACGCTAACAATTGTTATTGCATAAAAACCGAACTTTCGATTGTCCGGCGATAGCTTTGGGATCGCTTGTGCGATAAGGATGAAACTTTGAGTAACTTATAAGGGAAGTTTTCGCGGTACACCCTCTTGCATAAATTTCGGAATGTACAAGCTTTTCTTTCTTCAACAAATTCGGCTACATTTCTTCGTCTATAACTGTTACACCAGTGCAACGATGAAGTTCAAAATGAAATCGACCGCGAACCATCAATTTATTGATTTCCTATACTAAAAAGCATTAAATAAAAAAAAATATTTAAAAAAAATGTGACCGACTTCGAAAACTGGCAAAGTTCCAGAGAGCTGAAAAGTAAAAAATAACTTCTTGTTGTCATGGATACAGAAATTTGCATTAAGCCTAAATATTCTGCAACTTTTCGGAGGCGGCGCAAATATAAGTAAAATATTACAAAAGTCACGAAATCCTCACACTCAAATCTGGAAATACTCGTGGTCTGTATGTACATATATATGTACAAATTGAAGGGGCGTAGTATACCCTATCGAATATACAAATATTGTTAACATTAACTGGTCGGGTATTCGACAATTCCGAATAATTCCGACATCTCATAGGTGTAGGTTAATCTAGCAAATACGCATATACGTATAACAGACTGCGGCCAATAGAACTATCGTTACTCTCCTGTGTACCATTTTGTTTTCGTCAATCATTAAAGCCGTCCTGTGGTTGGACTGGTAGATATATAGGGATAGAGATAGATCGAAAGAGAGAGAGAGAGATTGAGAGGCGGGAGGAAGAGTACGAAAGCACGGGTAAGAAAGAAAATACGGATAAGCGCGGGTAAGACACACCAGTATTTGCCAGTAATATTTTACTTATATTTGCGCCGCCTCCGAAAAGTTGCAGAATATTTAGGCTTGATGCAAATTTCTGTATCCATGACAACAAGAAGTTATTTTTTACTTTTCAGAGCATTTTTTGTGTTGCTTATTTTTTACTTTTCAGCTCTTTTAGTTTTCAGCTCTCTGGAACTTTGTCAGTTTTCGAAGTCGGTCACATTTTTTTTTTTAACAAGAGGCACAAGGAACCTCACGAGTATCACGAAGGTGATTACGTAATGCTGCGGAATTTTGACAGCACGCCGGGTGTTGGCCGTAAGCTAATACCCCAATTCAAGGGCCCTCATGTAGTGACTAAAGAGTTGAGGAATGACCGATACTTGATCTCAGATATTGACGGCTTCCAACAATCGCAAAGGCAACACTAAGGTGTTTGGGAGGCGAAACATGTGAGGCCTTGGTTCTCGTCGGAAGAAGATATTGTTCGTCAGTCGATTCGAAATTATGTTAAGATCCTGTATATAGAACGTGTGTGCGAATAGATTATGAATGATATAAATTATGTATTTATACTTACTCCCCCGTAATTCTTCTTCTTCTTCACTTGATTAACGTCGACTCCCCTCAGGGTTTGCGACGGGTATGGAATATCTCCTGCATTCACATACCAAACCCTGTATGAGCGTCCATAAGGCAGGGGGGGGGGACACCAAACTTATGCTCATACCGGGTGGACCTACTATTTTTAAGGTGGAATCCGAACCACCCCCCCGCGCAGTGCGTGAACGTGCTGAAAATCAGCGATGACAGGTGTTGGGATCGAACCCGAGCCCCGCTAATTACGGGTCGAGCACTTATCCCCCTGAGCCACTGCGCGGGTACTCCCCCGTAATTATGTACGGCTATTATGGTTGTGTGTTTCGTGTTTTGATTAAGAGCAGTAATGTATCACTCCCGTCCGAGGATGGACGTAGGTCAGAATAGGCCGAGTTCATAAGCATGTTCTCGAAGAGTCTCGTATGCGTTCGAAACGCACCCCGAACGTTCGAGAGGATTCGGCGGAGGCCGATCTTCTACTGTTTTACTAGCAAAGCGAGGTGACTACGTGTGGTTGCCGATCTGCATGCGACAGTCGCACCCGAGAGACTGACGAAGGGACAGGCGAATAAAATTTATCCTGACAATAAAATTGTGCTTTCCTTATGTGCCTTATCCCTCAATCCATTATATGTTGGCGTGGCACTACTAGCAATAATAATTATTGCTAATAATCCCAAAAGTTGTTTCTTAATATTCGTCATCCTTTCTATCTTGAAAACTTTTTATCAAGTCCAATTGACAATATACAAGCTGGAAATCATGCGTCTTAGTTCGAGCGATGGTTCTCTTCTACTTGTCGCTCTACTAACGAAAGTAGTCTTCCTTACGGAAAATTCCTGCACAACTTTTCGACTGCGGCAACTTACTAGTTGATAGATCTGTCAACAAAAAAAGCGTCCAAGGAGGCTTAGCATCACTCAACAGTCGAAGAGAGATGATTCGATTATTCGACTTGGCCCACCCACCATGAATACTATTTCTAGTATTACTTGAATGGGATTAATAAGCAACCCCGTGCTAGGCGTCTATGATCCAAGACGTTGTGCATTCGATAGTGCAGCCGAATAAATATATTCAAGAAATTGAACAAAATTGAACAAATACCTTGCAATTTTTTACAACTAGTACTTTCCGAACGTCCGAGAAAGAGGGTTTTATTTGCTATTTGCGATTTTATTCAAATATATGTAAGAGATTTATTTATCACGCTTGTGGGCAATGAACGAGTCGGGAGAATTAGTATCTGATAGTTATATTTCTGTATACAATGCTTCGACTTTGAGAGTTGAAGTGAGAATGACTAAAGTCTAAGAGTGCCTTTCTTCGGTACTCTAGGTCTGTAGGCAAAACCTCCCGCCAGCGTGGCCCATCATGACTTTTTCTACCCTAAGTATCCGGGGTTTTACCTGAAATGGTCAGCTACGCAGGTCAACTTCTGAGTTGCCCGCCTTGTACTTGTCCCCTATCTCGAATTTCATAACATATAATGAATTATACATTAGTTTTACTTCTTTCTTGTTTTCCTTCTTTTAACTCGCGTCGCTTCTCGACAGCTCGAGTCTATGTGCCCGTTTATTTTTCTTATGACCGTTAGAGATCACGCTCGAACTGTATCCATCTTTTTCTCAGTGCGCCACTGAGGCCCCAACCAGCGGCCTCTTAGTGTCATATGTCGACGTGCAGAGTCAGCAGCAGCAAGGAATGAAATTTACTAGAGCAATATGCTACATCCGACAAATATTCACGGTACATTTCTTAGAAATAGTCTCTTGGTATAATTCACCGTGAAAAAGTAGCCAGCAGAAAGTCAGGCGGATTTCGATTGGATGACCACAAAATTTACTCAAATTCTTTTAATTGTATATATTACGTGCCTGAGAAATACAAGAGCCGGTCGCGAAGAAGCTCTCGACGAGGCATTCCAATCGCAGAACCAATTTGTTGCCATAGGGCCAGAGTCCAATCGCAGAGAGCAGGATCACATTCGACCGATGGTAGTGTTGCCAATCTAACAATACGTTCATACATACGGTATCGGGGTTCAAACACGTTTGAACAGCTGAATAACCCTTCCATATGCGCGAGGCACCCCTCGGAAATAAGTGGCAAGTTCATATTATCCGGCGGGCGTTGCAAATTAGGTGGTATGCATTACTTATTACAAGGAGGTGAAATTCCTTTTTCACTGCTATCCTACAAACACCTGTTACCCGATCGATTGAATACAATAGCACCTACTAACAGTGTTGCACCAGTTGCACAATTGCTGTTCATTATCTTCCGAGGAGGGGACGACATCCCCACTACAGCAGTACTCGAAGCAAGGAAAAGTGAATGTACTAAACGAGATAAATGAAAACAGTGAATTGTTATAAATATCAGAATTGTAATAATATTGGCGTTAAGGGTGGTGTCTGCTTTTATACTACACGAATGTGCGGAAAAATATTACATCAACAACCGATGATATATTTAATTATTTATTTGGAAAAGCCTATTGCTAAGAAAAGACTAGCTTGGCACACATTAATGATGACTGGGCGATGTGTGCGCCTGGTTTACGAATTGAAGATTTTAAGCGTGTCAGAAATTGTTTGTTTTATGAACCCTCCTTGATCCAGGTGGGGCTAAATAAAATTCAACGGTGAATTTCACTCGTGCATTTCCATTTAAATGACATATTTGTAGTTTGACAAAATGTTGGGTAACATTAACACCACATGGTTCATGGTGCGCTGGATTTTACTTGGTTTGCAGAGGGTTAATGAAGAGTGCTTATGTTTGGTATTAAAAGACAGAGTGATGGCGAACCCTTGAATTTCCAATTAACAAAATAATTACCTCGCTATTAATTCTTTACTACTTCAGAACGTATTATTATTTTCCTATGATTTTACATTCCACTAAATAAACTAATAAGACGGTATTTGTTGATTTCAGGCGGGAATGATGGAATTAATGACAATCAACGTACTGTTAATGTCGAAGGAAACAAATTCGACGACAAGTGTGAGCTACTCTATAATATCGTGGAGAAGCGACAGACATTTTAACACAGCATGAGCAACGTTAACTTGGAATTTCTCTTTTGGGTCTCGTAGAAACCTGCAGACAATCGATCAAGAAGGAGTGGTATGGTGTCGCTAATTTAGGCATTATTTTCATTCAAAGTTCTATAGTCTATGAGTCACATACAGTCCTCAGCATTTAATGTTGTATCATTCAAAAAATTCCTAAATACTCGAAAGCCGGTGTGGTGCAATAGTTCTACAGAAAGGAACTAACACTGCGCGTGAAAATCAAAGTACGAGTGATGAAATACATTTCGAATGAGGACATTTGAAGAATTAACCGGTCACATATATTTCTCAGTAAATGTGTCCCACATTTGGTTGCTTTTCATTCTAACTGCTGATCGAAAAGAGTAAAGCGCGGTTGCGGAGAACATAGTCATTCTGACACTCTGAAATATGAAGACCGCTGCCATGAATTCTTGATTGAACCATCCAGACTGACGGTGGGATAGAAATCGTGGGTACCAAAGAGAAACATTCATAGGATGGGAGGAATATGTTGCAGGCGTCGACTGCAACAGGTTTAATGCAGTTTAACATACAGAAAACTACTATCTTTCGGGTGGATGTTGAAAAAACGGTCCACTCGGTATTGCACCTGCAATGTTATGAATGTCTAAAGTTCAGTTAAGATCTTTAACTGGATTTAATAGTGTTTACAAAATATCAAATATGTCAACGTTTAAATAAAGCATACAGTCGAATGTAGTAAGGCGGAACATGGCCAATATGAGGCACTTGATAAATTGATAGTTTCCGAATGTTTGTGTCAACTGTAGTACAAACGTTCTTGATAGGTTTTTGCCATGAAGAGCCAGCAGTTTCAAATGGAGTCTGATTACGCATAATAACTGTGCGCTCAAAGTCAGAACGCCGAATGCAAGGAGGATTATGTAGGGTGGGAAGAAACAATCCCTTATTGCTTTACAATGGCTGTGGAAGAAAGGGTATCTTTCGTTAAAATCACATGTCCTAACTTTCCAGGAGCTAGCTCCAGTTTGAATTCCGTTAATTACTTTCCTACATGATTTAAATTTCTAAATCGATAATTTTTAGAAAACCTTAGAATACTTTATTTTTTGTAGAAATTACAAACTACTAAGATTTTTTTGCCAAATTTCAAGGCTCCAGCTTACGTGGTATGTGAAATATAACGCTTTTTCGAAAAAACCTTTAAATACATACAGTTTTCACCCCCTTAGGGAAAGAACTTCGAAAAATTCGTTGTTATCCGCATCATGCAGATAATAAGGAAATATTACGCAGACGACTAGAAAGAAATGGTATGCTCTCGTTACTGGGGGTACTACCTTCATTACTAATTGCACTGCAACTTATTAATCGTATGAATAAAAGTCCTAAGTAGAGAACTCACCACTTGCTGTTCTACCGTTCGCTATGTGTATCATTATTGAAACATGGACTAATAAATTCAACGAAACTTCAAGTTACACGCGATGATTTTGAGAAATTATAAAAAATCAAATATTAAAAAATCGTTGCAGTACAATAATTCTTCAAAATGAAATAACGTGCAATGCGTCATACAAAGTAAATAAATGGAATAATGAAATTCGATATGGTTAGAGGACGAGTTATTCTTTTCAATGCATGCGTATGTCCTACACTTTGTTACTGTAACAACTCCCTCTGCTTATTGAAAGGAGAAAAGCGCGGTAGCGTAGGACATGGTCATTCTGACAATCTGAAACATGAATTCTCTATTCAACGATTCACATTGACTAATACAACCCGGCTGAGGGATAGAAATCATGCGTACCATAGAGAAACCTTTGTAGCAAGGAACGAAAAAGCTGCAAACATCAATTGTGACAGGTTTAATACAGTTTATCATACAAAAAAGTATTAATTTCCGTGTGGTTGTTGGAACATCGCACCAAGCAGTTTTGTACCTAGAATATTACAAATTTACATTACATTTTTTAACTAGTTCGTACATACAGAATAGTAATAGGACTTACAAGTCGTCAAATATGTCACCACTCCAGTCTAGGACATTTTGCATCATAAAGTTCATATAAAACATGTAGCCAAGTATCCCAAAAGAGAACATCAACGATGTAAGACACTCGGTGAATTCGTGAGACGCGAATGTTTGTATGCACTGCAGTAAGAATGCTCTTCATAAGTGTTTGTCATGAAATGATTAGATTTGGTTAGAGTCCACTTACGCGAAATATATGTGCGCCCAAACTCAAGATGCCGAATAGAACAAGAATTGAGTAGGATGGGAAGAAGCCATCTCTTAATAATTTACAATATCTGTGGAAGTAAGTGTGTATTCCGTTAAATCCCATATCATACTAGTTATCGAGAATTAAACTTTCTCAAATATACTGATCCACGCGTCCTTCGCTGTTCGACAAAACTCAAATGATATGTTTCATTGTCGTTATTGAAATATTTTATACTCCGAGGACTTTTTATTTACTTTCTACTTGTGGCTGAATGGAATGATATTTAAATGTGGACCTCTATTTAGTAATGTCGAAATGAAGATGTCGTTCATGAGTTAATAACCTAATAGCTCTGCAGTGTATGTTGACCACCTCTCCTATCACCACCATATTACTGCTGCTCTTTGAATCCCTTACTGCAGAGGAACATAACAGCTTTTTAATTCTGCGACTGTGAATAAGAATTGTATTTTATTCTTTAGAATTATTCGTCAATACAGATTAATTACCTCGTCACTTTGAAGAGAGCACAAGCATGCTGGATATAAACAATTACAAGAGCTTCCGTTGATATAAGTACGAGTGCTCCGACGATAAGTGCGCCATCGAAAATGAAAGCGGCTAAGAAAAAGTGTTTCTTCTGGTCGAAGAAGAACTCGAACATAATCGGAAAGCTACGACTTCGAGCTTGTTTTAGGGGTATCACTAAGTCGAGGAACACCGGTGACAATGGCAGGAAAATTAGGCAAACTCCCAATGGACAAATAAATACTGTAACAAATATGCAGTCGATAATTGTAGACTACACAAAATTCTATGTTGTTAGGACAAAATTTGTAGTTACTAGTGAAGCCCTTCGTATGAAATTTGCCCCTTTCAACGTATTCCTTAATAATTTGGATCTCCTCTTTACTTGAGAATCCCTTCCAGTCACCATTTATGCTCTTCGTAATTCTCCTAATCTGAATTAAAATACATAATACAACTGCAGTGCTATGTAGGAAAGTGTTTCTTAAACTAAGAATTCACTCTTGCAACGTCGGCAAAAATTGGGAATCACTTAATACAGCTCTGGTAAACCCACCGGGAGAAAAGAATTTGTTAGTAACAGCAGTCTAAGTTGGGGATGATAGAACAAACGAGGAACTCAACATGTGCATATTCACATTTGTACATACACAGTCACCGGCAACGAGAAACGATGTGAACTTGACGGTAATGGCACACCCAACGAACATGCACGGTACATTTCTGAGGAGTATCACTTTGGTATAATCGACCGTGAAAAAAGTAGCTGGCTAAAAATTAAACTGCTTTTGATTGGCTAACCACAAAATGTAATCGAATTGTTGAATGCTGCACATCACGCACCTGACTAAAACAACAGAGTAGCACAAAAAAGCTGACGAGGAATCGTTTCAATCGTAGGATGAATTTGTTTCCATAAGGCCAGAGTCCGGTTACGGAGAGTAGGCTGATATTTAACCGATGGTAGTGTTGCCAATCTAACAATACGTCCATACCGTGCCGCGGTTCGAACACGTCTGAACACCTGAGTGACCCTACCACCTGCGCGGTCGTCCTCCAGAGGAGAGTTGCAATTTCATGTCACCGATCGGGGGTTGTAAACTAAGCGGCATGCATTGTTTACTGCAAGGTGACGGAATCATTTGCGTGCCTGCTAGGCTGCTACTATATCAGTAGCTATTATTCGATCGATTGAAGTCTATAGCACCCGCTAATATTATGCTTTGAAGGCACATCATTTGAAAAAATTGTCCCATTACTCTTTAATACGCTTCGCCGCGACAATAGCATACGCTGAAAGTCTTACTTTCGACACAGCCGTCATGGAATCATGAAAGTCACATAGCAGAAAGGAATAGTCAATACATCAAGCGAGGTAAATCAAAAAGTGTGAAATGTTATAAAGATCGGAGTTAACGCCACATGGTTCATGACGTGCTTCTTCTTTACCTGATTCGCAGAAAGTTAATCCCCCCAAAAAGATTAAAATGCCAAAAAACGCCACGTAGCCCGCCCGCCTTCCTAACCTCAAACCTGCCAACCTTATCAAAATCATTCAAAAATGATCAATAGAAATAGAAATTTACATCACTCAAAAATGAAAGTCAAGTCATGATTGAGACATAATCAACATACAATAAAGTGTTATGAAAATCGAGATAAGAGATAAGTAGAAGGCGGGTAGCTCAGAAGTTGTCCAGCGTACCTGATCCCTTCAGGTAAAAACCCGGATACTTAGGGTAGAAAAACTCATGGTGGGCCCCGCTGGCGGGAGGTTTTGCCTACAGACCTAGAGTACCGAAGAAAGGCACTCTTACATTGACTGTCGAAGCAGTAACATTGTACGGTTGTAAAATATACGTCTCTACTCCTAGTAATTCACCCGACACTTTCATTGCACACGAGTGTACTACTAAAATTCCTTACAAAAGCCAAGTTTTTATTTAATGGCACTTAAATGTAACTTGCAGTCTAAAATAAAAAAAAAATTGGAGTGTGCTCTTTATACGAGGCACTTACCTGTGGTAATATTGCTAAAACAGTGGTGTCCTTGTCTATTACATGATAGTGGACAATACTTGTCAAAACGCACACGCCAAGTTTTTTTTTAATTTTAGAACTGCAAGTTAAATTTAAGGGGTATTTGGATAGCGTATTAGGTCTTCTAGGACCTTATAGTGTTAGATTTTTAATAAAAATAAGACGTGAAAATTTGCAACGTGTTAAATATGAACTACAGATTTTTTGGAAATTAATTGCTTCTTTTTCATTTAAAAACGGAAACTCTGGCGTACCAAAAAAATGAAATTCTATAGGGTCCTAGAGGATAGAGATAGACGAGAGACGCTGTCTAAACACGTATAATTTTTTGATTTTAGATGATTCACGTTCGAGCAGCAGTGGTCACGGTCAATAGAACATGTTGCAATAAATTAATTAATAGTACTAAAATTTTAATTAAATAGGAATTAAAAAATTACTAAAAGTTAGGCAAGCGAAGCGTCTTGCAATAAAAAAATGTTAATCGAACTCGTACCTAAGGTTTTTAAAAAAAAACTCAAAAGTGCATCTGTTTTTAAGACTTCTAGGTAGAATCATGACTTGGCGTTCGTTTTCTAGTGATATACATCTCTATTTGTGATCATTTTTAAATGACTGTGATGTGGTTGGTGAATTGGGGGTTAGGGGGGTGGGCGGACTTGTTAGTTTAGCAATTATTTGTGCGAAAGACCCGAAGTAGTATTTGCTCAACAAATTTTAGCTTTCTCGTTTAAATGGCTCCCAGGTGCGGATTGGGCAACTATGGTGGTCTATAATTGTAATAAAAAAATGTAACCGACTTCGAAAAACTGACAGCATGCCAGAGAGTTGAAAACTAAAAAATAAGCAGCACAAAAAATGACCTGAAAAGTAAAATAATTTGTTGTTTTCAGGCTTACATAAATTTGCAGTCATAACATACGATTTTGGCCACATTTCCGCATTAAGCCCAAATATACTGAAACTTTTCGAAGGTAGCGCAAATATAAGTAAATTTTACTGGCAATCATGTGTCTTACCCGCGCTTAACCGTATTCTCTTTTTCACCCGTGCTTTCTCACTCTTGCTTTCGTACTCTCTCTCCCGCCTCTCAATGTCACTCTCTCAATTTTTCGCTATCCCTATATATCGATCTCTCCAACAACAGGATGACTTTAATGATAGACGAAGACAAAATTATACACACAAGAGTAACGATAGTTCTATTGCCTATAGTACGGTACGCAACTGTCGAGGATACTTATCCCTGTGGAAATTCGCTATTTCCAATGTCGTTGCTAAGTCCGTTAATTAGACTCGCGAATTATGTCGAGACCCTTTTGTAAAACGATCCAAAACCTGTATCACTTCCTCTCCTCAATAAATCCAACCTTGTGTTTTCCTCAGAGATCCTATGTTTTTTTTTTCAAGACGAATAATTTCCTGCATCCGAATCCAAACAACCCGTTACAGAATTATAAAATACACAAAAGTGTTAATTCCGTGACTCATAAGGCCTTGTATTTGGTAAGCGAGTACTGATTAACAATAGTTAAAATTGTCAAGTGTGTAGCATATGACTCTCTTAATCAATAATTTCAAATTATTTATTTACAATTTACGGGAATCCTAGCTATTAGTAATGAGTACTTGCTCAAACTAATTTCAGCACTTCGCGTTTGCGCTCCATCAGCTAGGCACTTGACAGTTAGGAATAATTTGTAAAGTGTTAAGTCCAATTATTTACAATTTCGATACATTCTAGCTATTGGGAATCTCTCTTCCTAATCTGACATGAGTCATTGTTTGACTTAACGCTTTATAATTTTAATATATAAACCAAGCACAACAAATGCTTAACCGTCAAGTTCATCTGCCAAGGAACGCTTCAGCTAAAGGGCTAAAATGTTGTAAGCAAGCACTAATTACGAATCATATGTCATTTAGGGATATAATAGCTATTGGTAATCAGTACTTGTTTAGGAAATTTCATTACTTTAGATTGTGCGCTCTCTGAGCTATGCATTTCGCAATCAAGATATACCAAAGTAAAAGTGCGTATGAGGGTATTGCTAATCTAATTGCTACTTAAATGCATCCTAGCTATTGGTAATCAGTGAACAGGTGCTAATTATTATCAATAGCTATCATGCTTCGAACTTCCCGCAGACTAAAGTTAACATTTTAAATTATATTAGGGAAGCTGCGAATCTCATATTATTTACCTTTGGAACATAGAATTTGTGAAGTGCAAGCTATATTATGTAGGGAATCTATATTCTCACCCTCAGCTCAATTTTTTTAGATCTCCTCCTATGTGCATGATTGAGTTATAAATACATTGTAATAATAAAGTTACATTATAATATAAACATGGACATAAGAGATTGTAACCAGCGCAAAACACAATATCATAAGACATTTCGTCTATCCTACACATATGTTTAAATTAACAGATTTAATGATTGGCTATGCACTCAACAGATCTTCCAAATCATCTTGACACATAACAAAAATATGTGATCAATTAACGACAATGAAAAAACAATAATCATTAACAAAAGGTTTATGATTTGATATTAGTGATTCAAAAACTATCCGACAGATACAATGGGCAAATTACCACAAATTAGCCAATTCAGAAATAGTTAACTCGTTTGTAATTAACAGAAAAATAATTGTTAAACATCTGTTAAACAATTGCCATCCGCTAAGTTCTGTAACCATTATCAACCGATGGAATACACCTAAAGGCATGTTTTCATGTAATTTCAATCCTCAATGTTACCTACAGTTTAAACAATTCCTAATCTCGCTTCGCGAGCCTCCAACAAGCGCAACACCTCACAAATACTGCTTTAACTTAACGTAAATTAATTATCAAATTCATTATTTGAGTGGGGCGAACTATTCCGGCGTATAAATACGGGTCGCACAGCCCGCAGTTTTTAGTTTGGGTTTAACCACGAACTAGCAAGGCTAGAAGAACCCTTCGCGCATTCCAAGTGTTAGTTGACGTTAAGCTGGAAAGTTTCCGCGTACAGTAATACGTAACTATTCATAAGGCCTATCCAGCTTCGCGGAAAGTTTTCCTGCTATGCAGCTGATGGTCACGGACCAAAGGAAATAGAAATAAAATAGATTCTGTGTGGCATTTCCCCGGTGAACCGTCAGCAACCAACAATTTCCTTTTTGGAGATTTTTTCAACCTTCTTGGACGTACAAACGAATTGGCGACCGGATCGAGCTTGCGAATGACCGCGAATCCAAACTCAACGTGCTACAACCAGAAGAGTGGTGACTGTGACAAAAGTCCAGTACTAACAGTCACTGCCTCGTAAGGTAGCGGCTGAGCGGCCACAGTATATTTCTCGATAAATATGTCCTGCATTTGGTTGCGTATTATTCTTACTGCTGATTGAAAAGAGTAAAGCACGGTTGCGCAGGACATAGTCATTCTGAGACTCTGAAATATGAAGACCGCTGCCATGAATTCTTGATTGAACCATCCACACTGACGGTGGGATGGAAATCGTGAGTACCAAAGAGAAACCTTCATAGGATGGGAGTTATAAACTTTTAAATTTCAATTAAGATCTTTAATTGGTTTTAATAGTGCTTACAAGATATGAAATATGTCAACACTGGAATCCAGAAGATTTTATCCTACAACGTTTAAATAAAACATGCAGCCGAATATAGAAAGGTAGAACATATCCGATATGAGGCACTCGATAAATTCATGGTTTCTTGATAGGTCTTTGCCATGAAAACAGTAATTTCGAATGGAATCTGATTACACATAATAACTGTGCGCCCAAAATCAGAATGCCGAATCCAAGGAGGATTATGTAGGGTGGGAAGAAGTTATCCCTTGTTGCTGTATGGCTGTCGCTTTATGGCTGTGGAAGTTAGTGTATCTTTCGTTAAAATCACATGTCATAACTTTTCAGGAATTTTAATTGGTCATTTTAATTAGAAACTCCTAAATTGATAATTTTTAGAAAACCTCACAATACTTTATTTTTTTTAAAGAATTACAAACCGCTAAGGTGTTTTTTGCCAAATTTCAAGGCTCCAACTTACGCGGTACGTGAGATATAACGTTTTCCGAAGAAAAAACTTTAAATCCCGTTCTCACCCCCTTCGGGAAATAATTTTGAAAAATTCATTCTTATCTGCATCATGCAAATAATAAGAAAATATTACACAGACGACTAGAAAGAAATAGTATGCTCTCGTTACGCGGGGTGCTACCTTTATTACTAATTGTACTGCGGCTTATAAGTCGTACCAATAAAAGTGCTATGCAAAGAACTCACCACTTGCTGTTCTACCGTTCGCTACGTGTATCATTATTGAAACATGGACTAATAAATTCGACAAAACTTCAAGTAACACGCGATGAAAAATCGTTGTAGTACAATAATTCCTCAAAATTAAGTAACGTGCACCATACAAATTAAATAAATGGAATAATGCAAATCGGTATGGTTTGAGGACGAGTTATTCTTTACGGTGCATATATCCTACATTTATAGTAACTTTGTTACTATAACATCTTCCTCTGCTTATTGCAAGGAGAAAAGTGCGGTAGCATAGGACAAGGTCATTTTAACAATCTGAAACATGAATTCTCGATCAACGATCCACACTGAATGATACAAACCAGCTGAGGGATAGAAATCGCGCATACCATAGCGAAAGTTTTGTAGCACGGGACAAATAAGCTCCAAGCATCAATTGAGACCGGTTTAATACAGTTTATCATACAAAAAAGTATTAATTTCCGTGTGGATATTGGAACATCGCACCACCCGCTGTTGTACCTACAATATAGTAAATTTCAATTAAATTTCTCAATTAATCCGTACGTACAGAGTAGTAATAGGACTTACAAGTCGTCAAAGATGTCACCACTCGAGTCTAGGACATTTTGCATCATAAAGTTTACATAAAATATGTAGCCAAGTATCCCAAAACTGAACATCGTCGATATCAGACACTCGATGAATTCGTGAGATGCAAATGTTTGTGTGCACTGCAGTAAGAATGCCCTTCATAGGTCTTTGCCATGAAATGATTAGATTTGATTAGAGTCCACTTACGCGAAATATATGTGCGCTCAAACTCAACATGCCGAATAGAAGAAGGATGCTGTAGGATGGGAACAAGCCTTCCTTTAGTAATTTACAATATCTGTGGGAGTAAGTGTATATTCCGTTAAATCACATATGATGCTAGTTACCGAGAATTGATCTTTCTTGAATCAGGAGACTCGGTAGAGTCTCGCGTCAAGTAATAGTTATACATATATACATATAATACGTCACGCGACTATACGCGTGCCGTGTTATCCCGAAGTGTAGCGGTTTTTGTCCGCTATAAAACTTTCACCTCGATTTATAAAAAAGAGCTACAGCTCCGCGGATTATTTCTGAATTTTTTACTTGATCGGTGATTTTTCTGAATCCAATGAGCCAAGAATCAAGCGAATCGGTTACAGACCGATGCAGTCATTCGGGAGATATGCAAGAGGTATTTCACTTTTCTCACACCAGCTATTGGGAATCTCTCTTTTGCCAATCTGAATCATTGTTTGACTTAACGCTTTATAATTGTAATATATTAACCAAGCAAAATGCTCATACGCAGTCTAGTATAGTTGTATCTTGACTGCCAAGTGCATTGCTCAAGGAACGCTTCAGCTAAAGAGCTAAAACAATGAGATGAGGAAGGTAATAGAGACAAAATTATATTTCGAAAGGATAACAAAAATTTATTTTAAAGGAACTACATATTAAATATTAATCCGCCCAAAGACATTAAAATATACAAAAAATGCACCAAATAGCAGTTTGATTTCCCCACAAAATTGAGATATAACAAAAAAGATAAAGATATCATACAAGAAAGCCAAGTTTTCATTCATAGATACCTCGATTTAACTCGTATTAGCAATTAAGAATAAATTAACAATAAATTAGTGATTAACAATAAAAGAAACTTGGTGTGTGCGCGCTTCATTCGAGGCATTTGCTCTGGTAATATTGCTAAAAAAACTTTTAAAGAAATTAAATTGTAGTAAAGTCAGTGTTACATATGAATCAATTTCCCATTGCCCTTTTACCTCGCAATGAAGCGCACACGCGCCAAGTTTTTTTTACTGTTAATTGCTAGTACGAGTTAAATCGAGGCATCTTTGAATGAAAACCTGGTTTTCATGTATGATATATGTATCTTATATATATATATATATATCTTTTTGGTTATGTCTCATTTTTGTGGGGGTATCAGACTGCTATACTTGGCGCATTTTTTTACATTTTAATGTTTTTGCGTGGTAAATCCATCCACGCATCCTCCGCTGTTCGAGAAAAGATAAGTTTCATAGCGGTTATTGAAATATTTTATTTTCCGAGGGCTTTTTCTTTACTTTCGACTTGTGACTGAATATTGCAGTCAATTTGAGTCACAATTAAGCATTGAAATTAAAGGAATGGAATGATATTTAAAAAGCTCGTGGACCTCTATTTAGTAATGTAGAAGTAAAGATGTCATTCATGAGTTAATAACCTAATAGCTCTGCAGTGTATGCTGACCACCTCTCCTATCACCACCACCATATTGCTGCTGCTCTTTGAATCCCTTACATCAAAGGTACATAACAGCTTTTTAATTCTGCGACTGTGAATAAGAATTGTATTTTATTCTTTGGATTTATTCATCAATACAGATTAATTACCTTGTCACTTTGAAAAGAGCGCAAGCATGCTGGACATAAGCAATTAAAAGAACTTCCGTTGATATAAGTACGACTGCTCCGACGAGAATTGCGCTATTGAATAAGAAAACAGCTAAGAAAAAGTATTTCTTTTGGTCGAAGAAGAACTCGAACATAATCGGAAAGCTACGACTTCGAGCTTGTTTTAGGGGCATCACTATGTCGAGGAACACGGATGACAATGGCAGGAAAATTAGGCAAAGTGCCACTGGACAAACAAGCACTGTAACAAATATGCTGTCGACAATTGCAGAAATACACGAAATTCTATGTTGCTAGGAAAAAATATGTAATTACTAGCGAAACTCTTCGTATGGAACTTGCCTCTTTCAACGTACTTTTTAATAATTCGGATCTCCTCTTTACTTGATAATCCCTTCCAGTCACCATTTATGCTCTTCGTAATTCTCCTAATCTGAATTAACACATAATACAACTGCAGTGCTATATAGGAAAGTGTTTCTTAAACTAAGAATTCACTCTTACAATGACTCCAAAAATTGCGAAACACTTAAAGGGTCATATATGCCGGGCGCACGTCATTAAATAAATAGAAGTATATTAATGATTTTGAAGTACTAATACTTACTTCTTTAAAAACTCATTATATGTCCATTATTGTACATACTTTAACGCAACTTCTCTGAAAAATTTGTTGTCATATATACGTAAATAACTAAGTTGTATACTATATAATTGGCGTTATCTTTTTCAAATTGCAACCTGCGGTAGTCAATATGCTTTGGTCAATTGTTGTCTAAAAAATATACAAAAATTGTGTGTGACCTAGACAGAGAAAAGTAGTCCTCAACGAGCCAGAATATATTTTTTTTGACAGAGTTATTAAGAGTAGTATGGAATTCTATGGTCCCTGTGAAATTGGCGACTTTTTAATCAACTAAAACAAAAATTAAAGATTATATGGAAAATCCCTTCCGTTGAGGATTAAAGTATGTTTTTTGAAGATATTGTACGAATTTCATTGAATTTAATCAATTTTTACAAAAGTTATGCTGACCAGCGCGTCTAAAAACACTTTCGAGAAAATGCGTTCAAAAATTTATGCGTAGATTTGCTTTAAGAAGATATTTTTCAGGAGAATATATCTTCAAGTTTGTACAATAGTGAACATATAATGAGTTTTACAAAAAACAAGTATCAGTTCTTCACGAAAATTAATAAGCTCCTGTTTGTTTAATGACTTATCTAACGTACATGATCCCTCAATAAAGCATAGGTAAACCCACCGGGAGAAAAGAATTTGTTAGTAAAAACAGCCTAAGTTGCAGATGGCAGCAGATACGAGTAACTCAACATGTATATATGTATTCACATCTGTACATACACAGTCGCCGGCAACGAGAAACGATGTGAACTTGACGGTAATGGCACACCCAACGAACATGCACGGTATATTTCTGAGCAGTATCACTCTGGTATAATCGACCGTGAAAAAAGTAGCCGGCTAAAAATTAAACTGCTTTTGATTGGCTAATCACAAAATTCAGTCGAATTGTTGAATGCTACACATCACGCACCTGACTGAAACAACAGATTAGCACAAAAAAGCTGACGAAGAATCGTTTCAATCGTAGCATGAATTTGTTTCCGTAAGGCCAGAGTCCGATCACGGAGAGTAGGCTGATATTTAACCGATGGTAGTATTGCCAATCTAACAATACGTCCATACCGTACCGCGGTTCGAACACGTCTGAACACCTCAGTGACCCCACCACCTGCGCGGTCGTCCTCCAGAGGAGAGTTGCAATTTCATGCCACCGATTGAGGGTTGTAAACTAAGCGGCATGCATTGTTCACTGCAAGGTGACGGAATCATTTTCATGCCTACTACTATATCAGCAGCTATTATTCGATCGATTGAAGTCTATAGTACCCGCTAATATTGTCTTTCGAATCCACGTCGTCTGAAAAATTATCCCATTACTCTTTAATACGCTTGCCCGCGACAGAGAACACGATGAAAGTCTTACTTTCGACACAGTCGTCATGGAATCATCAAAGTCACATAGCAGAAAGGAAGAGTCAATACATCAAGCGAGATAAATCAAAAAGTGTGAAATGTTATAAAGATCGGAGTTATACTAGAATTTCTGGTAATTATGCATAATAGGGCTGACCCCGCCGATTTTAATGAGATTGATGTATGTTCTCCGGGATGTGATTCTGAACAACTTTTCTCGATATATGTACCCGCCGCTCGGCTTTGGTTTAAAAGATATTCATGAATTTATATCTTGCAGTTGTGTTTCCGTCTTCCTATACTGCATACACATTTCTGACTGTAAACACACTTCTTACTGTACACACAGGACAAACCAATTACCCCAAACAAAATATAAACACAACAGGTCAGGGAAGACACATGAATTTGTGTTCGCACTTAGTACTTGGTAAACCGTCTGCCGCATACTACATACCATACTATAGTAGATTAAAGTTACATGTATAAAATGAAGTTGCACGAATTTCTTACTGTGTGCAATAACCACAATGAACTTGTAGACTTTTTACTAGAAAGAAAAGTATTACCTAGTAGCAAAAAATGTATTTTATGCAACGCATGGTGCGAAAGTTCATTTTTCGAGGGCTGCGTATTGCGCAGAAAGTGGCTGATTTCCGCACTCTAATCTATATTCACTCTGTTATTGCATGCGTGCTGAAAGTAGCATTTTATTTCATTTTATCGTTCGCTTTACCGCACTAGTGCGGAAAGTAAATTATTACCGCACTAGTGCGGTAATGAGAAACAAATGATTAACGGTATTATATTACATTTTCTGCCAAATTCAGAGACATATGTCAATCCGTCGATCTAAACAGCAGCAATAAATGTTATAATTTCTCGAGTATTTTTTTAGGTAAATAAAATGTTTACCACAGATTTCTGCCTTGATAATCTATTAGGAACTTCGTTCTTTGTGAATTCACTCAAAGTAAACTTTCGCACCATTCATTGCATAAAATATAGTGTCCTACTAGTGCGTAAAGTAGCCAACCTCCAGACGCAAGAATTTACATCATTTGCCTTAGCGTACGCGGCATTGACAGGAGGACTCGTGTGATTATCGCACTCGTCCTCCTGTCAATGCCGCTACGCCTTCGGCTCATGCAGCAACTTCACGCGTCTGGAAATTAGCCACTTTTCGCACTTGTATCACAGTCTACTAAAGTGTGGAGAAGATATGAGATTCGATCGGGATGCATTGTTATTCAAGTGTTACAAAGTGTCCTATGTGAAAAACAAGAACAAAAAACGTGTGAAAACTAATTGTAATTTAAAAATTAGTGCATATCGCGGCACGTGGTTTGAAAATACGAAACTGCCTCTCCAGACCGTTTGTCAGTTTATAGCTTACCATATAATGTTAAGACCAACTCGTCAGTCTTTCATGCAACATGAATTAGGTATTACTGCACATACATGCGTTGACTGGGCCAGTTTTTGTCGCGAATTGTGTCTACTGTGGGTAGAAAACCATTCGAAGCAGATCGGTGGCGATAATGAAATTGTGGAAATTGACGAGGCCAAAATAGGGAAGAGGAAATATAATAAAGGAAGACTGGTTACTGACCAATGGATATTTGGTGGTACTGAACGTTCTAGCAAACGATTATTCATTGAACCAGTTGCAAATCGAACATCGGATACCTTACTTGCTGTTATTAAGAGGTGGATCAAACCTGGTACCACCATTATATCCGATTGCTGGAAAGCATGCGACTGCTTGAAGGATAAAGGCTATCACCATTTAAAAGTAAATCACAAAATGAATTTTGTGGGTCCAGATAGCGGGGCTCACACGCAAAATATTGAACGCTCTTGGCGGGATACAAGGGCAATTATTCCACGTTATGGCACACGTAAAAGTCACTATGCCGGGTATATTGCTGAATTTATGTTTCGGAGACAAAACGATTATGACAATCGTATTGCAGCCTTTTCCGACATTATGGCTGAAACTTTTCCACCTACTGCATAATAAAATAAATCGACTATTGCATTTATGATTACTCTGTTTTGAATTATCTAATTCACTTCAATATTTCAAAATTAGATGTACTAGTTGTGCTCCTATGTTGTGTGTTATTCAATTCTATTCTATTATGTACATATTCTATTATGTGTGTTATACTTCTTCTTATTATGGTTTTCCCTCAGTGGGTTTAAACTTGGGACTGGGTGAAGGTGTGTGGGTAGGGGACGACTTGCTAATGCGAGAAAAGCGAGCGCAATGAGCCTGCCCAAAACACAACTTTGGTCACACATATCTCGAAAACTAAACCCGAGCGGCGGGTACATGTATAAGCAAAAGTTGTTCAGAATGCTGTTTTCTACAACATATATCAATCTCATTAAAATCGGCGGGGTCAGCCCTATTATGCATAATTACCTCGGACGATAATGATTCCGATGCCGATTCTTCGTAAGTGAGATTTGTTTTTCTTTTGCGGCAACCCTTACCCCTCTGCGCACTGTCCGTACTGGAACCTGCCGAGGAGGAGTCGACTGCATACCTCCTTGCTTTATTGAAATTATCTGCAACATGTTTGTAAGGTATGATGGTGGATTGATGGCCAAAGAAATGTAGATTAAAAATATCAAGGCGTAATTTTGTGTAACGATAGCTTTATTAGGCAATCTACAGTTCGTTATGGTCAAGAGCAAGTGCCCGCTCTAGAGACACAAAAATATATATGAAATTTTACATTTTTTATGACAAGACAGTAAATGCAATACAAATCTGTTTGAAGTCCTTTATTGCATTTGTTTAAAAAAATATATTTAGCGTTTTTTATTTAATTATCGTCGACAAAATGCCCTCCTCTAATTTACCGTTAGAACAATAAAAACAAACAATAAAAACTAAGGTTATACACAATTGAAAAATGTTTGTTTTATTATTCCTGATCGACAGTTAGAGGAGAACTCGTTCCGCCCGCAGAACACTATACTAAAAACTCTATATCTTCTTCAAAGCAAATGCAATGAAAGGCTTTAAACATCCTCCGTGTATTAAGAATTCGTAATTGCAATGCGGTAATTGAAACGGGAGTTATTCAAGCTGAAACTTTTACGACACAGCACAGATTTGAAAGAGATAAAGCATAAGAAATGATGGCGAAAGAGGCAAGCGTGTATGGCATATATTATTTCTAGTCTTAATAAATTTCTCTTTAACAGTTGCTGGACACAAAGTCCATTTCTTCATGTCCGGGCTCGCCCTCTTGATAATTAATTTGGAAATCTTTAGTGTGCTCCTTGGCGGCCACCAGTACGACACTTCACCCTGGTCGTTGCTCATTAACCAGTTAGTTGGCACTTCAGAAACTTTTTCGCCTAAAAGCAGCATTCTCCCTTATTATTGAAATACTCAAACTTCGTCAGTCGCATGGAGTCTCAAATAATGCTTCTACATTATTGATCTTCAGACCCTCAACGCGCACCTCATTTTCAAGACTGATAAATTTGTTCACGAAGAAGACTGACAAGTCCGACAGAAGGCAACAGTTGTTTGGCTCTTTGCAACTTACAGTAAAACCATCATACTCCAGCGATGTTATTTGCTCCCGTAACTTTGAAATGATGATTAACTGGATATGTTTTGTGTATGACTGGTTCAGTATGGGCACTGTTCTCTTCGGCCAGTCGGTTCAAAAGCTGGTGTAGAGGTTTGGGTGACGTTCTAATCTTACGTCGTAAGTTACTCAAGTAATTTTCGAAAGGGAAACAACTAAAGGCATCGAGATTGCCATTGAAATTCTTGACATCATTAGCCAGGTGTATTAAATTATGAACATTGTGGCTCAGATATTCTGTACCGTAAAGCGTCCTGAACAAGTCGATAAAACATACTAATAAGTGGTTCGCATAATCATTCATTAATATGCATAATTGCATATCACACAAAATACGAATGGCCAGACTGAGAGATAGAAAATGTGTGTAATGCGATTCCGATAATACAAGTTTCAAAACTGCAATTCCGATATATAATAAAAACTGCTGACATTCTGTTGCCTTCCATCGATCGACTTCTTTGATGTCTCTTATTTTCCTTGAAACTTCGTATATCGTTGAAGTCCTTAGTTCCAGTAAGGAGTGGGAGAGCATTTTTTGCTTCTCTGCCGATAAGCATACATTTTTTGGCCCTTTCACCCCAAATTTGACGAGCCGTTTAGTGACGCCTAAGCATACTAGGTGCATGTAGTCTAACAGGATTTGTGAAACCATGCCGATACCCTATTTCTCCAAAACAGAATTTCCTGTGTGGTGTTGTTCTTGCAGTCGACGCTTGAAGGATTCGTCTGTCCGCAGAGTGCAGTTACTATTCGAGAATACAACACCGTTGATGTACTCTCCCTTTTGACAGCATTTGCTGCAACTGTAATAGCCTGAATGGCCCTTCGAGTGGGTGATGCTCTCGTCGCCACATCACAAATAATCGCTCTTAAAACTATTTGACGTCTCTTGCCGAGGACCTCGATACCGCCATTTTCTTGTATGGTTGCCATTTCTTGCACGAAATGGTCCAAGTATACGTTGGCACTGGTTGTCTTTGATGACCCATAATGAACTCCAACCACAAACGGCATTGTGCGTCGGCCCTCAATGATGACTGCCATAAGAATAGGCCAAAATTGGTCTGAAGAATTTTTTAAAATTGAGATACCGTCACAATTTAATTGCACGTGAATAACTGTTGGGCACTCAAAGAAATATTTGGCGACAGATCTTCGCAGACAGTCGGCGACCCCCAAGTGTGTATATAGACCACCGTTAATCTCCTTAGCATGACGTGTCGCATTCTTCCGAGTATACATCAGCGTTCTCGCATCTTCCGGCAATTCCGAGGCATGGCCATGATCACGGAGTATTTTTAATAACGTTGTTGTTGCCTTCTGCGTTATTGATTCACAATTAACCCATGCTCTTAGTTTACTTGCGATGTCCTGATTCTCTGTATCGAACTTTGCTGGGTGTTCGTTTTCATGAATGCCGCAGTAAAAATTGTCATCCCCGTCGTCATTACTCTTGTTGACTTACACGGCGTTTAGACAATAGATGAAGGGCTTTCGGTATTTTGGAATTGTTGAGAAGTATTGTCTACAAGGAAAACAAAAATTCTAATACCAGCGACAACAAACGAGATTTGAAATACACAGTATTAGTAGGAACATGGAAAGAAAAAGGGTACTACGATTTCGGGCACGCCGCGATTTGAATATTATTCTTATAGGAAAAAGTTGCGAGGATTATGAAAAAATAATTGGAAAATGTCAGACCCTCCGTTTACCAAAAACGAATGAGTTCAATCTGTGATATACTACTACTCTTTTTCACACGCACAGGTCAGAATTTAGAGTTCATAACACCCGAGTTTCCAAAAGTGATGGCCATGCCTCCAGGGATCAGGAATGTGATTATAGAAGTCGCGAGCGAGCGTAGCAAGCGAGCCTACCGATTAACAAATGGCTTCGGTGTTCAAAACACATAAATCAAAATATATAAAATGAGTATGTAAAGATCGCGTTCGCAGAGGCATCTTTCGCGATACCCTAGAATGGGGAGAGTACGGCTGAAAAAAGCCGGACGCCCGACGCTAATTAAAAGAGTCGAATCGTTGTTAACATTGTATTATCACGCACTCCTTAATTTTGTACTCGAATCAAAACTTCAGAACAAATACCTGTACGCTGGATATAATGTATGAGATCCTACGGCACGTACGATGTGTCTGCTCTTCACCACAAAACGATAAACTCTAATAACTTTACGTGCTGTACACTTCACTGTTCTCTGCTGCTCGTCTAAAAGATCCAAGTGAGAAATGTTCGGTGCCGTAACTGGAATGTTACATGGGTGTAACACGGTAACGTAACTTTGTTGAAAAATATCAGAGGGAAACTATTTAGTTCATTAACCCTGCGTGATCCAAATGAGGTTAAATTAAATTCATCGGTTTATTTTAATCGTGCATTTTTATTCGAATTATGTATTTTTCTGGTTCAATAATATGTGGCGTAAAATTAGCGTCACATGGTTCATGACGTACTCCTTCTTCACCTGATTCGCAGAAGGTTAATCTCCAAAAAAACATTAAAATGCAAAAAACGCCAAGTAGTCCGCCCGGCCCCTTCACCCCAACCCGCTAACCTCATCAAAATCATTTTAAAATGACCAAAATTAGAAATGTATATCACTCAGAAATGAAACCCAAGTCATGATTCAGACATAATTAACATACAATAAAGTGTTATGAAAATCGAGGTAAGAGATAAGTAGAAGGCGGGCAGCCCAGAAGTTGTCCTGCGTACCTGATCCCTTCAGGTAAAAACCCGGATACTTAGGGTAGAAGGACTCAGGGTGGGCCACACTGGCGGGAGGTTTTGCCTACAAACAGAGTACCGGAGAAAGGCACTCTTACATTTAGACACTCTTACGTTGACTGTCAAAGCAGTAACATTGTACGGGTGCAAAATATACGTCTCTACTCCTAGGAATTCGCCCGACTCTTTCATTGCCCACGAGTGTACTACTGAAATTCCTCACAAAAGCCAAGTTTTTATTTAATGATACTTAAATTTAACTTGTAATTCTAAATTAAAAACAAAGAAATTGGCGTGTGCGCTTTATTCGAGGCACTTGCTCTGATAATATTGTTAAAAAACTTTGACAGAGAAGTTTCTCATTGATTTCTTACTTCGCAATGAAGCGCGCACACACCACGTTTTTTTATTCTTGTTAATTGGTGATTTATGGCGAATTTATTGTTAATTGCTTTGAATGAAAACTTGGCTTTCTTGTATGTTATTTATTATATCTGAATTATAACTTGGCTTTCGTTTACCAAAGATATCCATTTCGATTTTTGATCATTTGTCAATGACTTTGACGATGTTGGTAGGTTGGGGGGTCGTGGCGGGGCGGACTAAGTGGTGTTTTTTTCTCATTTTAATGGTTTCAGGGGGATTTCAGTTCCTTTTGTTAGTTAATCGGTAAAACGAAAACATTTTTGGTCTGAATCTTGTTCTAAACTCCTTCAAAGTTTCAGAAAACATAACAGGAGAAATTCATATCTCTTGAACGCATGGACCAATTTCCTTGCTATATAGCTCATTGGAATCAGGAAAATAACTTAGACTGTGCTTAATTCATAAGTTATGCCTGCAAGCTGTAACTTTTTCCGAAATCGAGGTGAAAGTTTCATAACAGGTGAAAAACGCTACACGTCATGATGAGTAGCCTCGGCGTCTGGCGCTGTATAGCTATAGCTAACTACTTGGCGCAAGACTCTACCGAGTCTCCTAATATTATCATGTAATTTCAATCCTTATTCTTGTGCACAGTTTAAACAATCCTTAAACTTTAACAAACACATATTAATAACATACAGTAAGGATTAAGATTAATTTTATTCACGAGCCTACAACAGGCGCATCACCTGACAAACCTCTTATTACCTTAATAAATTATTTAACAAAATCATTGTTTGAGAGGGGCGAACTAGTCAGGGGTATAAATACGGGTTGCACAGCCGGCAGTTTCAGTTTGGATTTGACCACGAACTAGCAAGGCTAGAAGAACCCTTCGTGGATCACAAGTGTTAGTTGACGTTAAGGGGGGAACCTCCCTAAAAAGACAAAAAAAGGACGTTTTTATTATATTTTTTTTACGAAACGGTTTGTTCGATACTTTTGCAACTTTAGACACTGTTCATTGCTACTTTTCGCTACCAAAAGGAATTTTTTATTAATACATACATCGATACAACATCGTATTAGGCGGCGGGTACGGCGGTTGTTGTCGCACGACATAACACGTAGCATCTGTGGCATTGGTCTGATATAAACAAATATGTTTTTTTAAATCTTAACATTCATGCGCTGTCGGTGAACCAAGAATCAGTAAAAAAAAAGTAGAAAAGTGAACAAATGGCATGCTTCTGAACAAAAAAATTGATTTTACACCACATTTTTTGCAATTTTTCTGGTCGATTAGAGGTTCAAATAGAAGGTACTATTGTTATGTAGATGTGTGCAAAGTTTCAACGCTGTCAGTCAAACAGCTTTTGAGTTATCTGTCACGCAAATTCTGAAAATACAGTTTCGAGAAAAATGCGTTTAAAGTTTGGAGAAGTTTAAAGAAGTAAGACCTGAATGATTTTAATGACTTACCGTTTAGTCTGCGATTCCAGTACCTGTTACATATTCATCTTCATTGGATTACTTTTCTTAGCTTCGTTTACGCGTAGATCCAATAATTATAACTCGCTAGTCTCCCACATAGTTTTCCCATGCGTATTTTTCGAGCCTTAAAACTGTGACTTCGACTCTCTCGTTCCGTCTCATTCCAAGCTCTTAAAACGCATTCCTAGTAAAGGATCATCACAGCGTGCACTTAGTGAACTCTGCAGCGGTGCACTTTTGCTTCCCCTATAAGTGTTCAGACTTCAAGCGTAGTCAGGCCCTTGGCACCTATACTCCCACCATATTCCCTTTTCATTGGGTTTTTCGGGTATTTAAGCCCTAAATTCTAGTGGAAAGCGGGGGAATCAGTTCCGAACTCTCATCGACGGCGAAGCTCTGTCAATCGGACCAGCGAAGAACACCGTAGTAGATCGAGCACTAGTCTCCTTCGAAGCAGTTACAATTACCGTACGTACATCGTGTCTGATCGCGATCGATAGGCAAGTCACAGTTCTTTCGTTAGTTTCTCCCCCGTTCAAATCGTAACGTAAAACGGACTCATATTATCTTGTAACAACATCTCAAAACCACAGAAACTCTCATCGTATATTTTGTGTTTGTATTATTTATTCATTCATAATATATTGAACATTATTCTAGTTTTCATTAAAAAATCGATTGTGTCATCATTACGAAATTCCTGTTTAGTCAACCTTGTTTCAATTAATCACAATAAGGAAAAGAATAATAACAGATCCCACGAGGATACATCTTTACCGCTCGAGGTGTACCCGGCGAGCCATAGTAAGGTTTAACTCTAGCTTAGGGCATTCTTCCATGATCAATGAGCAATCTTGAGTCTGGTTAAGGTGAAATAGCCCTTAGCACGATCCCAAATCTCTGGTCTGAGCTACTGGAAACAACTAGCCATTCTTTTATTTAACAAAGACCAGTCTTGAGTCTGGTTAAGGTGCAATAGCCCTTAGCACGATCCCAAGTTCTGTTCTGAGTTATTGAAAGTAACTAGTATAAAGGGGTTAAAAGGAGTTTCGGGACCTGAGTGCGGTTGAGTTGAAATAGCACTCAGCAACATCCCAGGATTGACGTAGGCCCGATTGGGAACTAGAAGACTCGAGTCTGGCTAAGGTGAAATAGCCCTTAGCACGATCTTAGAGCATATTTTAGGACTCGCGAAGCCTGGCTCGTAACATACCATATAAGAGTCTTCCGACTTCTTCGTAAAACTGATTTTCTTCGCAATGTTGGTTCTTTCGTGTTACACGAGCCTCTTCAGTCCTGGACAAGCTACGCGGTCACTTATACCTACGGCGCGTTGAGCCGTCGAACGGAGATAAGTCACGTTAGCAGGTCATAATATCGGAACGGCTCTGAGTTATGCTTTAAAACTTTAGGATCATATTCTTGACATACACTATTAACATTTTTAAGAAAAAAAGTAATTTTTCATGCAACTAAAGATGTCCAGGCGTAACTATTGACGTAACTATTGACAAGCTTCGCGAAAGGCGCGTTATAAAAAGGGTCAGCATTGTGAATCATCTCCAGTTCACAACGCGTATTGACGACTGGTTTAAATACCAGGGCGAAGACAGTGTAACGTTTGTAAGAAATCAAGTTAGGTGGTCTAATCATCAACAGAAATTGTTGTGGAACAATTTTCCTAAAACGCCTATTCATAAGCCGGCAGCAAGCATTTCTACGAATCAGCTAGGTTTGAAGATAGGAACACGGTCATACAGATCTGAAGGGAAAATAAGGGTTTCCCTGATCTGCAGCTGACGGTCACGGACCAAAGGAAATAGAAATAAAACAGATTGTGTGTGGCATTTCCCCGGCGTACCGTAGCAATCTACAAACTCCTTTTTGCAGATTTTTTCAACGTTCTTGGACCTACAAATCAAGTGGCGACCGGGTAGAGCTTGCGAATGACCGCGGACCCAAACTCAACGTGCTACAAGTACAAAACTGATAACTATGGCGAAAGTCCACTATTAACACTCACTGCCTCGTAAGGTAGCGGCTTAGCGGTCACAATATATTTCTCGATAAATATGTCCTACATTTGGTTGCGTATTATTCTTACTGCTGATTGAAAAGAGTAAAGCGCGGTTGCGCAGGACATAGTCATCCTGACACTCTGAAATATGAGTACGACATGCCATGAATTCTTGATTGAACCATCCACACTGATGGTAGAATGGATATCGTGAGATTCCGAAGAGAAACCTTCATAGGATGCGAGGAATATGCTGCAGACGTCGAATGCAACAGGTTTAATACAGTTTAAAACATACAAAAAACTACTAACTTTCGGGTGAATGTTGAAAGATGGTTCGCTCGGTATTGCACCTGCAATGTCATGAACTTCTAAATTTTAATTAAAATCTTTAATTGGTTTTAATAGTGGTTACAAGATATCAAATACGTCAATACTGGAATCCAGAAGATTTTACCCCACAACGTTCAGATAAAGCATGCAGCCGAGTATAGTAAGGCAGAACATGTCCGATATGAGGCACTCGATAAATTCATGGTTTCTTGATAGGTCTTTGCCATGAAAACAGTAATTTCGAATGGAGTCTGATTACACATAATAACTGTGCACCCAAAGTCAGAATGCCGAACCCAAGGAGGATTATGTAGGGTGGGAAGAAGTTATCCTTTATTGCTTTATGGTGTGGCTTTATGGCTGTGGAAGTAAGTGTATCGTTCGTTAAAATCACATGTCATAACTTTCCAGGAACTTTAATTGAAAATTTTAATTAGAAAGTCCTAAATTAATAATTTTGAGAAAACCTTAGAATAGTCTATTTGTTTTAAAGAATTAGAAACTGTTAAGATTTTTATTGCCACATTTCAAGGCTCTATCTTACATGGTACGTGAGATACTTTGTTTTTCGAAAAAAAATTTTGAATCCCGTTTTCACCCCCTTCGGGAAATAATTTCGAAAAATCCATTCCAATCTGCATCATGCAAATAATAAGAAAATATTACGTAGACGACTAGAAAGAAATGGAACCCGCGCAGTGGCTCAGGGGGATAAGTGCTCGACCCGTAATTAACGGGGCTCGGGTTCGATCCCAACACCTGTCATCGCTGATTTTCAGCACGTTCACGCACTGCGCGGGGGGGTGGTTCGGATTCCACCTTAAAAATAGTAGGTCCACCCGGTATGAGCATAAGTTTGGTTCCCCCCCTGCCTTATGGACGCTCATACAGGGTTTGGTATGTGAATGCAGGAGGTATCCATACCCGTCGCAAACCCTGAGGGGAGTCGACGTTAATCAAGTGATGATGATGATGATGATGATGACTAGAAAGAAATGGTATGTTCTCGTTACTCGGGGTGCTGCTACCTTTATTACTAATTGTACTGTGGCTTATAAGTCGTATGAATAAAAGTGCTATGTAAAGGACTCACCACTTGCTGTTCTACCGTCCGCTACGTGTATAATTATTGAAACATGGACTAATAAATTCGACGAAACTTCAAGTAACACGCGATGAAAAATTGTTGTAGTACAATAATTCCTCAAAATTAGGTGACGTGCAATGCACCATACAAATTAAATAAATGGAATAATGAAGATCGATACGGTTTGAGGACGAGATATTCTTTTCGGCGCATATACCCTACATTTATAGTAACTTTGTTACTATAACATCTTCCTCTGCTTATTCCAGAGAGAAAAGTGCGGTAGCGTAGGACAAGGCCATTTTGACAATCTGAAACATGAATTATCGATTCAACAATCCACACTGATTCATACAACCCCCCTGAAGGATAGCAATCGTGCACACCATAGCGAAAGTTTTGTAGCACGCGACAATTAAGCTCCAAGCATCAATTGTGACCGGTTTAATACAGTTTATCATACAAAAAAGTATTAATTTCCGTGTAGATATTGGAACATCGCACCACGCGGTGTTGTACCTGCAATATTATAAATTTCAATTAAATTCTTTAATTAGTCCGTACATACAAAGTAGTAATAGGACTTACAAGTCGTCAAAGATGTCACTACTCAAGTCTAGGACATTTTGCACCATAAAGTTTACATAAAACATGTAGCCAAGTATCCCAAAACTGAACATCATCGATATCAGACACTCGATGAATTCCTGAGATGCAAATGTTTGTTTGCACTGCAGTAAAAATGCCCTTGATAGGTCTTTGCCATGGAATGATTAGATTTGATTAGAGTCCACTTACGCGAAGTATATGTGCGCTCAAACTCAAAATGCCAAATAGAAGAAGGATGCTGTAGGATGGGAACAAGCCTTCCTTTAGTAATTTACAATATCTGTGGGAGTAAGTGTATATTCTGTTAAATCACATATGGTGCTAGTTATCGAGAATTGATCTTTCTTGAATCAGGAGACTCCGTAGAGTCTCGCGCCAAGTAGGAGTTATATTTATACATATAGTACGGCACGCGTCTACCGAGGATGGTTATCCTGAAGTGTAGCGGTTTTCGTCCGCTATAAAACTTTCACCTCGATTTATGAAAGAGTTACAGCTCTGCGGGTTATTTATGAATTTTTTACTTCATCGGTGGTTTTTCGCAATCTAATGAGCCACGAATCAAGCGAATCAGTTCCGTCATTCGGAAGACATGCAAGGCGGATTTAAGTTTTCTCACACCAACTACTGGGAATCTCTCTTTTGCTAATCTGAGTCATTGTTTGACTTAACGCTATACAATTTTAATATATAAATGAAGCAAAATGGTCATACGCAGTCTAGTTTAGTTGTATCTTGACTGTCAAGTTCATCGCTCAAGGAACACTTCAGCTAAAGAATAAAATGGCGTAAGCAACCCATAGTTATCAATCATGTGTCATTTAGCAATATACTAGCTATTGATAATCAGTACTTGCTTAGTAAATTTCATTACTTTAGATTGTGCGCTCCCTGAGTTACGCATTTGGCTGTCAAGATACCCCAATGTTAGAGTGCGTATGACGGTATAGCTTCTCTAATTTGCAATTTAAATGCGCCCTAGGTATTGGCAATCTCTCTTTTGCTAATTTGATTTACTTAATGTTTTAGAATTATATTAGGCAAGCAACATCTTCATACGCACTTCAATTTTAGTGTATCCTGACTGCCAAGTGCATAGCTCAAGGAACGTTTCAGCTAAAGAGCTGAAACGATGAGATGAGGAAGGTAATAGAGAAGAAAGTATATTTAGCAAGGATAACAAAAATTTATTTTAAAGGAACTACACATCAAATATTAATCCGCCCAAAAACATTAAAATATAAACAAAATGCACCAAATAGCAGTGTGATTTCCCCACAAAATTGAGATATATACATATCATACAAGAAAGCCAAGTTTTCATTAATAGATACCTCGATTTAACTCGTATTAGCAATTAAGAATAAATTAACAATAAATTAGTGATTAACAATAAAAAAAACTTGGCGTGTGCGCGCTTCATTCGAGGCACTTGCTCTGGTAAATTGCTAAAAAACTTTTAAAGAAATTAAATTGTAGTAAAGGGAGTGTTACATATGAATCCATTTCTCATTGCCTTTTTACATCGCAATGAAGCGTGCACACGCCAAGTTTCTTTTATTGTTAATTGCGAACACGAGTTAAACCGAAGTATCTTTGAATGAAAACTTGGCTCTCTTGTATGATATATATCCCCCAAAAAGACATTCGACATGTTAAAAAATTCGTCAATAAATTTTGTTTCACCCCCCACAAAAGTGGTTTGCCTTCAATAAGAAGCATATTTTTCTTTGATTCACGAAAACATTAATGGAAATCATTCGAAACGAAAGCCAAGTAACTATTCAATTATAATATTTTTTTACAAATAATTTCAAACCATTTCTTCGTAATGCCGAAGAAATTACGCTAACACCGTCACAACACAAGCATGAAATACTTTATACTGCTAGGTAAGAGTTGGCTGTAGCTTTGGAGTTGAGAAACGGTATAGTAGAGTTAATCATCAATAAAACATCTGATCCTTGGCGGGCCCGGTTATTCACAAATGGAGTTTCAAGCCTTTCACACGACAATGCCCTAGGCATTGTTCAAGAGTTCATTCGTATCTCCTAAGATAATGATTCGAGTCGGATCAAAGAAAAATACTGAATAATATACTTGACAGAGGAACTCAGCCGGTTGTTATAAACTATTGATTTGAAATTTTGATTTTGATGTTATTCTGGAGTATATTCAGAAACCAGTTCATAACGAGACAGATACTGGAGTGAAATGTGGGATTGCTCGTCTGTCAATAATTACCCTACCATATCTGACCCTATTGGGGGATACCTGTGTTGATACTTGCGCAGCACGGGTGAGCTTGGACCCCTCGTGCTCCGCGCGCCCCTTATTCCAATCATGCGGGTCCTAGACATAAAATAGAGCTACCTGACTATGGCTTAACAACAAATTGCAAGAATAAGAAAAATTCGTTAACGTGGTTATACTATTGAATCTTCGAATCAGTGTTAATTTACCGAATCTTTTATTCGACATTTGAAAAGAAAGAAATCGTAATATTTCCATACATGTGCATGAAATTGTCGACACTTTGTTTAAGTATACATATTATTAATAAGGCAGTAAATATCTATTGTGCTCATTTCTAATTTTTTTAAATGATAATATTCACATAGAACTTGTAAACTGCTTGGCACCGAGAATCCAGCGATTCTTCTAATCAACGCAGTACAACCTTGAGCAAAATTAGACATTTGTTTCACTATATACACCGCAGATGCAATCATTGAAACATTCTTAATTTCAAGAAATTTAAGTAAAAAAATAAATATGCAAAAATGTCACCGATTTTAATAAGCAAATGAGTTATTCTTATTAACTGCTCATTATTAATAACTGCGTTGACTCTATGCCGTTGGCCGCGGGAAAGACGGTGCTTAGCGCTATGTATGCGGTATAGTATCTGATATCTGGTTGATACTACCTGGTCGGCGGTCCGAGGCATTCTGATGCCGAGCACCCGCCCAACCGTACACAGGGCGCCGCCAGCCACCTAGCGGCGAAAAATGGAAATCGACATTCTAGGTCTTGATTATGAAGAAGAAGAAAAATTTCAGTAACTTTTCGCTACACGAGGAATATTTCAAAAATTTACATCTCCTGAACTAATGGACCCATTCCATTGCACCTTGTGTCATAGAAATCAGAAAAAATTACAGAAGAATATAAGCTTAAAAAGAATTACTTCGAGCAGCACATCTCTGAGCAATTGCACAAACAAATTCGGAGACAATTTTTCACACGGGCTAAATCGTTATGGTTCGGGATAATAGAGCCTCGGGAGTCTCGCTGGGCCGTTCGGCTATGCCTTCACTACTCGGCGGGGAGACTCTACCGAGTCTCCTGATATATCTTTTTTGTTATATCTCATTTTTGTGGGGGAATCAAACTGCTATAGTTGTCGCATTTTTTCACAATTTAATGTTTTTGCGTGGTAAATCGATCCACGCATCTTCCGCAGTTCGAGAAAACCCAAAAAATAAATTTCATAGCCGTTATTGAAATATTTTATTTTCCGAGTTTTTTTTTTACTTTCGACTTGTGACTGAATATTGCAGTCAATATTAGTCACAATCAAGAATTGAAATTAAAGGAATGGAATGATATTTAAAAGGCTCGTGGGCCTCTATTTCGTAATGTAGAAATAAAGATGTCGTTCATAAGTTAATAACCTAATAGCTCTGCAGTGTATGTTGACCACCTCTCCTATCACCACCATATTACTGCTGCTCTTTGAATCCTTTACTGCAGAGGAACATAACAGCTTTTTAATTCTGCGACTGTGAATAAGAATTGTATTTTATTCTTTAAAATTATTCGTCAATACACATTAATTACCTCGTCACTTTGAAGAGAGCACAAGCATGCTGGATATAAACAATTACAAGAGCTTCCGTTGATACAAGTACGAGTGCTCCGACAATAAGTGCGCCGTCGAGCAAGAAAGCGGCTAAGAAAAAGTGTTTTTTCTGGTCGAAGAATAACTCTAAGACAATCGGAAGGCTACGACTTCGAGGTTGTTTCAGGGGCATCACTATGTCGAGGAACACCGATGACAGTGGCAGGAAGATTAGGCAAACTCCCAATGGACAAACAAGCACTGTAACAAATATACTGTCAAAAATTAAAGAAATGCATGAAAGTCTATGTTGCTACAAAAAAATAAGTAATTACTAGCGAAGCCCTTCGTATGAAACTTGCCCCTTTCAACGTACTTCTTAATAATTCGGATCTCCTCTTTACTTGACAAACCCTTCCAGTCACCATTTATGCTCTTTGTAATTCTCCTAATCTGAATTAACACATAATACATCTCTAGTGCTATATAGGAAAGTGTTTCTTCAACTAAGAATTCACTCTTCCAATGACGGAAAAATTGGGAATCACTTAAAGGGTCATATATGTCAGGCACGTCTTTAAACACATAGAAGTATATTAATGGTTTTGAAGTACTAATACTTACTTCTTTAAAAACTCATTATATGTCTATTATTGTACATACTTTAACGTTACTTCTCTGAAAAATTTGTTGTCATGTATACATAAATACCTAGGTTATATACTATATAATTGGAGTTGTCTTTTTCAAATTGCAATCTGCGGTAGTCAATATGTCTTGGTCAATTATTGTCTGAAACAATATACAAAAGTTGTATTTGAACTAGACAAAGAAGACTAGTCCTCAACGAGCCAGAATATTTGTTTTTCACAAAGTTATGAAGAATAGTATCATTGAATTCTATGGTCCTATGCGAAATTGTGTCTATGTGTAGTTTCGATTTAACAAGACATTTTTCAGGAAAATATATGTTAAAGTTTGTACAATAGTGAACATATGAGTTTTACAAAATGCAAGTATCAGTTCTTCACGAAAATGAATAAGCTCCTGTTTGTTTAATGACTTATATAACGTACATGATCCCTTAATAAAGCATAGGTAAACCGGGAGACAAGAATTTATTAGTAAAAACAGCCTATGTTGCAGATGGCAGCAGATACGAGTAACTCAACATGTACATATACACATCTGTACATACACAGTCGCCGGCAACGAGAAACGATGTGAACTTGACGGTAATGGCACACCCAACGAACATGCACGGTATATTTCTGAGCAGTATCACTCTGGTATAATCGACCGTGAAAAAAGTAGCCAGCTAAAAATTAAACTGCTTTTGATTGGCTAACCACAAAATTCAATCGAATTGTTGAATGTTACACATCACGCACCTGACTGAAACAAGAGATTAGCACGAAGAAGGTGGCGAGGAATCGTTTCAATCGTAGGATGAATTTGTTTCCATAAGGCCACAGTCCAGTCACGGAGAGTAGGCTGATATTTAACCGATGGTAGTGTTGCCAATCTAACAATACGTCCATACCGTACCGCGGTTCGAACACGTCTGAACACCTGAGTGACCCCACCACCTGCGCGGTCGTCTTCCAGAGGAGAGTTGCAATTTCATGCCACCCCTATCGAGGGTTGCAAACTAAGTGGCATGCATTGTTTACTGCAAGGTGACGGAATCATTTTCGTGCCTGCTACTATGTCAGCAGCTATTATTCGATCGATTGAAGTCTATAGCACCTGCTAATATTGTCTTTCGAAGACACAACGTTTGAAAAAATTATCCCATTACTCTTTAATACGCTTCCCCGCGACAATAGAACACGATGAAACTCTTACTTTCGACACAGTCGTCATGACATCATGAAAGTTACATAGCAGAAAGGAACAGTCAATACATCAAGCGGGATAAATCAAAAAGTGTGAAATGTTATAAAGATCGGAATTATAATAGGATTTCTGTTTAGATTAGTGTCTGGCTTTATAATAGATAAATGAGCAGGAAAATATTGCACCGACAAACAGGTGGAATGTTTAATTTGAGAGGTGTCTTGTTAAGAAAAGTCTAGCATAGCTTATGTTGACGATAATTGAAATATATCAGAGGGAAACTATTTAGTTCATTAACCCTGCGTGATCCAAATGAGGTTAAATTAAATTCATCGGTTTATTTTAATCGTGCATTTTTATTCGAATTACGTATTTTTCTGGTTCAATAATATGTGGCGTAAAATTAGCGCCACATGGTTCATGACGTGCTCCTTCTTCACCTGATTCGCAGAAGGTTAATCTCCAAAAAAACATTAAAGTGCAAAAAAACGCCAAGTAGTCCGCCCGGCCCCCTATCCCCAACCCGCTAACCTCATCAAAATCATTTAAAAATGATCAAAAATAGAAATGTATATCACTCAAAAATGAAAGCCAAGTCATGATTCAGATATAATTAACATCCAATAAAGTGTTTTGAAAATCGGGATAAGAGATAAGTAGAAGGCGCGCAGCTCAGAAGTTGTCCTGCGTACCTGATCCCTTCAGGTAAAAACCCGGATACTTAGGGTAGAAGGACTCAGGGTGGGCCACACTGGCGGGAGGTTTTGCCTACAGACCAAGAGTACCGAAGAAAGGCACTCCTACGTCGACTGTCGAAGCAGTAACATTGTATGATTGCAAAATATACGTCTCTACTCCTACGAATTCGCCCGACTCTTTCATTGCCCACAAGTGTACTACTGAAATTCCTCACAAAAGCCAAGTTCTTATTTAATGATAGTTAAATTTAACTTGTAATTCTAAATTAAAAAGAAAGAAATTGGCGTGTGCGCATTATTCGAGGCACTTGCTCTGATAATATTGCTAAAAAACTTTGACAGAGAAGTTTCTCATTGATTTCTTACTTCGCAATGAAGCGCGCACACACCACGTTTTTTTATTCTTGTTAATTGATGATTTATGGCGAATTTATTGTTAATTGCTTTGAATGAAAACTTGGCTTTCTTGTATGTTATTTATTATGTCCGAATTATAACTTGGCTTTCGTTTACCAATGATATCCATTTGTATTTTTCAACATTTTTGAATGACTTTGATGATGATGGTAGGTTGGTGGGTCAGGGCGGGGGCAGACTACGTGGTGTTTTCTTCATTTTAATGATTTCAGGTGGATTTCAGTTTTTTTTGTTAGTTAATTGGTAAAACGGAAACATTTTTGGTCTGAATCTTCTTCTGAACTCCTTCAAAGCTCCAGAAAACATAACAGGAGAAATTCATATCTCTTGAACGCATGGACCAATTTCCTTGCTGTTTAGCTCATTGGATTCAGGAAAATAAGTTAGACTGTGTTTAATTCATAACGTATGCCTGCAAGCTGTAACTTTTTCGGAAATCGAGGTGAAAGTTTCATAACAGGCGAAAAACGCTATACGTCGGGATGAGTAGCCTTGGCGTCTGACGCTGTATAGCTATAGCTAACTACTTGGCGCAAGACTCTACCGAGTCTCCTAATATCATCATGTAATTTCAATCCTTATTGTTGTCCACAGTTTAAACGATCCTTTAATTTTAACAAACACATATTAATAACATACAGTAAGGATTAAGATTTATTTTACGCGCTGTATATGTATAACTATTACTTGGCGCGAGACTCTACCGAGTCTCCTGATTCACGAGCTTACAACAGGCGCAACACCTGTCAAACCTCTTATCAGCTTAACGTCAATTATATAACAAAATCATTATTTGAGAGGGACGAACTAGTCAGGGGTATAAATACGGGTTGCACAGCCGGCAGTTTCAGTTTGGATTTGACCACGAACTAGCAAGGCTAGAAGAACCCTTCGTGGATCACAAGTGTTTGTTGACGTTAAGGGGGAACCTCCCTAAAAAGACAAAAAAAGGACGTTTTTATTATACTTTTTTTACGAAACGGTTTGTCCGATTCTTTTGCAACATTTTTATTAATAAATACATCGATACAACATCGTATTCGGCGGCGGGTACGGCGGGTGTTGTCACACGGCATAAGACGTAGCGTCTGTGGCATTGGTCTGATACAAACAAATACATTTTTTTTAATATTAACATTCATGCGCTATCGGTGAACCAAGAATCAGTAAAAAAAAATAGAAAAGTGAACAAATGGCATGCTTTTGAACAAAGAAATTGATTTTACACCACATTTATGGCAATTTTTCTGGTCGATTAGAGGTTCAAATAGAAGGTACCATTGTTATGTAGATGTGTGTAAACTTTCAACGCTGTCAGTCAAATAATTTTTGAGTTAACTGTCACGCAAATTCTGAAAATACAGTTTCGATAAAAACGTGTTTAAAGTTTGGAGAAGTGTGAAGAAATAAGAACTGAATGATTTTACTGACCTACCGCTTAGTCTGCGATTCCAGTACCATATAAGAGTCCTTCGACTTCTTCGTAAAACTGATTTTCTTCGCAAAGTTGGTTCTCTCGTGTTACACGAGCCTCTTTAGTCTTAGACAGGCTATGCGGTTACTTATACCTACGGTGCGATCCGCCGTGAAGTGGAGATAAGTTACGTTAGCAGGTCATAATATCTGAACGGCTCTGAATTATGCTTTAAAACTTTAGAATCATATTCTTGACATACATACACTGTTAACATGATTAGAAAAAAAAGTAGTTTTTCATGCAACTAAAGATGGTTTTCCTCCTAAGTTGGAAGGTTTCCATGTATAGTCCATACGTAACTATTGACAAGCCTCATCCGGCTTCGCGAAAGTCGCGTTATAAAAAGGGTCAGCATTGTGAATCATCTCCAGTTCACAACGCGTATTGACGACTGGTTTAAATACCAGGGCGAAGACAGTGTAACGTTTGTAGGTATTAAAGTTAGTTGGTCTAATCATCAATAGAAATTGTTGTAGAACAATTTTCCTAAAACGTCTATCCATAAGCCGGCAGCAAGCAATTCTACGAATCAGCTAGGGTTGAAGATAGGAACACGGTCATACAGATCTGACGAGAAAATAAGGAATTTCCTGATCTGCAGCTGACGGTCACGGACCAAAGGAAATAGAAATAAAATAGATTCTCTATGGTATTTCCCCGGCGTATCGTCAGCAACCTACAAACTCCTTTTTGCAGATTTTTTCAATGTTCTTGGTCGTACAAATCAAGTGGCGACCGGGTCGAGCTTGCGAATGACCGCGAACCCAAACTCAACGTGCTACAATTAGAAAAGTGATGACTGTGACGAAAGTCCACTACTAACACTGACTGCCTCGTAATGTAGCGGCTTAGCGGTCACAATATATTTCTCGATAAATATGTCCTACATTTGGTTGCGTATTATTCTTACTGCTGATTGAAAAGAGTGAAGCGCGGTTGCGCAGGACATAGTCATCCTGACACTGTGAAATATGAGGACGACATGCCATGAATTCTTGATTGGACCATCCACACTGATGGTAGGATGGATATCGTGAGTTCCAAAGAGAAACCTTCATAGGATGGGAGGAATATGCTGCAGACGTCGACTGCAACAGGTTTAATACAGTTTAAAACATACAAAAAACTACTAACTTTCGGGTGAATGTTGAGAAGATGATTCGCTCGGTGTTGCACCTGCAATGTTATGAACTTCTAAATTTCAATTAAAATCTTTAATTGGTTTTAATAGTGGTTACAAGATATCAAATACGTCAATACTGGAATCCAGAAGATTTTACCCTACAACGTTTAAATAAAGCATGCAGCCGTGTATATTAAGGCAGAACATGTCCGATATGAGGCACTCGATAAATTCATGGTTTCTTGATAGGTCTTTGCCATCAAAACAGTAATTTGGAATGGAGTCTGATTACACATAATAACTGTGCGCCCAAAGTCAGAATGCCGAATCAAAGGAGGATTATGTAGGGTGGGAAAAAGTTATCCCTTATTCTTTCATGGTTGTGGCTTTATGTGGCTGTGGAAGTGAGTGTATCTTTCGTTAAAATCACGTGTCATAACTTTCCAGGAATTTTAATTTTAATAATTTTAATAATTGATAATTTTAATTAGAAAGTCCTAAATTGATAATTTTTAGAAAACCTTAGAATACTTTATTTGTTTTAAAGATTTAGAAAGTGCTATGATTTTTTTGTGCCACATTTCAAGGCTCCAGCTTACGCGGTACGTGAGATATTATATTTGTCGAAAAAACATTTGAATCCCGTTTTCACCCCCTTAGGGAAAGAATTTCGAAAAATCCGTTCTTATCTGCATCATGCAAATAATAAGGAAATATTACGTAGACCATTGGAAAGAAATGATATGCTCTCGTTACTCAGGGTGCTACGTTTATTACTAATTGTACTGTGGCTTATAATTCGTATGAATAAAAGTGCTATGTAGAGGATTCACCACTTGCTGTTCTACCGTTCGCTACGTGTATCATTATTGAAACATGGACTAATACATTCGACGAAACTTCAAGTAACACGCGATGAAAAATCGTTGTAGTACAATAACTCCTCAAAATTAAGTAATGTGCAATGCACCATACAAATTAAATAAATGGAATAATGCAAATCGATACGGTTTGAGGACGAGTTCTTCTTTTCGGTGCATATATCTCCGCTTATTGCAGGGAGAAAAGTGCGGTAGCGTAGGACAAGGTCATTCTGAGAATCTGAAACATGAATTCTCTATTCAACGATCCACACTGATTGATAGAAACCAGCTGAGGGATAGAAATCGTGCATACCATAGCGAAAGTTTTGTAGCACGGGACAAATAAGCCGCAAGCATCAATTGTGACCGGTTTAATACAGTTTATCATACAAAAAAGTATTAATTTCCGTGTGGATATTGGAACATCGCACCACGCTGTGTTGTACCTACAATATTATAAATTTCAATTAAATTTTTTAATTAGTCCGTACATACAGAGTAGTAATAGGACTTACAAGTCGTCAAAGATGTCACTACTCAAGTCTAGAATATTTTGCACCATAAAGTTTACATAAAATATGTAGCCAAGTATCGCAAAACTGAACAGCATCGATATCAGACACTCGATGAATTCGTGAGATGCAAATGTTTGTGTGCACTGCAGTAAGAATGCCCTTCATTGGTCTTTGCCATGGAATGATTAGATTTGATTAGAGTCCACTTACGCGAAGTATATGTGCGCTCAAACTCAAAATGCCAAATAGAAGAAGGATGCTGTAGGATGGGAATAAGCCTTCCTTTAGTAATTTACAATATCTGTGGGAGTAAGTGTATATTCCGTTAAATCACATATGGTGCTAGTTATCGAGAAGTGATCTTTCTTGAATCAGGAGACTCGGTAGAGTCTCGCGCCAAGTAGTAATTATATTTATACATATAGTACGGCACGCGACTACCGAGGATGCTTATCCCGAAGTGTAGCGGTTTTCGTCCGCTATAAAACTTTCACCTCGATTTATGAAAGAGTTATAGCTCTGCGGGTTATTTCTGAATTTTTTATTTCATCGGTGATTTTTCTGAATCTAATGAGCCAAGAATCAAGCGAATCAGTTCCGTCATTCGGGAGATATGCAAGGCGGATTTCACTTTTCTCACACAAGCTATTGGGAATCACTCTTTTGTAATCTGAATCATTGTTTGACTTAACGCTTTACAATTTTAATATATAAACCAAGCAAAATGCTCATACGCAGTCTAGTTTAGTTGTATCTTGTCTGTCAAGTTCATCGCTCAAGGATCACTTCAGCTAAAGAATAAAATGATGTAAGCAAGCCGTAATTATCAATCATGTGTCATTTAGCGATATACTAGCTATTGATAATCAGTACTTGCTTAGTAAATTTGATTACTTTAGATTGTGCGCTCCTTAAGCTATGTGTTTGGCAGTCAAGGTACATCAATGTTAGAATGCGTATAAGCGCATAGCTTATCTAATTTGTAATGTAAATCCATCCTAGGTATTGGCAATCTCTCTTTTGCTAATTTGAATTACTTAATGTTTTAGAATTATATTAGGCAAGCAACATCTTCATACGCACTTCAATTTTAGTGTATCCTGACTGCCAAGTGCATAGGTCAAGAAACGCTTCAGCTAAAGAGCTAAAACGGTGAGATAAGGAAGGTAATATAGAATAATGTATATTTAGAAAGGATAACAAAAATTTATTTTAAAGGAACTACATATTAAATATTAATCCGCCCAAAAACATTAAAATATAAAAAAAATGCACCAAATAGCAGTTTGATTTCCCCACAAAATTGAGATATAACAAAAAAGATATAGATATCATACAAGAAAGCCAAGTTTTCATTCAAAGATACCTCGATTTAACTCGTATTAGCAATTACAAGTAAATTAACAATAAATTAGTGATTAACAATAAAAAAACTTGGTGTGTGTTATGGTAGTAAAGGAAGTGTTATATATGAATCCATTTCTCATTACCCTTTTACATCGAAATGAAGCGCGCACACGCCAAGTTTCTTTTATTGTTAATTGCTAATAGGAGTTAAACCGATGTATCTTTGAATGAAACCTTGGCTCTCTTGTATGATATATATATATATATATATATATATATCTTTTTTGTTATATCTCATTTTTGTGGGGGAGTCAAACTGCTATACTTGTCGCATTCTTTCATAATTTAATGTTTTTGCGCGGTAAATCGATCCACGCATCCTCCGCAGTTCGAGCAAACTCAAAAGATAAGTTTCATAGCCGTTATCGAAATATTTTATTTTCCGAGGACTTTTTTTTACTTTCGACTTGTGACTGAATAGTGCAGTCAATATTAGTCACAATTAAGCATTGAAATTAAAGGAATGGAATGATATTTAAAAGGCTCGTGGGCCTCTATTTCGTAATGTAGAAATAAAGATGTCGTTCATAAGTTAATAACCTAATAGCTCTGCAGTGTATGCTAACCACCTCTCCTATCACGTCCATATTACTGCTGCTCTTTGAATCCCTTACTGCAGAGGAACATAACAGCTTTTTAATTCTGCGACTGTGAATAAGAATTGCATTTTATTCTTTAGAATTATTCATCAATTCAGATTAATTACCTTGTCACTTTGAAGAGAGCACAAGCATGCTGGATATAAACAATTACAAGAGCTTCCGTTGATATAAGTACGAGTCCTCCGACGATAAGTGCGCCATCGAGAAGGAAAGCGGCTAAGAAAAAGTGTTTTTTCTGGTCGAAGAATAACTCTAACATAATCGGAAGGTTACGACTTCGAGCTTGTTTCAGGGGCATCACTATGTCGAGGAACAGCGATGACAATGGCAGGACAATTAGGCAAGCTCCCAATGGACAAATAAGCACTGTAACAAATATGCTGTCAAAAATTATAGAAATACACGAAAGTCTATATTGCTACAAAGAAATAAGTAATTACTAGCAAAGCCCTTCGTATGAAACTTGCCCCTTTCGACGTACTTCTTAATAATTCGGATCTCCTCTTTACTTGACAAACCCTTCCACTCACCATTTATGCTCTTTGTAATTCTCCTAATCTAAATTAACACATAATACATCTCTAGTGCTATATAGGAAAGTGTTTCTTAAACTAAGAAGGAGAGTGTCAGACGTGTCAGGTCAAAACCTAAGTTCATTTTTTTTAATAAGCTAAGGATCTAATGTAGATGAAGTGTACAAAAATTGGTTTGCAATGGTCAACTGCAAGAACCCCCAAAAATGGCAATTTTTGCACTTATGGCGCTTTAAGGCTATTACAGCAAAACTGCTAGGTTTTATTTAAGCTCATAGACTTGTAGTACACGATTGCAGCTAATATTTTTACCGACTTCGAAAAGGAGGAGGTACTCAATTCGACCGCTATATTTTTTTTTTTTTTTTTTTTTTTTTTTTTTAATGTTTGTCCGGCGAGAACTCTGAGATGGGTGGACCGATCGGGATGAAACCGAACCTATCTTATAGAGGATGCTCACAGTTTGGTCCCATTATAAATTTTTTCGAAATTGTTTAACGCTAACCATTGTTATTGCATAAAAACCGAATTTTTCGCTGATTTCGCGTTTCTACTACAAATTTCGTTTGTCCGGCGATATTTCCGAGATGGATGGACCGATCTTTATGAAACCATACCTATCTTATAGAGGATGCTCACAGCTTGGTCCCAATATAAATTTTGTCGAAATTGTTTAACATTAACCATTGTTATTGCTTAAAAACCGAATTTCGCGCTGATTTCACGTTTCTACTACAAATTTCGTTTGTCCGGCGATATTTCCGAGATGGATGGACCGATCTTGATGAAACCATACCTATCTTATAGAGGATGCTCACAGCATGGTCCCAATATAAATTTTGTCGAAATTGTTTAACATTTACCATTGTTATTGCTTAAAAACCGAATTTTGCGCTGATTTCACGTTTCTATTACAAATTTCGTTTGTCCGGCTATATTTCCGAGATGGATGGACCGATCTTGATGAAACCTTGCCTATCTTATAGAGGATGCTCACGGCTTGGTTCCAATGTAAATTCTCCCTAAATTGTTTAACGCTAACAATTGTTATTGCATAAAAACCGAACTTTCGATTGTCCGGCGATAGCTTTGGGATCGCTTGTGCGATAAGGATGAAACTTTGAGTAACTCATAAGGGAAGTTCTCGCGGTACACCCTCTTGCATAAATTTCGGAATGTACAAGCTTTTCTTTCTTCAACAAATTCTGCTACATTTCTTCGTCTATAACTGTTACACCAGTGCAACGATGAAGTTCAAAATGAAATCGACCGCGAACCATCAATTTATTGATTTCCTATACTAAAAAGCATTAAATAAAAAAAAAATATTTTAAAAAAAAATGTGACCGACTTCGAAAACTGACAAAGTTCCAGAGAGCTGAAAACTAAAAGAGCTGAAAAGTACAAAATAAGCAACACAAAAAATGCTCTGAAAAGTAAAAAATAACTTCTTGTTGTCATGGATACAGAAATTTGCATCAAGCCTAAATATCTTGCAACTTTTCGGAGGCGGCGCAAATATAAGTAAAATATTACAAAAGTCACGAAATCCTCACACTCAAATCTGGAAATACTCGTGGTCTCTATGTACATATATATGTACAAATTGAAGGGGCGAAGTATACCCTATCGAATATGCAAATATTGTTAACATTAACTAGTCTGGTATTCGACAATTCCGAATAATTCCGACATCTCATAGGTGTAGGTTAATCTAGCAAATACGCATATACGTATAACAGACTGCAGCCAATAGAACTATCGTTACTCTCCTGTGTACCATTTTGTTTTCGTCAATCATTAAAGTCGTCCTGTGGTTGGACTGGTAGATATATAGGGATGGAGATAGATCGAAAGAGAGAGAGAGATTGAGAGGCGGGAGGAAGAGTACGAAAGCACGGGTAAGAAAGAAAATACGGATAAGCGCGGGTAAGACACACCAGTATTTGCCAGTAATATTTTACTTATATTTGCGCCGCCTCCGAAAAGTTGCAAGATATTTAGGCTTGATGCAAATTTCTGTATCCATGACAACAAGAAGTTATTTTTTACTTTTCAGAGCATTTTTTGTGTTGCTTATTTTGTACTTTTCAGCTCTTTTAGTTTTCAGCTCTCTGGAACTTTGTCAGTTTTCGAAGTCGGTCACATTTTTTTTTATGTACGTTTCATATTTAATATGTAAGCAACTAGTTCAGAAAGTTTCATGATAGGTTTCGACATGACAGGTTTGACATAGGGATTTGTGTACAGTGTTTCAAGGCATTGAGAGGATATCCGCTGGAGCTCATATACAATCGTCCACTTACACTAAACGCTTGCAATTAGAATTTTTTATATTCCTTCTTTCGCACCTAAACCATTAAAAATTTTGGTGAAAGATTTCGATATGACAAATCTGACAGCGACCCCATCCATATTTTTTACTCTATTACCGCCAAATTTCTGGGACCGCAATTTCTTGAATCTTTATCGAAAAACACTTGCAGTTCATAATCGGTATATTACTTGCGTTTGTTGAATAAAGCAATGCATAAAGTATTACAGTTAATATGAAAGCATAACTTTGTCTTCTTTCTATGCTTGCACTTACCGTACGCACGTGGGCAAAATTTGTGCCAAATTGTTAGAAATCGATCGAAACTTTTATGTGCTTCTGGCTTTACCCAAATGTTGGGTATAAAGAAGCGTAATTACCTCGCTTCGTTGAGAATTCCGTAATGGTAGGTACCTTTTCGAGAAAAATAATTTCCGTGTACACTCTCATAAATACTTCACGGGTTGAGTTGTTACAAGCTTACGAAATCCTACTCATTGAATATACTTCTATGAATGTAATACAAGATATTTCCCAGATTTTATGGTCCCTGATATAGCAGGTAGCCAGGTAGCCAACTTACCTGGAATTATTGGGGACAGCATAAGGCAGTCATTAAAAGGGCATAACGGTGAAAAGAAATAGAATTTTATTGCACGTCGTCCTGGAAGGTCATAAAGCTACGATGTTGGAGAGATGGTAACCATTTCTCTTAACGGATTTCGGAGCAGCAGCACGACAGTTGCCTCCGATCGATCGAAGAACTTACTTCCTCAGTGATTGAAAATACCGTTGCCCCAGCCTTCTTATAGTACGCGTTAACAAGTACTATATACAGTGATAAACATTCGCACCATGCTTAATCCGGTGAACATTTTGAAGCTTGCAATCCAAGAGCTTAAGGATCGAGAACATTTGAAGCTTGCAATCCAAGAGCTTAAGGATCGTGGGTGCAAATATAGTTTGATAGTGACAGAAAAAGAAACAGGACTTGCCAGAATGATTGTGGCATTTTTGGATGAACATTCAGAATCCAGGATTTTGAATATCGACTGTTTTGATACTTTGGATGTACACGAACATTCCCCTGTTTTCGAGGAAGGAATAGCTTCTCCGGTAACAGTAGAAGAAGAATTGGAGTGCATGCCTCAAGAAGATGTACTGGAAAAAGGCGAACGAGATGATCTGTGCCCAGAGGATATGCCACCCACTCAATCGTCGTCCGAATATGAGCCCAGCCAAGAGATGCAAAATTTGGATGTGGTATCTGTTGCTGATAGACGGCAGGTGCTCGAGTTTTGGTTAAACCAAGGCGGGAAAAAGAGGTTCAAGCTTTCAACCGTAAAAACAAGATTTCGCTTTGTCGAGTCTGAACGACAAGTTTAGAGATGGAAAAAGGAAATAGAAAGCGGGAAACTTTCAATGCATCAGCTAAAAGAACAGCTGTATCCAAAATTATATAAACAATTTCTGGATGCACGTACTGGCGGATTCAGTGTACATACCTCTCACCTGCGTGATTGGGCATTGGATCTTGCCCACGAAATTGGTGCAACAGAATTTAAAGCCTCGTTTTCGTGGTTGGCTAGATTCAAGAAACATTTTCACATTGGTGACCGAGAAATCACAAAATTTGTGTCCCGAAAGCGTTTTGAAAAAGAGGACGACCTGAATCTAGCGATAACAAATTTTTTGCAACTAGCAAAATCAAAAATCAGATTATATCCGGCTGCGGCGATATATAACGCTGATCAATCGGGGTTTGAGCGCGAGATGAGATTTAAGCGCACATTGGAAAAGATAGGTACCAAACGCGTCATATCGGTTGCGCAAAGCATGAATACGATAACCCATTCATACACTATAATACCTGTCATAAGCGTAATGGGGAAATTGCTCCCTGTCCTTTACATATGCCTGCAAGAGACTGGAGGCGAATTTCGGTCCCGTGTCAGGCAGTCAATGTGTACTGCCTCTAATATATATACGGATGCTTCAAGTTCTGGAAAAATGGGCCAAACAAATTTAAAACGATTTTACGAGAGCGTGTTTCACCCACACGCTTAAAAGAAAAGTCTACTATTCGTAGACAGCTGGACTGGATACAATGATGAAACCACAAGGGACTCCGCAACAGAGTACGGAAGGGAGCTTGAATGTGTCCAAATACCACCCGGTGCAACTAGGTAAATTCAGCCACTGGACGTAGGCTTTTTCCGTCAATGGAAAACGTTTCACAGAAATTTAACAGAAAATATAATTATCAGCAATGCGATCAATGTGGACGTCCATCAGAGGGACACGATTCTAAAAATGCAATCACTTATCCATTATCAATTCTGTGCCCCAAGATTTATTAATTTAATTAAATATGCGTGGTACGCCTCGCAAATACTTGAAGGGAGGCCAGGAGAGTTCATGACCCCAGCGCAGTATTGTTTTGGGAAAACAAAGCAAGTCTGCGAAATCGAAGGGTGTAATGAAAGATCATTATATCGCTGCGCGTGGTGCAAAAAAAATATATGTGCAAACCACGGGCTGCAGCTGTCGCACTTTTGCACATCCATCAACTAATGCTGCAAAACAATAATACATATTACCAAGGATATCTCTGGCCGAGTTTAGGGAAGCGCAAAGTTGATCTTCAGCAATACGTATAAGCATACTCTATTGCATATTTCAATCTAACCGCTCTGTTTTCATTTACAGATTTGACATTGATCTTGGCGATATAGCACATAAAATGTATGAATACAAAATTTTTACCTCTGCCCATATCCGATTATACTATTAGAATTTATATATATATATAACTTATTATGAATAAATATGAATGTACGAATTTTATATTGGAGTATATGTATATGTATATATGATTTATAAGGGTGTGGTAATATATATATGTATACCGCTTCATGCAATAAAGATTGGTTTTCGACATAAGTTTCTTATCGATTACTGCTTTGGGCTTCCAACTAAATTTTAATGATATGCACTCAAAGCCTCGAAACTCTGTACGTAAGTCGCTATGTCACACCTGTGCTGTCGAAAACTGTCATGCTATTTTCTAATTAAGTTGTTTAGATGCTAGATACGACATATTCAAAATATTAGCTATAATAGTGCACCGCAAGTATATGAACTTAAATAAAATCAAGCGGGTTTGTTATAAATGCCTTAAAGCACCATAAGTGCAAAAATTGACACATTTCGCATTTTTGGAGGGTTCTTGCAATTGACCATTGCAAACCAACTTTTGTACACTTATTTTACATCACATCCTGAGCTTGTAAACAAAAATTGGACTTGGGTTTCGACCTGACAGGTCTGACACTCTCCTTGTAAGAATTCACTCTTGCAATGACGGCAAAAATTGGGAATCACTTAAAGGGTCATATATGTCAGGCACGTCTTTAAACACATAGAAGTATATTAGTGATTTTGAAGTACTAATACTTACTTCTTTAAAAACTCATTATATGTCTATTATTGTAGATACTTTAACGTTACTTCTCTGAAAAATTTGTTGTCATGTACACATAAATAACTAGGTTATATACTATATAATTGGCGTGGTCTTTTTCAAATTGCAACCTGCGGTGGTCAATATGTTTTGGTCAATTGTTGTCTAAAAAAATATACAAAAGTTGTATTTGAACTAGACAGAGAAAACTAGTCCGCAACGAGCCAGAATATTTGTTTTTCATAAAGTTATTAAGAATAGTATCATGGAATTCTTTGGTCCAATGTGAAGTTCATTGTGGAGTTCTATGGTTCTATGTAAAATTGGCGACATTTTAATCAACCAAAACAAAAATTTAACATTATATGGAAAATCCCTTCTCTTGAGGATTAGAGTATTGTATTATGAAGATGTCGTGCGAATTTCAACGAATTTAATCCATTTTTATAAAAGTTATGCTGACCACCGCGTCTAAAGACACTTTCCAGAAAATGCGTTCAAAAATTTATGCGTAGTTTCGATTTAAGAAGACATTTCTCAGGAGAATATATCTTCAAGTTTGTACAATAGTGAACATATAATGAGTTTTGCAAAAAGTAAGTATTAGTACTTTACGAAAATGAATAAGCTCCTGTTTGTTTAATGACTTATCTAACGTATATGACCCCTTAGTAAAGCATAGGTAAACCCACCGGGGGAAAAGAATTTGATAGTAAAAACAGCCTAAGTTGCAGATAGCAGCACATACGAGTAACTCAACATGTGCATATTCACATCTGTACATACACAGTCGCTGGCAACGAGAAACGATGTGAACTTGACGGTAATGGCACACCCAACGAACATGCGCGGTATATTTCTGAGTAGTATCACTCTGGTATAATCGACCGTGAGAAAAGTAGCCAGCTAAAAATTAAACTGCTTTTGATTGGCTAACCACAAAATTCAATCGAACTGTTGAATGCTACACATCACGCACCTGACTGAAACAAGAGACTACCACAAAGAAGCTGGCGAAAAATCGTTTCAATCGTAGGATGAATTTGTTTCCATAAGGCCAGAGTCCGATCACGGAGAGTAGGGTGATATTTAACCGATGGTAGTGTTGCCAATCTAACAATACGTCCATACCGTACCGCGGTTCGAACCCGTCTGAACACCTGAGTGACCCCACCACCTGCGCGGTCGTCCTCCAGAGGAGAGTTGCAATTTCATGCCACCGATCGAGGGTTGCAAAATAAGTGGCATGCATTGTTTACTGCAAGATGACGGAATCATTTTCGTGCCTGCTACTATATCAGCAGCTATTATTCGATCGATTGAAATCTATAGCACCCGCTAATATTATGCTTTGAAGGCACATCATTTGAAAAAATTGTCCCATTACTCTTTAATACGCTTCGCCGCGACAATAGTATACGCTGAAAGTCTTACTTTCGACACAGCCGTCATGGAATCATGAAAGTCACATAGCAGAAAGGAATAGTCAATACATCAAGCGAGATAAACCAAAAAGTGTGAAATGTTATAAAGATCGAAGTTATAATAGGATTTCTGTTTAGATTAGTGTCTGGCTTTATAATAGATAAATGAGCAGGAAAATATTGCACCGACAAACAGGTGGAATGTTTAATTTGAGAGGCGTCTTGTTAAGAAAAGACTGGCATAACTTATGTTGGCGATAATTGAAATATCTCAGAGGGAAACTATTTAGTTTATTAACCCTGCGTGATCCAAATAAAGTTAAATTAAATTCATCGGTTTATTTTAATCGTGCATTTTTATTCGAATTATATATTTTTCTGGATCAATAATATGTGGCGTAAAATTAACGCCACATGGTTCATGACGTGCTCCTTCTTCATCTGATTCGCAGAAGGTTAATCTCCAAAAAAAACATTAAAGTGCAATAAAACGCCAAGTAGTCCGCCCGGCCTCCTAACCCCAACCCGCTAACCTCATCAAAATCATTTAAAAATGACCAAATATAGAAATGTATATCACTCAGAAATGAAAGCCAAGTCATGATGCAGACATAATTAACATACAATAAAGCCAACTTTTTATTCAATGATACTTAAATTTAACTAGCAATTGTAAAAATAAAAAAAACTTGGCGTGTGCGCTTTATTGGAGGCACTTGCCTATGATAATATTACTAAATCAGTGGTGTCCTTCTCAAATACGTGATACTGAACTATACTCTCTGCAGCCCGCAGCATTTTCGAATGGTGCCAGCTCGTGTGAGAAAAATGAAAGCCACAACCTTTTTCACGAGTAAAATAAGCAGTGTAAGGAGATTTGGTGGATTTTCGGAGTAATCACTCAGGAACACAGGCTACTGGGAACGAACAAGAATAGCATTTATTGAGACGACGTTTCATGACAGGATTTCGTTACAAACAGGATTGTATTCGGATGTTATAGGCGTATTCGATTTTTTAACGGCAACCTAGTAACGGTTAGTTAACGCGAGGGCGTCCGGCCTTCTTGGCCGAATTCTCCCATCACTTACGATCAGGCGTACGGCTTTCCTAGCGGAACTCTCCTTTTCGTAGGGTAATATGAAATATCGCGGTACGTCACGGGGCATCCGAATTGTCCTCCAGTACTCCCCCTTTCGGTCCGACGACCGGCCTCATAGCCGATCTCTCCCTTCCTCGGGGCGTCCCGGAGTAACTATCGTACTCTCCCGTGGATGCCCGGCGTCCAGGTAGACCCCTGTTCACTCCTCTAGAGGGCGACCGGCTTTAATGGTAACATGGTAAAGTAGATCACGGTCGCGATCGGATGGCCCGTCCGGCCGGTAAGAAAGTGCACCTCAGACACCTACTCGACTTAATTTCCAACTTACTATAACTCAAAAACGGAAGCTCAAACTAAAAAATGCGAGAGGCCCAATCGACTCCTAATAATCTCCAGATTCACCTCCAGCAACAGCTTACATATGTACAGTTTCACCCTGTATAGTAGAAACTTTCTGTTTTATGAAAAAATGATTTTGTAACGTGGGAGTTGGTTCGGGTATTCAGGAATAAGATTCTTTTGGAAACACGTGATCTCTGAGGAAAATACAAGATTGGATTTATTAAGGAGAGGAAGTTATACAGGTTCTGAATAATTTTTTTACAAAATGTCTCGACATAATTCGTGAGTCTACTCAGTGGTCAAAGCAACGATCTTGGTAATAGTAATTTCGGGCGTCCAGCTGTATTAGCGGAAATCTCCCCATCGTAGAGTATTTATTCGAGTCGGAGCGGGCATCCAGGTAGTCATCCCGTAATCTCCCATTCGGCTAGGCAAGCGGCTTTGGGTCTGTTCGGACTCCGAACAGACTCCGAACTTCGGAGTGGCAGTTTGCTCAGTTTCCAACCAGTTTCCAATCGTCAAACGCAGCAGCACCTTACGAGAAAGCAAATCGCAAACTGGTTGGAAACCGAGCAAACCGCCACTCCGAACAAACCCTTTGTCAGCCGTTCTCTCCATTCCAGGGGAGTCCAGGAGCTGACCTTTATACTTCCCTGTGCTGTTAGGCGGCCGAGAGCAGAGCTTCGTCCTCTCCTCATTCTTTTGAGCGGCCAATGGACTTACCTCATTCTCTCCCAATGAAATTCAGCATGAATAGGGCGAGCGCGTCCGCGATCGCGATACTCATACGGAGTCGTTGCTAGGTACGCCGAGCCGCCGTCGTCGCAATCAACAACGCAGTTTCCACGCATGCGGCTCCTCAAATCGCAGCGACGAGCCGCGTGCTCCCCACCCTTTACCGCTTCTCGAATCTTCCAGAATTTTCAGGGGCGTCGCACTAGGTGTTCCATTACAATTTTTAATTTTAAATTTACGCTTTCAGCTTCTAAAGAAACACTTGCAATATTTTCTTTATTATGCTTTTCTTACATAAAGCAAACCCTAACTGATTAAAAGACAAGTGCGAAAGACTGTCTTTGGAAAGTGTTTTAATTCGAATTTTTAATTTTGAGGAAGCTGTTTCTAATTTGTATTTAGTTGTGTCTAATTATATTTAGTTGTGGGTGGTTCATCCAGAAACTGCAACAACTTCAACTACATAATTTTGTTAAAAACAATTGGTGGATATTTTAACCAAATTAGTTTAGAAGTTACAGTGAGTGCTGTTTCAGTCAGAATTGTTTACTATTGCAGACTATAACGATGTAAATTTAAAAAAAAAATTGTGTAATATTGTGAAAATTTTATTGAAGGATAGAATCTACGGGGTAGACATATTAATGAAAATTCGATTTTTTTACCCTTCCTTAGTATATTTATTACTTACTCTTAAATATTTTTTTGTCGAACGCATTTGGATGTAGTAAAAAAAATTATCCATTTTCCCTCGTGTTATGGGCGAATGAGTGACACCGGGGAATAATAAGCAGGCATCCAGGTGGTTATAAATACAAATAAACTTTATTCCTTCTCATTTTTAGCTGCCTTTTATCCGGTTAACCGCTTAACACTAATTAACCTAATTAACACTCGCTCCCTCCGCTTGCCGCATGGTAGCCGTGTGTGAATGGATGTAAATTCACACCCGAGCTAAATTCGTTATAAAAAGTTCATTACAACATGTAAATTCATTATAAAGTTTCATTCTAGAAAAATTTTGGCCCCAATATGCAAAACGGTTGCCGGAAAGTCAGCGACCGAGGCGACCCTAAATCCCATTCAAAAACTCCGACAGTGTAAAACAATCGTGGAATATACGGTACAAATGCATCATGGTACAGCGGTGCCTATTTCGCAATCAAACTTACATTTCGATAATACAAAATAGTTTCGTTGACGTTGCAAACCCTCTATTAAAAACTACATCCAACACTACATCAAATTTATTCTAGAATTTTTACTGTTGTTGTAGCGAAGTACAGTGACTGAAAAAAAGTATTAGCACACCCAATATTTTGGTATAAGTTCTCATAAAAAATTCCATAAACTGAACTGCCTCCGCTAAGGTAATTCATTTTTATTAACAAGAACACTTTCTTATTAAGGTTTTCTTTTTTATTTAGCCACTCTATGTCTTTAGGAACTCCAGGAAAGATTTCAAAAATGCCCGATATTTTTGGTGAACTCTTTGAAGAGACGAGTACACTTGTTTCTACGATATATTTTATATCACAACGAGGTCAATTTCTTGATAAATCTAGCCCATATAATTGTTAACATTGTTCTCGACTATGCTGTACCACCATGTATACCGATGTCTTTCAGTACTCGGCAACAGTGACGCACCCAACGGATATTTTAGGAATCAGATACCCCACCCCTCCCGAAATGAATTCAATATTCAAACCTAGGAAAAATGGATGATTTCATAGAACGCGTTCAAGCCTTTATTCAGCATTACATCTCGGTGCACCCCAACTAATTTAATTAATTCACAATACAAGTGAGTTTAATTTAAAACATATAGTAATATGTTTAATTCTAAAAGTCGGGAGTAAAGTTTGTTGGTGCGCCGCTGATCAGCTATATTCTGCCAATAAACTGGTTATACAAACTGTTAATACAAACAATCCGCATAAACTGCATAAACTGTTTATACAACTGGTTAACAGTAAAATGGTATCAAAAGGTCCAAGGTCGACGATGCATTCGGGAATCTTAAACCGTAATGGGCGATAGGAAAGCGGCGGGGGCTGAATAAAATCGCGCTCTAATTAATCACAATTAGTAGTTGCTCTCGTTAAAATCAACACTCGAGTCCGTCGATACTTGCGGACGCATCGAACCGTTCGAGAATATACTAGTCAACTAGCAGTAAAATATACAAAAAGTGTTCAGGGAACACCGAACGTTCGCAATGATATTCCTAACGCTGTGACTGTACAAATAGAGTGATTCCGTTTAGACCAAGGCTGTCCAATGTTCGCTCGCGGAGCATCAGAAAATCAAAAGTCCCGAATCAAAAGAATAGGACCTCTTGATTGGACATGAACGGACATAGCATTGGACAGTCCGAGTATAGAGCGGTCCCCGGCAGGAATAACTTCTGAAACGTTTCTGGTAATCCAATAGCGTTTCCGTTCCACGGCGTTCCGTTTATTTTCGTGAGTATTAAAGTCAATTCGACAGAGTTATGTGAAGTTTCCTGTCAATTCATAATATCTATCTAGCAATATTGCAACTTCACGATAATATTACCAGCATGTGTTTACCAATTATTGGCGACACTTATTTGCGATGAGGTTAAGTTCATTTGCAGGCAATTCTGCGAAACGTAACCTCAAAATCTGTACTTGAAATTCCAGATTGACCGAAACGTTGCATATATTGACGCTCGTATAAAATAATATTTACAGTCAATTAAAAAAGTGTTCGCTCGCAAGCGTTTTCTTGGTGTAAATTTTGATATAGAAGAAAGTTTCTTTTTTGGGAGGAAATAAATGCTCTCAAAGCAGAATATTTCTTCTTTACGAAAATTTACTTCTGAAAATCTAGGGGTGCGGATACTTTTTGTACCCACTGTATTAGAAAGGTTTGTAACAATATTATTAATCCGTGCCAATGAGATTTCATGTAATATAAAGCGACCTTAAGCCGCTTGTCGAAGGAGCGCTCTATATCGTGTAACGTTCCGATGGATTAGTGTTACTTTCACTCTGTCTTTACGCGTAATCATTCGCCATGTTCATTCTCGCACTGTTCCAGTGCACAAACTGACCAATAGAATCCATTCTTGATCTCTTCGCTATGAATGATTAAAGCAGCCTTCTGCTCAATCATCTACAAATGGGTAAAAAAAAGTATTCGCACACCCAAGTTTTCCAAAGTAAATTTTTTTGCAAGATAAAAGATTCCGCTTTAAGAACACACAGTTTCTTAAAATGGAAATTTACTCCAAGAAAAGGGAGGTGTGCGAATTTACTTGTTTTATTCACTGTGTTTTATCGAAATTCTTTTTCCAAAATGAAACCATTAATTCTTCCATTTTTTTCTCAAGGTTTTGTCACTAAATGTACATTTAGATTGATATTTTTTGACTTTTCAACCGCACCGCCATTGTATTCAACTTGTTCGATCTCTGTCGCAGCGAAAGTCTCAACAAAAATATCTCCTATTTCTGTGTACAATAGTACATCGTGTCTTGGTAATTTGTCGCGATGGATATTGTTATCGTCACCGTCACCATCAGGAATCACTCTACGCTATAGTGTTCGTCCGGCTCCCGAATATACATCTGTCTGTATACATATGTAAAACTGGATTATACACATAACAGTGATATAGTACAGACGACTCGCTCTGCTCCATCTATTGCTCGCTCGCTCGCTCGCTCGTTCGGGACAACAAAAACTTTAACATTCAATAGTCAATAATGGAATTATGTAATGGGAATGGTGACCCTCCGTAGAGACGCTTCGCTCTCCGGAGAAGCACTCGAACATTTCCACTCGTTCCTTTAATCTCCTGCCTTGTGCAGTTAAATGAGACTCGAATTCAATGATCATCGATCCAAAGATAAGAAATGTCAGAATCTTCTGTTGTTTTAATAGCGTTAGGTCAAAGTATTGTACGTAAATTCTTTTCTTCCCACTCCCGTCAATTGCAATTGAAATTTGCCACCTTTCTCTTTGCGTACAAAATAGTTATAATCAGCACTTTTCCTTTACTTATTGAAGAATGTAATTTGGATCAAGTATCCGGATCATTTCATCTCGATATTCGCAATAACGTAACGCAATACTAATATCTTCGCGATTTTTTTATATGAATTGAAATAGATTTTTTTAATTGTAATAGATAACGCGGTGATTTTTTAGCTCAAACGTACCACGCCCGATTGAATGACAGCTTTGAAAATCCGTTTCAACGATGCACTTTTTACGCTCTTCTTAAAAGAAAAATGTAAATATATACTTCACTATTATATAAATGTTATATTTTGTGTATAAGTTTTCGCATTAAATTGACACGTCGCTACACTGAAACCGGAAAAATATGACCTTTATTCCATGATTGGTGATTCAACCGGGTACGCTAGGAATAAATATGTGTAAACTGCCAGTACGTTTAGTGTTAAATTTTGATTCTCGCCAGATATCGCGCTTCGCACTAATCCAACGATATTTTCGGTAAGACCGCGCATCATTTCTTGTATGACGGTAAAGAAAGGGCCTTATAGAAAAACTCTTTTGCAAGATTGGACAATTTCATTTATATTACTAGAAAACTAAGAGTATATCATCAAAATCCTACAGTGTCCACTAAACAATCTTGTTAAGAACAGCGCGTTTGCTATTGCTAATATCGAAATAAAATTTACAGAATACTTACTCAAAATTCCATTCTTTAATAAGTATACGATGAGCTCTGAAATTTAATTTATCTTTTCCGATCAACGTGTATGATCTAGTTTGCATACTCACAGCTTGTGTGAGTTAATTAAAAAAAAACTGACGAGTCAGTGCATGAATATCATAGCTTTCCTTTTAAACTTTCGGTATACGGATAAAAACAAGTCATCGACCAGCACGCGTTTTATGATGGGAGTCATTGACAAGGCGTTTCAGTTTAAGTCATGTGGGTTAAAATTTGTCCGCTCACATGGCTTGGAAGTACGTCCGAGTGCGTGAAAAGCAAGCGCTACGCGCGGAGGGGTAACAATAATAATAATAATAATAATATTAATAATAATAATAATATATCTATATCCATATGTATAGAGACTCTAATAATAACTTCGTAATGGTTTGTTCGTGAGAAAAATACTCTTGGAGAAAAGGTACCTTAAAAAATATATATACAGAGTGCCGGGGAGCGACGGAGACTCCTCGAACCCTCGGTTGCCGCCGGCAGCCCGTATATCGATTCTATCTGCGCAATATTAATCGCTCTCTTTATCCTAACACACCCATGCAGCACGGCCGTAGAGTCTGGATACCTAGCCGGCAAATCTGTTCGCGAATGCAAGTCGCATCCCGATAGAGGACGAGGGAGCACGCGTGTGCCCTGTTCATGGGGCCCGCATGACTCACAAGTATCATAAGAATTTGTCTTTCCTTATTCGACGATGCATTAACAATAATGGACAGCACACATTGTACAGTTAAATATCATTCGTAATAAGAGCACATCTGCGATCGAAGAGATTTTTGGTGCGTGTTGACCGCACTGCTAATTACTCAGCGATTGCTTGTGATTCGTTATAGTTTCTCCCACTTTGCGATACTCACATAGTGTGTGGGATTGATATGTTTACTCGGTCTTGGTGAGAATTTTGAGGTATCTGATACGAGCAAAGTTTGGTAATTTTTTTCTTATACACAGAGTTTTTTTACGAAAAATTCATTGGGTGGTTTCGAATGTATGTAGTAGTTTGAACTTAATATAATGTAAGCTTCATTTGCCTTAAATGAACCCAACACTTTTTTATTAATGAGATAGATAAGGCTGCTCGAGTGTGTAGCAAATTTTTTTACATTTTGTCTGTAACGAAAGACATCGTTGTTTGAACTCACCGATCCAATTTTTTAATTTATTACAAGTACGCATTTCTGTTGAGAAGAGCAGGTGGAAATTTTAACCGAATCGATTCGTTGATGGCATGACAAATATTGTTGCAGGGTGTTTATTATTGCACATATCAAAATGAAATATACAAGATAGTTAGTCCAAACTAGGTATTTCTGTGATTTAAACCAAACTATGATTCTACTTGTACGAGATACCTTGAAATCTTTCACTTTACGCGACAAAGTGGACCTTCGCATCTTCCCAAGCCTTTCAAATTCGTAACGATGCGCGGGACGGTTGTGCTCTTACCGTGGATGATGTTTATACTATAACGTCACGTTCACGCACTTTTTCTAGCGTGTCGAGAACTCTAATACTTTTTCTAGATTTGCTTAAACACCGGTGTGTCCAGACTCCATGGCGATTCTGTAGAGATTTATTGTCTGCGGAGTGTCCGTAACTGTCGGACGGTAAGTGTAGCATAATGTAGGAATGTTCTCATTGGTACCCTAGCACTCGGAGCGGTCCTCCTCGACCAGCTGCTGCGTGTCCTTACCCGTGTCTAAGTGGGCTGGGTCCAACTCTCTTCTCTTTAACTGCACTTGCGCTGGCGGTTCCCTTTGTTGCATGCTGGAAGGCTTCATTTCCGCCGGCGACTGCACCTGCGCGCAAGTAATTCAATAGTACAGAAACTGGAGTAAATACACCAATACTAGCAAAATTTCAACTACATCAGAAATCTCTACTTTCCGAATACTCTGTTACTCGAATAATAGTCGATTATCCGAATACATCTTGCGTGTAATACAGTTCGGTGTATACGGTATACGGTAAAAAAAAATACTCATACACCCAGTTTTTCTGGAACAAATTTTCTTAGAAAAGAAAACTTCACTCATAACAAAGATGCAAAACAGAAAGAAAAGTGTACTTTTTAAGAGATAATAATTTTCCGTATAGGAGACAGTTTTCTTTTAAAGAAAATTAATTCTAAAAGTACTGAATGTACCAACACTTGTTTTACCCACTGCGTTTCTACTGTACTACACAGGACAGTATATCTAAATAGCGGTTCCTTCAAAATCCTATTGTTTCCGGGTCACTTTGATCATTCAGAAAAGTTTCTTATTCGCATATATTTTAGAAGTTTTAATATGGACCTTATCATTGCTTCGTTGAAATACTGTCGCAAATATTATATTTCTTTTTGGTAAACATGTTATTTATATTCTAGTTTTCGAGAATGGATGAAAATGATCCGGCTTAAACTGAGTTGTAATATATAGTTTGTTTGATCATTTGAAAGTTCACGATGATATTTTTCTAAAAATAACAAACATGTAAGTAATGAAAGGAACACACGTTACCTCGTACAATCCACTGGCGCCGGTACCATTAGTCTCCGCATTCACTGCATCGTACATTGGATTACTAAAATCTCGGTTCTTCGTGCTTACGTCTCCCAAGTTGTACTCGACGTCCAGCGGTTCCTGTAACACACGGGAACGAAACCAGTTATATTAGAAGTGATTATATTGAATCATCACAGATTTCTTTTAGAGAATGGAAGAAAGTAGAAGACGGTTTAGTTTCAAAATTCTAATTCGAGCTTTGTTTCCTCGGTAAACTATAACAATTATTTGACAAGGAAGCGTAGCTCACAACGTGGCTCTAAGAAATTTTGTCTTTAGCTATAATCGGTTTTGTCAAGTCGGCCTCTGAAGAAGCGTTGTTTAAATTGAATATCTTGGAATCGACAGTTGAACTCATTTTTTACAAGGTGGCTACTCTCATTTACGAAACTTGTGACACATCTTGCATGTGTACCAATGAGTGATGTGAACCATATGAGTGTGGAACTTACGAATTCTCATTGAATAATGTACGATTCTTGAGCAATCTGTGAAAAAAAGCTAGTAAAAACAAATGATTATAACGCTGACGTACCATTCTTTCGGCGGTGGCAGCCCCAAACTCGACGTTGCTTCCTTGTCTAAAGGAGACACTTTGCGCTCCGGTTAGTCCACCCAAGCCAGGTTTGCCACTGTAAGCCAAAGAATTTGTATCATTTAGTAATATTAATCACCGGTCTGTCGTACACGCAGTAAATCAATGGGTAAGTTCCTTCCAAGGGAGAAAAGAAGAAAATTTTTGGAACAAAGAAAATGTGCAGAAAGGTACAATTATTCCTCTATTTACGATGGGGATTCTGCTACTAAAACTGAAGTAGCGGAGTGCGGAAGAAGACGAGAACGCTAAGGATAATTACACATGAAAATTAATATATTGTTTAAATAACATTGATTGAACTATAAACACAACAATACTAAGATCATCAGAATCACGGATTTGAATAAATTACTGTTTTGTAAATATTAATTTTTCCTATATTATTCTACATATGGGGCAAAATGGAATTGCTAACAAAAACAAAATGGCACTATTGCACAATTTATATCAAATTTGATCAGTTTTGTAAAATTCCTAAATTTCTCTTTATCTCTCGTCACGGTTAATTGCAGTAGCAACAATTGTTTACACATACAAAACGTTGCCCCGTCTTATCCCGCACTCTCCTACAAGAGAAGAAACGATCTTGTTCATAGCGCAAATAATACGTACAAAGGCCTTTTCTTAACGACCATCAAAATGGCCCCCACTCCGAACAGAATGAGTATCGCCACAACGATTGGTACTACGATCTTAGCAGTGGCGCTGGCGCTCTCGCCCAAGCGCACACCCACTTCACAGTATTCGCCGCTGTAGCCGGTGGCGCACGCGCATATCAGCTGTTCAGCATTTTGCTCGCACACGCCACCGTTTCTGCACTGGCAGATACGTGGGAAGGGCAACGGTCTCTCGTTAGTGGCATCGCAGTGTCGCTCGTTCGGATTGAACGCTGGGTGTAGCGGTGGCGCAGGCAACAATATCGGACCGATGCTGTCGCTGCAGAGGCACCTGCCACCACCTGGAACAGGTACGCACAAGTGCGTGCACTGGCGGGAGCGGCAGGGTTCCCGCAAGCTCGAGTTGTAACGCAGCATGTGATGCGCACGTACCGCCGACGGCGCAGCGATGTCTCTGTAACATTAATGAGGTATGTAATTGTTAGAAACTATAAATGATATCTTTCTGATTATCGAATTTTGGAAGAGAGAGCTGTTATTTTTTGTCGGTTTCTTAGGTTCTAGGTTCTCTTTTATTAAAAAACGATTTTGACAAATGACATAGTTAATGTACTTGATTTTGAAACCAAACGATTAAAAAGTTGGTTTGCTAGCTCGATGACACCAAGGTTTTTGGCATTAGCAGATATGGAGTCAGAGTCAGATAGCTCGGTAGCATGATGAATTTACAATAGGCAGGTAAACCATACGCAATTGATTCTGTCCGTCTTAACCCGTGTACCAAATAGCGAAAGTGGACAGAACCAGTTGAGCCTGCTAAACACGTGGTGTCGAAGCGACATCCATTTTAATTAGACGATCAGTAGTTATCAATACAGTCGGGCAATCTTTGACAAAGGGACGAACAGCCCGACATTGCATTGTCAATTGTTTTGTAGTCACGAATTTGGTTGTATCGAATCGAACTGAGATAGTTCTGTTTGTGTTTAGAAATTGCAATAGAACACACCAAGTTATCAACTATAAAAATACTTACTTAACAATAGTATACGGCACACCCCTGCCGAACTTGTCCTGTCCGATGAGTTCGCCACTGTTCTCGGTTACCCAATACATGCTACTCTCGAAGACGTCCAGTGCAATGGGCCTCTTCTTGCTGTCAACTTTCAAGATGAATCTTCGCTTCGAACCATCCATACGCACGCTCTCTATGCTATCGAGTTTACTGTCCGTCCAATATATCGTGTGGTCCATCGCATAGTCAATAGCCAAAGCGGTCGGCTTCGCTATCTTGTCGCCGACAATCACTTTCCTCCTCTCGCCATCCATCCAGGCGGTCTCGATTCTTGGTACATTACCAGCATCCGCAAAGACCTGTTATATCAACACAATTTAGTGACAAAGTTTCTGTTTGTCGTAGACAAATTTTCGGGGACTCATAATTCGAAGAACGTGCGAAAGAAGCTCTTTTGGGCACCTCAGTGTATTAAACCAGGAAGGAAATGTGTTCAGTCAATGTTACATCTACATTGGACAGAGTTTGCCCTATGCTCGCAATAGGAACGATGACAGTTAAAGCACTGGGAAACAGCCATGTCTCTGAGCGAAATGTTTGTGTTCAAAACACTTCAAAATTTAGGCTGTGTCGCCTCGAATTCATTGGTGACCGAAAAATAGGAGATGCTTCATCCTCAAACATGGTTGTCGTTTCCAGTGTAGATATATCTCAATGGTTTTATGGGATTGAAAGGATTCTTACCAGTTTTCCCAGTTCAGGGTCGACAACGACAGCAGTTGGGTTTTCGAGGTTCAGCGTGATGAGACTTCGCCGATACCTTCCATCGGACTTAGCGACCATCAATCGACCCCTCCAGGGGACGTCGGTGGCGTCTATTTCAGTCCAGTAGAGATTGCCGGAGAGCCAATCAACGGCGATACTTGTCGGTCTTGAATCGCTCTTCATGTTCAAGTCCTGTGCAAAGCCGATTTTCACTTCGCCGTTCCTAGCGTTCACCATGTAACTCCTCCTAATAGCATTGTCGTAGGAATCGATCCAGTAAACGAATTCGCTTCTAGGGTCGAAGTCCAACGCTCGCACCCTCTTCTCGTTGAGTACGACTTCTCTCTCCTCTTTCTTGTAAGGATCAAATGCTCTGATGTCTTGTCCGTTTGAGAACAATAATTGGACGTTCGATTTCTCCGCTCGGCAGACGCCGCTTCGTGTGTCTGTCAGCTCGAAACCCTGTTGAGGTAGCGAGAATGATGGTAGTACCGTTAACATCATCGGGAAACTTAGCATTAACACTAAACGTGCCATGTCCGGTATTAAAGTTAGATTGAAAGTATATACCTTGTATTATTAGAAACTAAACCTTATTTTCTGCATTTGTTTTTATATTAAATTGACAATTACCTATGACCAAATCGGAAAAACGTGACCTTTTTTCATACCCGATCATTTGACCGGTTGCGGTTCGAGTTATATAAGGCACTGGCACATTAAATGTTAATATTCATCATTGAGAGAAGTATTGGGTAAAATACCTCGCGACAACTGCAAGCATAGGAACCATTCAAATTGGTGCATAACTGAGAGCAATGGTGGTGATTGGTCTGGCACTCATCAATATCCTCGCAATGCTTCCTATTGGTCTGCGATATGATGTACCCAGGTAAGCAAGCACAAATGTATCCACCGTCCGTCACGTTATGACAATAGTGGGCGCATCCGCCTTTGGTTGACTCGAGACAAGGCTTGTTGTGATCTGCGACAGAGAACAGAATGAGGATAAAGTAGAATCCTCATTGACCTAAGAAAGCAGGACAAGTGTATAATACTTACGACAGCCTAGTTCATCGGAGGAATCACCGCAGTCATCCGCAAAATCACAAAGCTTTGTTCTTTCAATGCATTTCTTATTGGCGCACGCATACTCCGAGATAGGTTCGCACGGTTTCGCTATTGTTGCACACATCGTCATATTGTTTTCGTCGCTGCCATCTCCGCAGTTGTCTGTGCCATCGCAGATAAGGAACCACGAGATGCATTTGTGATTCGCGCACTGGAACCTCTTCGTGGTGTCGCACTTGAACTCCGCTGCAACAATAACACGTAATGAGTAACAAGTTACTTTTAGTGATTTATTGTGTTGATAAGCATTTAATTTGGATTTGGTTGTATCCGCCGATCAATTACCTATTAGATCGTATGAATATCTTGGTAAATGTAATAATAACAATAGCACTCACCGCACATGCTGTTTTCCTCGTCGCTGCCGTCGCCGCAGTCATCGGTGCCATCGCAAAGATCGGATTGCGCGACGCAGAGATTATTGTTACATTGGAACCTTGATTGCGGACAGTAGCGTCCATCGGGGAATCTGGGTGGGCAACCAATTTCGTCGCTCATGTCGCGGCAGTCTCTTGCTCCGTCGCAGCGCAGGAAGGATGGTATACAATGGCCACTTGTGCATTGGAACGAATCATTCTGAAATCAAACACAGAATACAGTATTCCATTTGCGGCTGATATGTATAAGAACAAACATATTTAAAACAATGACGCACTGTCTTCGAAAAGTTTATGTATAATAAAAAAGCTTAATATTGAACAATCTTTTTTTAATTATTAGATTTCATTTCTACCTATCGATTTTATCATAATAAGATAAAAGTTCATTATAATTCTATGCCATAAAAATAAAAGTCGGGTAATTACAAAGTTCTCAGTGATAAATTTTGTACCTTGCAAACGAATTGCTGGCATCCCTTCTCGTCGGTGTTATCGCCGCAGTCGTCCTCGTTGTCGCAGCGCCATCTCGAGGCGATGCACTTGCCATTGTCGCATTGGAATTCCGATTCGGAACACTCCCGATACTTGTCCTTGCAGAGGCTCTCGGTCTCGTCGCTGCCATCGCCACAGTCGTCCGCAAAATCACACAGCCACTGCTTCGGTACGCACCTGCGGCACATCGATGCACACAATGGTCAATTTTATGAACTATTAATATATATCTCATAGAGATAGACCCGCAAAATTTCGACTGAATCGATTCCTTGATTGACGTGTTATAATGGCTATCGTTTCAATGCCAGTGGTTTTATTATTTACTAATTGCTTACTCGATTAAGAGAACTTTTTTCATTACTTTTCTTACTTTTTTCTTTTCAAAACAAATAATGCTCATCAAATAGTACAAAATTTACTCAAAGAAACCTGATTGGTGATCAAAATTTAAAGAATCGTCACCGTAATCGAATAGCCTTATTCATTTCATAAATAAAAGAATTATTTGGTTCATTTAAAATAAAACATAGTGAAGCTAGAGTGGGCGTTACGAATCATTTTTCGAAGATCACGACTTCATGGATGTTACTATAATGTGTTTGTTAATTTAACGTATGTTAATTTAAGTTATATACTTTAGCAGGTATATGCTTTTAGGTATGTACTTTTACTTATACGTATGTACTTTTGCTATTCTACCTGAATCACATGTCTTAGCTGAAGCCAGTTATTATCAGAGACTAAGATACAGTGGGTAAAAAAAGAATTGACACAGCCAGTATTTTTAGAATAAATTTTCTTAAAAAAGAAAGCACTCTTCTTTTTAAAAAAAGTCCTTATAAAAGACACATTCTTGGTCAAGAAAGTCTATTTCTGTTTAGAAAGACGAAGTTTCTACCACAAGAAAATTTGTTCCAAAAAGACTGAGTCTGCGAATATTATTTTTATCCGTCCAAAAACATTAAAATGTAAAAAATTAACACATTTTCACTATGCTCGTAGCGTCCCCCAATTATCACAGCTTTAATACTCTAAAGCAGCGGTGTCCAAGCGGTTCAGGATAAGGCGTAAATATATTTGTTTAAACCAATAAACATCCACACAGAAAACTTTGATGTGGACCCTAAAATAATTAATATCCGATCCAAGACAATTCGTTCTCGTTGAATGTAGCCCAGGAAAGCGAAAAAATTGAACACTCTTGCTCCAAAGCGTTATATCACATTCTCCGAAAAGAAGGGAATCCAAAGTTTTTATATTGAAAGACATACCTGTTGTTGTTGCATTTGAAGTCAACTGATTCGTCGCATTTCGGGCAGCTGTCTGCTCTTTCATCGCTGCCGTCCCGACAGTCGTCTTTTCCGTCACAGAACAACCAATTCGGTATACATCTGTAAGGTAAATCATAAATCTTTAAAGTAAAAGCCACATTATACAAGATATCATACGGTGTGGCAAAGAAAGTATATACATATATAAAATTCCTCATTTAACACTAGGTTTACAGGACCCGACATTTCGGTGGATTTCGGACTTCATGAACAGAATTACAGAAACAATTACTATTCATTTTTTTCTAATTTATTCTGACCATTATTGGTGTAATGTGACGAATATATACCCAAATTTATTTCCCCCTCAGCCATGCAATTTTAGGATTCTGTATGATGTATATCTATTTCTACGGATACCCGTCAAAATGACGGGTAAGCTGGTTTCATAGTTTATCATAAAAAAAATTGTTTATTACGATAAACTATGAAACTAGCTTCCGTAGAGATAGGTATGCATCATACAGAATTCTAAAATTACATAGCGGAATAAATGTGTGAATAGTAAAAATTTGTATAAGTTTGCGATTATTTATGCGACCCTAACAGATTTAATTGACTTATATTATGTCTGTTAAGATTGTAATTGTTTTTAAATTAACTTAATCGTTCTTTTCTAAAAAGAAAATTCGTAGTTTCCTGTACCCGTCGATTTGACGGGTGTACATAAAGATAGGTATACAAAAATGTCCGTAGAACTAGTGTTAAGGTAGTTGCCTCGCGCAGTAGCATCAACAAGTTTATGGTGCGGTGTATTCGATCATGTTCAAATAATATGAGTCAAATGATGGTAGACTTTTAGTGGTGTAAGTCGTATTACGCACTTACACATGGAAGTTTAAGTATACGTTTATATGTATGTATACTCATGCACACTGACGGCGCGATGATCGCAACAAAAGTTCAGCGAAAACACTAAAAATTTCCTACTTTAAACACTTGTATCTTTTAAATCAAACAGAGAATATTTTTGATTCTTTTTGTATATGTTTATATCACGCCTTTCTACTAATGGTTAGTTTTTCATTCAAATCCTACGAGTAGATGAAACGCTAAAATTTAATATATGCCGTTAGCACATTTCGCGTATAGGCATACATACAAAAAGTGCCAACTTCGACGGCGATTTTCTCAAGTTTGGAAAACAGAATTTTCTTTAGATTACACCAGATTTTAGTTATGACTTTTTCCACGCGTTCTTATGGGGAAAGCACTTTCGTTGAGCGAAACAGCAAAAAAAATGTTGAAAAAGCGGTGTCAACTTCCTGATTTTTTTTCTACGCATAGCTTATGAACAACCGAAAACATGTACAAAAATTCATCGTGTTTCACAATACCGTTTTGTAGAAATTAATTATTAACTGCAAAAACTTCTCCTCCCAAACAGTCTGAAGCTTGATATGCTATGAAAATGCGGCATCGTTGGAATCAGCTAAGCAATTGAGACTAACCTGTAGCTCATGAGTGGAAGTGAGAAACATAGCATACGAACATAGTCATTGACTTCGTACGACGTATAAAGGCACATTCACCATTAAAAGTTTTGTTGTATAAATCAGAAAAATCGTAAATTTGGCTACAAAAACGTTGTGAAAGCGAAAAATAGCTTTCTACGAGTAAATATGCAATGTTAGCTATCATTTGTGCCTATGTTTCCTGCACGTGGGGAGTAGATATTTAAGGATTTTTAATTTCGCGTACTTTTGTCTACGATTGTACCACTCATACATCCTTAATAGTATTGTGATACAAGTGCGGAAAGCGGCCAATTTCCAGACACATGAACTTGCTGCATGAGCCGACGGCATAGCGGCATCAACAGGAGGACGAGTGTGCAAGTTGCACGAGCCGCAGGCAAATGCGATAATCACACGAGTCCTCCTGTCAATGCCGCGTATTCTAAGGCGAATGATGTGAATTCACGCGTCTGGAGGTTGACTACTTTGCGTACTAGTATCACAATCTACTATTTATCTTGGTAACAGTTGCTTGCACGTTAAAATTACCCGCATTATTCCAATATTACTCGGATTCTTCGACAAATTTTACGTTGCAAATACTTTTGTTCTTCGATCAGAAGCGATTTGAATACACGGTATACGTGGAAGGGGTAGCATTCACCGATGGGCCCAGCAGAGATTTTAGGAACAGAGGTTACCTGTAGTTAGCGTGTCCAGGGCATCGTTGCCAGCCTCGCGTGCAGTTTCTTTGTCGGCACATGTACGCGGGCTCATCGCTGTCATCCCCGCAGTCATTATCAAAGTCGCACATCCACAACTTCGGTATGCACTTCCCATTCTTGCACGTGAACTCAGTGCTGGGGTCACAGGCTCTATTATCTGTAATCAATTTCATGTGCAAATCAACACCAACGAATCGATGAACATTACAAACTTCGAACTTATATGTATCATTGCAAATGTGGAAATTGTAAAATGTGGTTTTTCGAGGAATGCGACAGAGTCGAGCGTAGGATTGACTCAAAGGGACTAAGTGATGCAATATGGTTTAAGAGCTCGTACATAATACCAGGAAGAGAAAGATTAAAATGGGGATATAAATTGTAGTAGGTAGGGCTTGATAGTGCGTTGACATTACGAATGTGTGAATTGTGTGTATTAGAGGGATAGGATTTAAGGAATGGAGGTAATAACTTAGTAGCGTGAAAAGGTTGAGTGAGGATCAAATTAAAATAAACTAATTTCGCCACCTAGACGATATGGATAGCGTAGAATCAGGTAATTAAAAGATTCTTACGACAAATGATCGGGTCTTCGTCGCTGGCATCCTTACAGTCAGCATCACCATCGCACTTCCAAGAGTCGTGAATACATCGTCCGTTGCTCTTACATTTGAATTCGAGCTCGCCACAGGGGCGGTCGCAATTGATTTCGTCGCTGTTGTCGCCACAGTCGTTCGCACCATCGCACACCGTAACTGTCGGTCTGCAGTTGCCGTTGGCGCACTGGAAGACGCTCGCGCGGCACAGTCGTGGTGGACATGAAGCAGGCTCGTCAGAGCCATCTTTGCAGTCCTTCTCGCCGTCGCATCTAAATGTACAACACTTGGTTAGGAATCACTGGTTCATATATACTTTGCGGAGCACGGAAATATGCACGGATTCTTCATTGATTAAATTAAAAAGTCATCATAGAATGTTCTGTTACTAATTTGTTGCACACCGACTATGATCAAGTCTAACAACTCTCGCCTTTCAAAATCCATTCTTCCCTACTTTGAATTATCAAATCGATATTAATTACTTCAAGTGCAAGTTACGTTCATAAGCAAGACAATATACACTGATAAACATTCAACAAAAAGGCAGAGGGATTGTAGATGATCGACTACTGCACAGCAATCGGAATCAAATAAAAGCTGCACATCATTCTATTCTAGCTGCTAACTTTATGTTGCAAGGCTTTAGGATCAAAGAGGGACGGGGACAAAGACTAATACTCACTTCCAGTACCACGGCACGCATTTCTCATCGGGTGGTCCACATCTATGTTGGCCCTTCGTGCAATTTGCCCTGCAAGTCTTCCTATCTTCGTTCAATATAAACTGATTCGGACAGGCACACTGGAAACCAGTAACGCCGGGTTGGCCGTAACCCTCGAGCAAGTAGCTGCTGTTAGGAGGCGCAATCAGACACAAATGAGAGCAACCTCCGTTGTCCTGATTGCAAGGATTCGGATACTCCAGCTGGCGCAATGGGTGATAAATATTGAGGTCATATGGTCTGTGCGTTGTGTTACGCAGAACCATCAGGTCTTCGCCGGAGCTTTTGTGCGCTCGACTGATCGCCTTCAGATTCCAGTCCGAGAAGAAGATGAAGTCGTCGAAGACCGTGATGGCAAACACGTGGGGTACCTTCGTTCCCGCTAGTATCTTACGACGGTTTCGTCCTTCAAGGTCGGTGAAGGCAATGTAATCCAAGTGGGCATCAGCGAAATACAGACGATCAGTAAAGTAATCGATGGTGAGGGCGTTTGGCCAGGCGATATCGTCTTCCCAGGTCAGAATGCGCGTCAGGTTCGAGCCGTCCATGCCCAACTTAGCGATGTAGGCCTGCGGATTTCGATACAGACCTTTACTACGTGATTACAGTAACACTTTGCAAAGAATAGGAAACCATTTGCAAAGATTACACTTGTATTGGTATGCCAGGAGTGCCAGGAAGAAGTTGTTATGGGTGCTTCAATATGTTACACAAGTAAACAGACAGGTTTGAAGTGAATCAAGAATAAAAGAAGGAGAAAGATCTGCAAAGTTCTACCTGCAACTGCCATGATGTGAAATACAGATAACCCATTCCAGGGTGTACTACAATAGCTCTAGGATCGGAAATGCCACTCTGTAGAGTTTTACGATTTGTTCCGTTCAGTTCGGAGACGTCCAAGTGTTTGGCATGACGATCGAGCCAGTATAATTTGCGGCCAATCCAATCGATCGCTATACCTTCTAGACCAAGACTGTCGTGGCGAATGATGGCTTCTTTCTCGCCACCGGCTATTGGAACTCTGAAAGATGCAAATAGTTACAAACTGAAAGTAAATCAACTAAATCCAAGAAAAAAGTTGCTCTTGTAAACTCATAAGAATTATGCTTCTTTGGGACAAACTACAACTTCTCCTACGAGTGCGAAACCGAGACTCTTATGCATGGCTCAGCATAGTAAATGAGAACACAGATGGATTTTGATAATAGTACACCTTATCTCTAACAATAACAATAAATAATCAACTGTAGGAGATCCGCAACGAATGCGAGAATCAAATAGGAACTGACATACATTTCAACCAAATCCAAAGATGGTATACGCTATTGTTAAGTCCAATAATGATTTCAGGATATAAGGACGTTTATTATCAATATGGAAACCAAATCCGAACCTGTAAATTGACTTGGCAGTGACGTCGCAGAAGTACAGCATCTCCTCTTTGTAATCCGAATCTATCGCCACTACATTAATCAGGTCCTGGTGCACGAGGCTGTAATTCTCCGCATCGATCGTCATGTTGCGCACATAATATTTGTTTGTGAATATGAGCCAAGGCGTGATATTATCTCGTCGCTTGCAAGTGCGCTCATCCGCCTCTCGGTCGTAGTACTTCTCATTGCACTTGCAGTAATAGCTTCCGGGTGTGTTCTCGCACTGTTGACTGCAGACTTCCGGCGCTTCGATACACTCATCGATATCATCGCAGGCCTTGTTGTCAGCGAGCAACTTGTAACCTAATGTAAGAACATGGGGAAGACGTTCTAGAGGGTATTTCAATGCTCTTTATTTATCCGGAGGTGGGGTTTAGATGGGGTGCAGAGAGTGAGAGCGACATGTTTTGTTTTTTGGAAGTTACGATTTCTGTTAGCCGACCGCCTAGTGCGCGGTAACGTGAAAACGTGCAGTGGTCTATAAGTCATCGTGCTCAGGAAGATGCATGCATCGACCTGAGGCCGAGATTGACCTCGTTAGGGAAGGTAAAACTTCCCGGGTTTTAAAGGTCCCGCGTGCACAGTATGATCGAACCGGGCCGCTAAGCTAACCCTTGGTGATTCCACGGGAATCGGCCTGCGATAAGGGCAACAGAATTAGGGACATTAGTCCCCGTCTTCAAGGCCCAAATATGTACATAGTTCGAATTGTCTGCACGCAGTCCTCAGTTACACCTCAGAAGCGAGATAGAGCGGATCAAGCGAATAAGAGTCGACTACAGTTACCATTAGCTTCATTACTACAGAATAAGTACCTAATCTTTAGAATATAAGCACACAAACCTTCCAAGCACTCGCAGTAATACCCGGTCCGGGTGTCAATACACTTTTGGCCACACTGGTTAGACTCAACTCGCGCACACTCGTTCACGTCACAGTGTGCAGGCTCGTCACTCTCATCAGCGCAGTCAGGCTCCCGATTACAAACGAGCGATTGGTCGATGCAGTTACCATTGCCGCACATAAATTCGTTCGCATTGGGGCACGTGGTGTTCCTCGACTTTGAAGCTGTAACGTCCGACATATATTATAGTCTGCAATGTGATTCCTTCCAGGTGATTATGCTACAGTAATAAGACATACTCATATTTTTCTACTTTGCATTGTGGTTTGCATTACAAGCGTGCAATTGCATACTGAGTTAATCGAAGCTATTTAACGATTGCCAGAGAGAGAAGCATCAGCCAGTCAAAAGTTCCAAATCAAGAGAATGGGAGATCTGATTGTATGATGTTTGCCCCCGAGTAGATCTTAACTTATATTTTAAACTTTTAACACGAGAAGCACCGCGTACAATAACTCTCATTTAGATACTTACGGCATCCGACTTCATCGCTCCTATCCCCGCAATCATCCTGGCCATCACACCTAAAGTGTTTCCTAATGCACTTGAAATTCTGACAAGTGAATTCCTGTTGAGTGCACGGCTTATACTGGTCATTGCAGAATTTGCCCTCGTCGCTACCATCGCCGCAATCGTTGTCGTGGTCGCAGAGCCAATTGCGGTTCAGACAGCGACCGTTGTCGCAAGTGAACTGAGTCTCCGCACAGGGAACTGGAGTGGGACAGTTATGCAGAGTGGAGTTCTCATCGGCACCGTCTATACAATCGGGATCGCCGTCGCAAAGCCACTTCTTCGGGATACATTGGGCCCGACTCCACATCTTGTTGGCGGTGCAAGTGAACTCGGTCTCTTCATCACACTTGCGATCATCTGGCATAAGAGAATATAAAGTAAGTGCTTCTAGAATCCTTTGAACCAGTTAATTCGGTGTATTTGTCATTGATTGAAAGTAGGAAGTCGGTAAGGATCCCTAACATAAATGCAGGTACCATCGGATCTCAAATCCGATACCAGTCGACCGTATAGTATAAGACACACTTTTCTTTCTCGAAACATCTGCCAATAATCTCGCAAAAGTTTCGCAACGCTTCCTCGGTAACGTCTCGAACAACCATCTAATGATACCGGAATGCAAACACACGGAGATGCACGGCATCATCCCCCTTAGGTTGGGGGCCGTATGTAATAGAAGAAAGCGGAATTATACTTACTGCACTGATGTCTCTCGTCCTCATCCGAATTGTCCAAGCAGTCGTTGTCCCCGTCGCAGATGTAAGTCCTTGGTATGCAGTGGCCATTGTCACAAGTGAACAAGTCGCCGAAACAAGTCCTTCCTTCCGACTGGCAGTAGTCCGATGGCTCGTCGCTTCCATCAGGACAATCGTTGTCACCGTCGCAGTACCAAGTAGCAGGTATGCATCTGTAATTCGGGCACGTGAAGCTGTTCTGGGGACACGTCCTTTGGGCGCAGTGCAAGGGATTCTCGTCGCTGTTGTCGCCGCAATCGTTATCTCCATCGCACAACCAGTACGGCTCGACGCAGATGTTCGTTTTCTCGCACTTCAGATGGTTTGGCGGGCATGTCGTGTTGCGTGGACAGCGCTCGTGGGTCTCATCGGATGTGACATTATCTTTACAATCGTTCACCCCGTTGCACACCTGGTTATAACAATGAGAGACGTTACTTAAGTAGCTACTGCAATTCATATTGGAAGGATAGCGTAGTTGTTAATCTCTCTGTACAGATACAGTAAGTCTTCCAGTTTAGGTAATTAAGCATATAACAGTGAAAGTATTACCTGCGATTGCGGGATGCATCTGTAATTTGCGCAAGTGAACTCCCCGGCAGCGCAAGCAGGATATGTACAGCCTTCCTCATCACTGCCATCCCGACAGTCATTTTCATGATCGCATTTCCATGTCTTGAATATGCAGCGGCCATTATTGCAGCGGAATTCGTTAGGACTACAGGAATGATAAGCACAGTAATTGGGATCTTCATCACTGGAATCCCCACAGTCATCGTCTCCGTCGCAAGCCCACATTCTCGAGATACACCTGCCATTCCTGCAGGCAAACTTGCTCGAATCACAGGTAACGTTCTTCGATACGCACATCCTTTCCTCGTTGACTAATCGACTGTTGTCATCGCACTTGCACTCGGCAGTACCGTTCATGCCAGGATGGCAACTCTGGTCACAACCGCCGTTCGCTATGTTGCAAGGGTTTACCTTGCACTTTTGCCGTTCGACGGAGAACACGTGTAAGTCCCTAGGGCTGTCGTCCAATCGCTTGACGAGCTCCACCTTGTTAGAACCCGTGTGCTTCTCCGCACGATAAACCCCTCTGAGTTGAAGGTCTGTCCAATAAATGTGCTCTCGGAAGACGGTGATGGCAAAGGGGTATATCGAGGCTGCGATCAGGACCTGTCTGTTTTTGCCGCTCAGATCAGACCTCTCGATCTTTTCCCGCACAGCATCGGTCCAGTAAAGCATCCTCTCATCGTAGTCGATTGCCAGACCCGATGGTTGGCTTAGGTCCTTGTCGATAATCGGAGTCTTCAATGAACCTGCCATAGTAGTGCGGAAGATTCTTCCAGAGGTACCGAATCTCCCCCAATCAGTAAAGTACAAGGAGCCGTTACAGGGATCCACAACAATCGCTCGTGGCCTGTCTACCCTGGCAATCATTACCAGATTCGAACCGTCCAGATCCATTGCATAAATACTGTTGTTACTAGAGTCCGTCCAGTACACTTTTTTCTGCGTCCAATCGTAAGAAATTCCCTCTGGGTTGATGCCCTTGGAGATTAGCGTATGGAGATCGTTCGAACTAGGGTTCTCGGAAGAAGTCCAAGCTATCTTGCTCCAAGGCCGGATTTGAGTGAAGAGTAACTTCTTATCCATGTAATCGAAGTCTATTCCGACAACGTTCGTCAGGTTACCAATTGGCGCAAATGGTACACTAGTCACTCGCGGATCCAGATTGATCGCTCTTATCTCTGTTCTCGTTGCAAAAACTAGGTACTCGTTCTCATTTTCGCAGGTCCTCTGGTTGGCGGCGAGTTTCCCCACGGCACACTCGCATTTGTAGGGGATATGACTATCTTTGGGGAATGCAAAGCACAGTTGAGAGCATCCTCCGTTATTCTGGGAGCAAGGGTTACTGATGTCTACCGGTTGAACGCTCTGGTCGAAGACTACAATGTCCCTCAACTTTGGCAGGTTTGTTCTTACGGATGTGGGTAAGCTAACATTTACTCTAGATTTACTCGTTTTGAAGACTGTTGCTAAGTTCCTGTCCACCCAGTATATGTCTGTGTTGAACACAGCTATGCCCATCGGGTTAGGGAGATTTCTCCTCACGACCTCTCTATTTCCCCCGGTGTAGCTGATCTTCTGGATAGTATCAATCTTCGAGTCAACCCAGTAAACATCATTGGTCTGCATGTCGATTGTTAAATCCCTTGGAGTGCTGATGCCCGAGGTAACCAGAGGTATCCACTTACTGCCATCTAAGTAAGCCTTACCAATCCTAGGATATTGGCCATAGTCGATCCAGTATAAGAACTTCTTAACAGGATTCACCGCGAGCTCCCTCGGAGCGTCACTCGTACTTTTAACGAGGACCTTTCTGTTACTCCCATCAAGCCTGCAAACCTCTACGTAGTTATCATGGGGGAAGACATTTGAGAAGTACAAATTCCCGGCTATCCAATCAATCGCCAATCCTCTGATTCCATTTGATCCGATACCCTGTTTTATGATATGCGTTAGCTCAGTCCCGTTTGGCTTTATTTTAAAGATGCCGTTCCAATAGCCTCTGTTGAACTCTACCCAGAATATCCAGTTCTCCCTGTAATAGGAGTCCACGTGCAGTATGTGATGGCCTGGGCCGGAGATCGGCACCATCGCCTCTTTCGAGTCCTTTAGACTGTAACCTCTCGTCACGTCTAGTTGGGTTACTATTAGGAACGATTTGAACGGCTCACATTTGGTCTCAGAGACCTTCCGATAGTACATACCGCATGCACAGTTCTTAGTGCCGCCCGCACTGGGTAGACATAGTTGCTCACAGCCTCCATTCAGCACTTGGCATGGGTGGACACCTGACGCCCTCCTCTTATAGATGGTCAAAGTCTTCAGTTCTGATTCATTCTCCATGATAATAACACTATTGTTGACATTCGGTAGATCAAACCTTTCAACTTTATCGTACAGTGGGTCAAGTACGTACAACTTCGAATCATGAACAGCCAGGCTCTTCGGTAAAGCTAGATTGTTTACACTCGTCAAAATGGTTTTTAGGTTCTGACCATCGGAGTCCATGGACTTTACAACAGCGGGGTACGGCGAGGAGAAGTAGACAATTTTGCTAGCGATATCGATGGTGATCGCCTCGAGCCTTTCAACGCTGTCGACCAGAACCACCGAGTTAGTGCCGTCCATGTTCACCCTGCCAATTTTGGGAGGAACCCCGAAGCCGCCCTCGTCCACCCAAAAAACGTAACCGTCCAGTGGATCTAGGCACATTGATTTTGGTCTGGCTACGCTGCTCCTGTTGCCGTCGTTCGCCAGAATGATCGACCTATATTTCGTCTTCCAGTCAATCTTAAGCGCCTCTATATTCGATGCATATTTATTCCCTATGAACAAATTCCTGCCTAGCCAGTCGAAAGCCAACGCACTCGGTGAACCGACTATTCCCGTATCACCCTCGGGGCTTGGGAATTCCGTCTTGTTTCCACCGGCGAATGGCGTTACATAAATAGTACCGTTCTCATCATCGTTGTCTTTACTCTGAAGGTAGTAGATGTTTCGTTCCTTTCGGTCATAGTCTATGAACCGGCCGTTTTCCACGCCAATTACCGGAGTGATGTAACCTGTCTCGTAGTTCTGACTATGCAGAGAAACGTCGACTATTTGGTTACCCTTCAGAACCAGCAAGTACTGCGTTTCCTCCTCGACGCAACCGCCGTTGGCCATCAATTTGAATCCTATCTGGCACTTGCAGGAGTATCCTGTCTTACTAGTGGAGGAGAGTAAGCACAAGTGAGCACACGAGGCATTTGCGCAGGCGTTCTCACTAAGGGGTTGCAGCACTGGGTGGTGAACGTGTATTGAAAGTGGTTGAGAAATCAAGTGAGAGACAACTGTTTGGTTAATTCCGTAGAACTTGTGAGCCGAGAGTACGCGATTCAACTGACGATCGGTCCAATACATCGTATCCTCGAATAAGGTCAAACTGTGCGGGTGGAGGAGATAGTGCGAGTTAGCCAGCACCTGAACTCGTTTGGAACCGTCGTACAGACAAGTATCAATAAAGTCGAGTTTGCTATCGGCGAAATAAATCCTCTTGTTTGCTATATCGAGTGCCAAACCGTTTGGCCAGTATATCTTCGTGTTAATAATGACGGTTCTCGCTGATCCATCCAGACTGATCCTCTCTATCCTCGGGTTCTCGCCCCAATCCGTCCAGAAGAGCCATTTCGCTTCCTTTGTCGGATCCAGACACATTCCCCTCGGCTGCGTGATGTTCTCCTTCACGAGTATCATGCGACTCTCGCCAGTTTCTCGAGCGACTTCGATCGTATTCAATTTGGAGTCCAACCAGTATATGTTTTTGGCAACCCAATCATAAGCCAGACCCTCGACCAAATCCAGTCCGGAGGATATGATGTCCTTAGGCTCACTCCCGCGATCTAACCGGGAGATCTTCTTCAGTTTCATGTCCGACCAGAAAATGGTGCCCGTGTGCATATTGCTGGAGGTCGCCACTACGTTCTCGACAGTTATCGGGACGCGCTCCAATGCTTGGTCTTGCAAATCTGCAACGAGTATTGTGTGCCGATTCGAAATGATGAGGAATGCCGCTGAGTGGTTGTAAGCTTTGCATGTGTGTTGGTCCTTCTCTAGTTGGTAGCCCTCCACACAGTTGCAGTAATAGGAGGCTTTGATGTTCGTGCATAGCTGACTGCACCTGTAATTACACAGAATATTCGCGCTTTCACACAGCCGTTCGAGCCAAATACGCATAGGTCGTTCATCATTCAGAAGGGGGAATGGGCTTAACTCTTCTAGTCGAATCCGCTATTCGAGAAAGGAATCGTATGTACGCAACACTATCCATTAAAATCGTAGAGTGAGTAATACTGATACTTTACACTTTCAAATGCCTGACACCAATCCAATCACTATTGCCACTATCATATTTCGGAATATAATGTATTAATCTTGTGTAGATCGAGCACCAATGCATTCGGTAGTAGAATTTGAAGAGTGGAACGATACCACTACTTATCAGCAGTAATACATTTAATTAGAATTCCTAGCTGAGTAGAAGTTAGATAAGCACAGTCGGATGATAAATTTATGATAGGGGGCATCGGTGCGCGAGGAGGACTTGCAAATGGACCTCACAATTGTCTTGAAGTCAGGAAATTGGTCAGGGTTGCTTTCTGGTAACAAAACTGTGAGGAACAGCACAGTACTTATCCCTAAACTGTTTTAGAAACCAGGCGTACATTTCTCAATAGACTTATACTCTGACTAGCCTTTTACGGTGTATGTACCCAAATTTAGTATTAAGTATGAACCAATACTAAAACTATTCACTCACCGTCCCGGAGGATCACACTCATCGATGTCCGAGCAGGTGTAGCTGTCATTAGATAATTTCTCGCCAGGAGGGCAAGTGCATTGCGGCCCAGCTGGTGTCTGTATGCAGCCGTTGCTGCAGAGTAGCGGCTGACTTGAGCAAGAAGTTAAATCGCAGCCAGGACCTTCGTCGAGGCCGGACGGACAGTCGGGTTTACCATCGCAGACCGACGAAGTGTTGACGCATCTATCGATATATGTTATACATTAACACACGATCTCAAGGTAGCAATCATGCGTTTATCATGGGAAGGAAAAAATTGTATAACTGACGGGATTAAATAATAAACCACCAAAATATAAAGACAGAATGAATGAGGGATTATATGGAACTGCTGTAGTATGTTATGGCAAGAGAAGCTCAAAATTACCCAGTTATTCTAAACATTGACAACTTGGTAAAACTATTGCTAATTGCATTTAGCTAATTGCATTTAGCAATTAAGATCAAGTAAAAAATTACGTTGCATGTTCACTTGACACAGCAATTCAACGGTATTCGTACAAAAATGGTATCCTACGTTGTAGTCACATTAGGGCATCTCCACATTCCGCTGTCGCAGTCCTTCTCTGGCTGCTTGCAAGCGTGCAGTTCAATGTCCTCGTCACTCCCATCGCCACAATCGTCCGCTCCATCGCAAATGTACGCCTTAAACACGCACTTCTCGTTCCTGCATTTGAAGAAGCCGGTTTGGCACTGTACACGATCACAACTGTCCGGCTCATCGCTCCTGTCCGGGCAGTCGGCCGTGCCATCGCAATACCAACTTCTGGGTATGCAGATGGCGCTGCCGGCGCATTGGAACTGCTTCTCAGTATTGCACTGGTCCGGCGCTAGGGAGGGGCAGCCGATTTCGTCAGAGCCATCGTTGCAATCTGCTATGCCGTCGCATTTATACGAATCGAGTATGCACATTTTCTGAAAGTGGATAATATTAGTAGCAATGTTATATAACAATAATACCATGTTACAATCAATATTCATAAAGTGGGGGACGCCCGGATTTAAACAACATTTTTCGAAAAACGTGGACCGACTTTAAAAGTAATGAACAGAAAAAGACGCTCAAGGATACAAAATAATGCCCATCTTATTTTTATATTTACGAAATACCTTCCATTTTGGAGACAGTGCATGATTTTTTATGTTTAGACGGAAGATTCACGAACTGCAAAAAAGTAGCTATGGTAGGGATGATAATGATTTGCATACCTGGTCTGCGCAGGTGAACTGGGTGGTCAAACAAGTGACAGGGGCGCAATGCATCTCATCCTGCTGGTCGAAGCAGTCGTTGTCTCCGTCGCATACCCAGGATTGTGGTATACAGTGGCCTGAGCGAGGACAAGTGAACTGGAAGTACGAGCATGTCTTTGCCGCGCAGAACTCTCCTTCGTCCGAGCTATCGCCACAGTCATTCTCGGAATCGCACTTCCACGTCGAGGGTATGCAACGATTGTTCGCGCAAGCGAACTGGTTCGCAGAGCACGTGACGTTCGGGCAGCCCGTTTCGTCGCTGCAACAATAAATACGAACAAATGTTTTCTTTTCATTGTTCTTAATTTTTATTACATCCTCTGTTTAAAGGTATTAATAACCTTGGTTACATGATACAATGAATATATCTGAATTATGATTAAATATAAATTGTATCATTTTAGTTATTTTTAAAAATTCTAAGTTTCTCTGTGTCCTTGTCACAAGGATAGAAAGAATCTTGATCGCAATGAACATGTAAGAGTGCAATAGTACCTGTTGTCGCCGCAGTCATTCTCCGAGTCGCACCTGAAGTTCATTGGTACGCACTTTCCGGACTTGCATTGGAATTCGGCTGTAGCACAGGTCGGTTTCGTACAGTTCTGCATCTCGTCACTATTGTCCAGACAATCGTTTTCACCATCGCAAACCCAGGACAACGGCACGCACCGTTGGTTAGAGCAGGTGAAGTCCCAGGTGTTCGGGCAAGCCTGTTTTTTAAGTGAGAATTATTACTATTACGAAGAATCACGAGAGAGATTCAATGTTTGTAATGAACATTAAATGACTTGCATTAAATTCGAACACTTCCATGTTCGAAAAGCTATTCCCGTATACACTTGATTATAAGATCGTTACCTAATTGATTATTGTTTACTAAATTTAGATACATGCTGTAGTATTTTGCTGTAGCATATTTATTATTGCGAATATCGAAATGAAATTTATAGGATAGTTAGCCCGTAAACTATGCACTTTGGACGCACTCGGGTTGGCAGCTTGCGTGCTGCAAGCACTTAAGTTTAAATGCGCTCATAATCGGCGTTCAGCTAATAGGTTGAGGCGCGCTCTACACATTCTAGTAGACCTTCACCTAGTCGTCATGACCGGTATGATTATCACTGATTCCCATAGCGAAAGTACGTAATCACGATAGATAATTGTGACTAGATAGAGACCAAGTATGGAAGGGTTGATGATGGAGTGATGACGTCACGACAATGCCAAATGTCTATTTGTGAGCGCTTTACATGGCCAATCCGAATGTAGGCTTTAATAAGTACATGATGAGATTCCCAAACACAATATTGTTTGTAATGGAAGAATTGCTTAATTATTTCCGCTTTCTGCGAATCTACTTGTATACCTTAAAGGCATATCGAATTACCTGAACGGGGGGTTCGGCTTCAGGATCTGCAACGCACTTTCCGTCGTCGACTAGTCTTTCCCCGTAAGGACAGCCACAAACGGCTCGTAAGTTATCACTTTCAGCAACAGGCACTGCAAAGCAGAGCTTCTCACAGTTCCCTTTATTGATAGCGCAGGGGTGTTCCCTGATCAGCTTTTGTATGGCCCTGCTGTACACTTTGACGCCATATAGCCGGTTGGTCGACGGCTCCCGGACTACTATCGATTCTTGTTCACCATTGTCCTTTCTCAAGCGAATGATCGCATCGAGCCGCCAGTCACTCATGTACATCCAGTCTTCATGAATTGCCATTGAGAATGGATGCCTGATCAACGGGGAACTGATTGTCCGAACATCCGTGCCATCCAGCCGAGAGTGCTGTACGTGGTCTACAATATTAAAACTTATTTTAGCCTATCAAGAATTCCTGGTCTCCTATAAAGAGCCTAGCTTTATACAGTGTCTTTCAAAAATTCTCAGTAAAGTTTTGGTCTTATGAAGAAAACAGAAAAAATTGCGAATCAAAATAATTACGCATGAAACTTTTATGTATGAATTCGCGTATTAGTTGAAATTAGTTCAAAGTAGTGCACATGCGTCAAAATTTAATGTTAAAGATGCGAGTTAATTCCAAGTATTTCTGAATGAAAACTTGCTCGTATTGTATATTTGAATCTTTCTTAGAAAAACTAGTTCAAGAAGCCTAGTATAGAATAGACAGGTCGGATACATACCGAGTAGGGCATCGCACCAGTACAATCTGTCTTTGCCGAAATCTATGGCGAGTCCGTTCGGCCATCCAAGTGTCAGGTTCCGAAGTACCATCAAGTTGCTGCCGTCAGTGTGCGCTCGGCTTATGTTGGCCGGCCTGTCCCACTCCGAGAAGAAAATGTAGCCAAGATTTGGATGAATCACAATTGCTCGTGGACGCTTAAGGTTTGTAAGGAGCGTACGACGATGTGTGACGTTCCTGGTGCTCAGGACGTTCAGGGTGCCTTTCCTCGAGTCGATGTAGTAGAGATTCTTAGCGGCCCAATCGACTGCCAAACCCTCCACTCCTTCGTTCTGACTGGCTAGAACTATCTCTCTCCCGGTTCCATTTTGGTGTATCCTGTAAGATCATTGATGTGTAAGAATTTCAAGTACAAATCAAAACAGTAGTAGTTTGCAAACATCAGACTGAACACTGTAAATGTGAGAAAGGAACTCTTAAGGGCGATTCTGTTTCTTAAACATAGGTGAACAAAAGTGTGAAACAAATCCAACACTGTCTTCAAGATTTCTCAAATGCGAAACGACGAGGGTTGTAGAGCCAAAGGGTTGTAAAATATTGCATTAATAATAAGGCTGTCTTCCCTTATACAGGGGAGATCCAAGGGCAAATGCCCAAGTGAGTGAATGACGGATATGATTAGTGTAATGTTTTAAGCAACTAGTGCTTTATTCCTACCTATTAACCACAAAAATTCTTAAGCAACTAACTCTATTTGTCCTGCATTCCGTTCATAGGCGAACCTATCACAAACCTCATATACATATTTTTTTTTCTCGTTATGACTTGATATTTCAGTTATTTATAAGGCAAATCTATTTACCTGTATATAACATCTTGCAACACGTCCGAGTAGTAAATGTACTGAGAGTGGGAGTCGTAGTCGAGGCCGACGAACCGAGCCCGCCTACTTACGACAGGTAATATCGCGTCGCTGAAACCTTCAGTCACCGGATCCAATACTCGGCCTTTTATCAAACGCTGCTGGGAGTACATGAGGAACTCTTGCACCAAGTTACAATTCCTCTGGTCGGCTGCAAAGCAATGGTAGTGTTATATTCCAAGTATAGAACATTTTATCAACGCACAAACTTATTGTTCTCCACGAAAACAGTTTCTTATTCAAGAAAAATTCCTTGAGTATACTACTTAATTAAAAGACCCGCCCCGTATAGTTACCATCTTCTTACATAAAGGATGTTTTACTGTATAATGAGAGCCTCACCGCTGAGACGCCATCCAATATCGCAGGCGCACCGATATCCTAGCCTGTTCTCCTGATCACTAGCAGCAGTTACAATGCACATATGCTGACATCCTCCATTGTTATTCCCGCATGGATTGCTGACTCTCGGTTGGACCAGCTCGTGGAAGACCTTGACGATCCTGGCGTCGCGCATCTTCGCGACGCTTCTAGCACTAGCCTCGCCGGTGAACTTGTCGACGCTCATCACATCTTGCTTGGTCGAGTCGGTCCAATAGACCCTGTTCTCGAAGACGCTCAGTCTATTCGGCGCTGGAACTGTCGCACCCCTCAACACCATCACTCTGTTCCTTCCGTGATAGTCCGAGGTCTCGATATAGTTGAGTAAACTGTCGCACCAATACACCCGTTTCTGGACCAAATCCAGTGCGACACCGGACACCTTGTATGCAGCCTCGGAGACGATGCTGATGATATTGCTGCCATCCATATTCGCCCGGACCACCTGCTTGCTGTCAGCTATGAACATCAGGCCCACTAGGGGGTCGAGAGCGATGTCATTAGGTCCGGTGAGGTTCGAGCTGAGGACAATCCCGTGATAGCGGCCGTCCACCTCGAAGACGTCCACCTTCTGTACCATCCCGTCCACCACGTAGAGCTTCTCGCCAATCCAGTCAACAGCGATGCTCACCGGGCTCCAGGAGGCTGTCACGTAGATCTCGACGCTCTTGCCGCTGTCGGTGAGCTCGAGGCTGTGGATCTTACGGGTCTTGAGGTCGCTGTAGAAGAGCAGGTTCTGCGAATGATAGAAGTCGAGACCGCCGGTGTTCGTCGTGTTCGCCAGCACCCGGTCGGACCAGCTGTCCAGAGTCACCCGGTTGATCGTCCGCTCGTTCGTTATCAGCAGGGATGTTGGTCCGACCTGGGCGACACACTTGGTCCTGGTATGCAGGGCGTAGCCAGGCGCGCAGGAGCACGTGTATGAGCTGTCCGTGTTCTCGCAGAGCTGCTCGCAGTAGCCCCATTCCCGGCACTCATCGAGATCTGTGAAGAAAAACGTCAGGTTTCAAATTAACAGATTATGTATATTACTCGTATAACAAAATCACATTGCATACGGGGTGTCTCAGAAATTTCGTAAATAACCGTAGGCATTTTCTAAAGGATGGGACGAAGGTGGCTACTTTGAAAATTCGCACCCGAGTTTCTGCTTGCCAGAAAATTATGCCTTTTGTAGCTTCACCACTTTCTATTTTATACGAATCAAACAATTTTTTTATTTTATGGATAAATAAGACTGCTTCATTACGGTGCCAATTTTTTAAATTTTAATTTTAGCCAAAGAACTCCCTATTTGAACCACCAATCCAGTTTTTGAACTTTGGCACTGTTTCAGCATTAACGTTATATAAAAAACTAAGAAAAGTATCGAGAAATACTCGCTTAGTCGGGGAGGTAATTCTGTTGGGAAGATCTCGACGTCATTTTGCCCAATCAATTCATTTGTTGATAAGCCACGTTGAGCACCGTTTCATCGACATAAAACATGTTTGTTATTGCGAATATCGAAATTAAATTTACAAAAGAGATAGTCCAAATTCTGTGCTTTAATAAGTATATAATGACTTTTAAAAAAAAAATATTGTACATGCAGGAACAACTGTCAAATTTTATTCGCTCTTTATAATTCTACTTGTATGAGACACCTTAATTCGTATTAAACAACGATTCCATTAACCCTTTCAACCGACAAGGTTTCAGCTGTAAAAAATAGAATTTCTAGGCGCCAACAGCCTACTTTGTGCGAAATTTCAAAAAGTCTAAAGGCGTCTATAGCAGCAAAAGTGGTAAAACGAGTGCAGTAGGAGTCCAGAACATAGTTAGACTTACCGACGCAGGTTCTTGAGTCGTTGTAGAGCACCTTCCCCTTCGGACAGTAACAGGCGCCACCACCAGGCGACGCTTGACACTTGTACTCGCAGCCCAACGATCCGCATCCGAGCGCAGCTAAACATACAATGATTAGAAATCAGAGGAAGTTATCACATAATTATGATTCAGGAAATAATATGACTTCATTAAAAGTTTTAATTAATAACTTAATTAATAACTTAATATTAAAATAAGGCTACAACTTCCGTTCTTGGAATAGTAAGAAGACCAATACAGTGCATAACAAATTTTGCACAACCAGTCTTTTTGGGAAAGATTTTTTTGATAGAAAATCAACAGAGCGGCTTGAATAAATTATTGTTCATAAATATTAATTTTTCCCATCTTACTCCTCATGTGGGGTAAAACAGAACTGCTATTGTGAACTAATGGCATTATTTTTTATTTCTTATCAAATTAGGGCAGTTTTGCATAATTTCTCTGTATCACTCGACATGATTAATTGCAAATACTGTTTTTTCACAGATAAACTGTAACACCGACAGACTGTTTGTACAGGACGTTGTCCCATCTTACCCTGCATTTCTTTACATCTCTTCTTTTCTTTACTTACAGTAAATAAGAAAAGTGTTCGCACACTCAGTACTTTTTTTAATAACTTGGCTTAAAAAAGAAAACTTGCTTTTAAAAAATGTATTATCCCCCAAAAATATTAAAATGTGAAAAAATGCGCAAAGTAAGAGTTTAATTCCCTCACAAAAATTGAGATATAACAAAAAGATATAGATATCATACAAGAGAGCCAAGTTTTCATTTAAAAATACCTCAATTTAACTTGCACTAGCAAATAACAATAAATTAACAATAAATTAGCGATTAACAATAAAAAAAACTTGGCGTGTGCACGCTTCATTGGATGCACTTGCTCTGGTAATATTGCTAAGAAACTTTTAAAGAAATTAAATTGTTAGTATTAGTTTTAAATCAGTTTCCCATTGCCTTTTTACCTCGCAATGAAGCGCGCACACGCCAAGTTTTTTATGTTGTTAATTGCTACTACGAGTTAAATCGAGGTATCTTTGAATGAAAACTTGGCTTTCTTGTCTATATCTTTTTTGTTATATCTCAATTTGGTGGGGAAATCAAACTGCTACAAGGCGCATTTTTTTTACAACTTAATGTTTTGGGGTGGGTTTTATGTGTTTTTGTTAGTTTACAAATTATTTGTGCGAAAGATCTGAAGTAGTACTTGCTTAACAAATTTTAGCTCTCCCATTTAAGTGGCTGCTAGCTGCGGACTGGGCAACAGTGGTACTTTATAATTGTATTGAAAAAGAAGATACTTCTTATCTGTGTTAGAACTTGAGTAGGGATGAGTTTCGTTACTTTCATAAAATTGCACTAAACTTCAAATCAGCTTTTTATCATCGAATTATCGGTAACACCGCCATTTACGTAATTGATTTGTCAGACGTGTAATATCACCCGTGTCGTGTATCACTCAGCACTATACGGAGTGAATCATGACAGATACTGGCAGCCTATCGATTAATTGACAAGTGCGGAATCTTGAGGAAGCGTTACTTATGCACCCTGGCAAAACTGTTTTATACTTAATAATTATAATAATTAACTTAGAATCTTGTGGTTCCAGTTCAATTCCAAATGCCCAATTTTTTGTATTCCTTGCTATTCAAGCAGGTGAAGAAATTATATTTTGATATTAGCAATAAACTCATCCCACAATTACTCCACGCCTATCGACGCTCTCCACAATCCACCCGATTTAAACACGGCATCTTTTTTTAGTATACAAACGTTTAAACCGCACTTATAAATATTTTATTGTGTGTCATAAGTCAATACTATGGACATGAAAAGACACCAGAAACAGCTAGGCCAATAGGAAAATAAATAGTGGGATAAGGATGGACAAACTATTCTTCGCAACCGGATGGGCTCAAAAATGTGCAACACGAGACGAGTTTATGATTAACAACAAAATGCCATTTGATGGCCTGTTTAAATTGCAAGAAATGGAAATAAATACTAATCATTCAGAATCGAACTGAAACTACAAGATTGTAAATTCAGCGTCTTACTACAAAGACTACTTTTGTTATTGAAATTATATTAATGTAAACTAACAAGTGTTCATCCTAATAATCAGAGCCCGTTCGCATAAATTCAGTACACAGAAGTTTGGTATGAGGTAAGTTAAGGTACCACATACAAGTAAAATGTTGAAAAATGGTTCAAAATATCGTATTTTTTTCTTGTACATGAATTTCTTTCTCAAAAAATTATTATATACATATTTAAGTACACATTGCAAGCTATGTATCCTGTAAATTTCATTACGATATTTGCAGTGGTTAGCGCGCCACAGCAACTTTCGTAATGTTATAATCAGTGAAACATGCCTTGTGATGACCAGTCTAGCTCCACCATTTTTTATCTGAAACGATTCACAATTTGTTTTTATTTCGAAAACAGATAACCCTACTGCACTACGGAAAGGGATTTTTTTAATTTCAGTTTTAGCCGAAAACTGTTTATAACCATCAGAACAAGTTTTGTTATAAAATCAAGCACTATATATTGATGCAGGAAAAAAATGGAATGGGTATTAAAAAAAATGCTCCGTAATGCAGTAGGGTTATCTATCTTCTAAATTAAAAAAAATTATAATTCGTTTCATGTAAAAAATGGTGGAGCTAGACGGGTCACCGCAAAGCATGTTTCACTGACTATGACGTTACGAAAGTTCCTGTGGTGTGGTAACCACTGCAAATATCGTAATTGATGTATAAAGAAAAAATACGACATTTCGAACCAGTTTCCAACATTTTACTTGTATATGGTACCTTAATATATAGTTACCATATAATTCTGAATTAAGAATAAAACAGTTTCGCCGAGGTGTATAAGTAACGCTTCCTCGAGATTTAGTATTTCATCAATTAATGATAGGCTGCCAGTATCTGCCATAATTCATTCCGTGCAGCGTTGAGCGACACACGACACAGATGACATTATGCAGCTAACAAAACAATTATGGTTGTCGGTATTACCAATAATTCGATAGTAAAAAACTGATTCCTCGTCACAGCCAGCTGTCCGCTACAGCGCCGCAGCAACGCCGCCAGTGTCAGAAGAGTGAAATCTATATTCTGGCTGTGAATGATCATGATGAATGTGTTACAAATTTTCAACCGCGAGCGACAGAGAAAATAAGAGGAGAAATTCATATCTCCTGAACGAATGAACCAATTAGCTTGTTCTTAGCTCATTGGATTCAGAAAAAAAATTAGACTATTTGGTTCATAATTATACGCCTCCATGCTGTAATTTCTGTATAAATCGAGGTGGAAGTTTCATATCGATTGAAAAACGCTACGGTTCAACATAAGTACAACTTGGTGCGAGACTCTACCGAGTCTCCTGATCTCTTGAGAACAAAACACTCTTCTTGAAGAAATCTAGTTCTTTACAGAGGGAAGAATTTTCATCTTTTCGGAAAATTTACCTGAAAAACACTGGGTGTGCGAATACATTTTTTATTCTCTGTAAGCAAAACGCGGAGTTTGGTTGATTGTCTGGCTTAACCGATTTTAATACAGTTTTTTCTCATATATATAATTACGTTCCAGGCAAATCATGGGCGATAAAATTTTGCAATATTTATTATTTATATAGGGTGTTCCAAAAGTATTTCAAACTTTGAAATGTAAGAGAATGTTGAACTATACATCGTTAGAAAGGTCTTTTCGAAATGAGTGTCAAAGACGTCAAGGATATGAAAACTTTCAAGTTTCACAAGGATGTCAAAGCTGTCGAAGATGTCAAGGCTGTCGAGTATGCGAAGTATGCCAATGCCATCGAGGATGTCAAGTACAATCTCCCTTGATCTTTGCAACAAAGCTGTCTCTACCAGTTTTCGTACCTACCAAAACGTTCGCAAATCCTAGCAGAGCTTCAAGTTTTATGATCTTTAATTTTTAAGGACTCCATTTTTTTTATCGCTTCCAATTTAAAGTAGGTTGCAATTACTTTCGAAAATTATTCATATTTGCGTACCAATATAATTTTACGTATCGCGCTTAGCTTGACTTGGTTGTAGTGTTTCGATTTTTTGTATCTTAATTGTATACAGTAGCTTAAAGAAGTATTGACATACCTCATATTTTTGGAATAAATTTCCTTAAAAACAAAATAGTTTAAGTTACACGGTTTTAATAGAATGAACGAAGAAGTGAAAAATAATTTGTTTCGATAGCGAAACAGTCTTGGTAGTATGTAACCATGAAAATCGTGGAGCGCTTATAGTTGTATTAGATGGGTTTCATTTAACAAACACGCAGTACTGTGACGTATATGTTTCGTACGTCTACAACGAAATAATTGTATATGTTTTCTGATGGTTGTAAAACAAATATCGGATAAAATTCGAATATTGCATGTATTGTCATTTTTACCGACTTCGAAAAGGAGGAGGTACTCAATTCGACCGCTATATTTTTTTTTTAGTTATTTGATATTTATTGTAGAACAGTACTACGTTTCTGTATAATATACAATAAATTGTATAATATACAGTGAATAAAAAAAGTATTTGCTCACACTCCTTTTTGGGATAAATTTTGGTATAGAAGAAAGTTTCTTTTTTAGGAAAAATAAATTTTCGTAATTCCTACAGATTCCTAACGATAAAAGTTTCCTCTTTAAGACGAAATAAATGGTCTCAAAATAGAATATTTTCTTCTTTAAACAAATTTACTTCAGAAAATCTGTCGATGCGAATTTGTTACTCACGGTGAACTTTTCTTGTTCACGGTAATACAATATATGCTACAAATTTTATAGTTAACATTTTTCTTTTAGTGGGTTATCCCATATTTCAACGTGAAAGCAAAAATATTTTGAAATGTAGTGCTTCGAGTCTAAAAAAATGAAACAGTGGATAAATAAAATACCCGACCACACCTCTTTTTTTAAAATAAATTTTGATAGAGAAGAAAGTTTCTCTTTCATGAAGAAATACATTTTCTTAAAGGAGAAAGTTTCCTTTTAGAACAATTGTTAAATAAAATTTGTATATTGCACGTATTGTTCATGTGATATTTGTTGTCGAGCAGTAGTAGGTTTTAATTAAAAATGTTTAACGTTCAAGACCAAGGATCCCAAGAATCTTTCATTAAAGTTTCTTTTAACTTACAGCAGGGTGCGTTCTCATCGGCGCCATCTTCACAATCCCTCTTCCCATCACAAACTTTCGATCTCTCGATGCAGACGGGTTTGACGTAAGGTGCACTCGAGTGGCACATAAACTTATCCGAAGGGCAGACTGTGAGGGTGCAGCCCTTCTCGTCAGAGCCATCGTGACAGTCTTTGTAGCCGTCGCAGTGGTAGTGTTTGGGGATGCACAAGGCATTCGCACACCGGAACTGGTTGCTCGTGCAGGGTTGGAAATCTGGGAAAAAACAAAATTATTGAATCAACAAAGATGTTTTAACAAAAAAATACTATTCATTTTAAAGGAAATTTATCTATAAAGCTGTCATTGGCTGCAGTTTATGTATTTTTTTATAGTATTTTGTTTTTGTTGTAGAAATGGACGATTTCACACTTTGTATATGTGTAAATTAATTCAACAAAATGAATTTTGTTCTATAATTGAATGTGTTAGAATGGAGGATCGGTTCTTGTTTTTCTGTAATAGCTATTTTGCGTTTTTTAAAATTTGATAAACTTAATTAAAGAAATTATTGTTTCACTCTCCACATTGTTATTAAACAGTTTTTCTCAGACAAATGTACTTGGCGTTTTCTTTTATTTTAACGTTTTTGAGGTGATTTCACTTCTTTTTGGTAGTTAATCGGTAAAATGAAAATATAATTTGTTATTACCCATTTGACAAGTTTAATACTTCAACAACGTGACGAATAAGAGGAGGATACAGCTTGTCTGTATAAGGTAACATATGAAGCGTTAGACTTAATTCGATGTAATTTAACAGCATGCTATCTATTGGCAATTCATATTTGTCCAACAAAATTAGAGTCCTTCGCTTAAGTTATACATGCTCTTCTCATGCGAAGACACATGTGAAGAGTGTGGAGTTGTCAAATGTGTAGGCTAAGAACCACTTAAGCGACAGGCTTGAAATTTGATGAGCATATACTGTTTTTCCACGACTAGTAGGCTCCTAAATTAATATTACGATTAGCCTCAACACTTAATAAGTTCTATTAATTCTCTTATTCGATACATTTGTAGTGTCCAATTTGATAAGGGCGTACTCAAGAACCACTTCAGTGACAGATTTCAAACTTGCTGAACAGATACATAATTCAAAACTACAAAAGTGAAAGATTCAAAGTTTTCTGAGCAAATACTGATTACTTGTAAGATTCGTAGTTCAGAAATCATTTGCACGAAAGACCTGAAGTAGCACTTGCTTAACAAATTGTAGCTTTTTCGTTTAAGTGGATCCTAGTACTGAATAAGAGGATATTGCTTATCAGTGTTAGAATTTGAAGAGGGATGAATTTAATCATTTTCATAAAGCTGTACCAATAAGAGGATAGAACTGTTAAATTTGTCAGATATCCTCGCATGATACTGTCATATAATAGCATACATAATCAAGCACTCGAACGTCAAGGAAATATACTGTGAAAATAAGACATCTACCCATCCCGCGTTAATTAGTCTCTTTCTATATGTCTATCTTCTCTCTCTAACGTCATCTCACAGCTTCATCACGTTCTGCTATCTAGCGTGGAAAGTATATGATGGACATTTTTAGTCTGAATCTTCTTCTGAACCAGTTTTCATTCGAGAAAATAACAGAAGGAAATTCATATCTCTGGAACGCATGGACCAATTTCCTTGATCTTTAACTAATTAGATTCAGAAAAATAAATTAGGCTATGCGTAATTCATAAGTTATGCCTGCAAGCTGTAACTTTTTCGGAAATCGAGGTGAAAGTTTTATATCGATCGAAAACCGCTACACATCGGGAGCTAACTAATAATAATTGGCGCGAGGCTCTATCGAGTCTCCTGATTTCTATTTAGGTTTACATGTTTTAAGTTTGACTTTTGAAGGTTTCTTCTTTAATAATTAAGGAAGAATTTCAGTTTCATATACTTTATACATATATTTATACATCCATATACACATTGCAGGATTTTTTAAAAGCCGTTATATGTATGTTGAAGCCAACGCAATCCGGAATGTACGCAACTTTCAAAATTCCTCTGCCACAGTTCACAGAATAACTTCCATTAAAGTTATTGGAAACATGAAAAAACAACAATTTTCTTAACTAGTATGGACATGGCTATCGCGTGAACGAGCAAAAGCTAAATATTTCAAGTTTGATCATTTTGATAAAAGTAATAAATAGTAATAATCGGTGCTCTATAATACCACTACAATTCAATTGAAAGATCTTAACTTTTGCAAAAGATTAAACTGTGACAAGTTATGAAACTTTCAACCAACACTATAAGGTTGAAAATAAAATAATGATTAAAAAATAATTTTGTAAAAATATGCTTTTGTATTGAATGTGCGTTCTGAAACTAACAGCGCGCCAAAATGTTGAAACTAATAAATTAGAGTCCGGGGTAAAATTATGTAATTGTAATTCATAAAAGTATTTAATGTTCTTTCAAAAATTCTTTAAACGAAACCTGAAATGCTCTTTTTTAATCATCACAAATTAATAAATTATTTTTTTACTACTATTTTATTTTCGTTCCTAGTTCAGGCAATATCCATGTTCATACTAATCAAGAAAAATTACAATTTTTATTTTTAACTGCTCTCAGCATCAATTGATTTCCGGATGTGTTATGATCTCTCTATTGCTTATTCACATACTTTTATCGTGCCTTTGTATGTTGACAGATGCCCTCGAAATTACCATCCTAGGACAAAGTTTTGAAATGGTAGTAATTAAATTTAGACTTATTTAATAATTCTGAATCCAGCAATTTGTCTAATACTTTTTAAGTTTTAGTTAAAAATAATAGCTTATAGGTATCCTCTCTAAATTTCAGTTAATTTTTGAGAAAACATTGAAAATAAAATCTTGAAACAAAAATAATTAATTGCGCGTGGGAAGAATGAAAGATTAAGTAGTTTTTTCGAAATTTTGCGGGGTAAACTGCCGATACGTTTAGTGTTCGTTACAGGACGCTCCAATCTTTGTCCTAACTGAATTTTTAAGTACGCCAATTTGCGTCATTCAAATGTATATATGTATGTATGAATAAGTTTCTATTAGATCACAAGCTCTGTCTTTAAGTTCCTCATTGTATTTGTATACCATACCATAATTTATGTATATACTGTACTCCTATATGTTCTTTAAAGAGCTCATAGATATAACAATAATAATAAAAATTGAAAAATGTTCAGTGTTAATAAGTTAGTGCGACACTCACTGCAATTCTCTTCGTCGCTGTTATCGTCGCAATCGTCGACGTAATTGCATCTGGCGCTCTTGTCGATACACCACTGAGTCGAGTTGCAGCGGAACTGGTCCAGTTCGCAAGCGGGTCTCGTCTGGTTCTCGCACTTCTCCTCGTCCTTCCCGTTCCGGCAGTCCAAGTAACCGTCGCAACGCTTCTCCTTCGGTATGCACAGCTCGGGACTGGTACCCGTGCACCGGAAGTCGTCCGCCAGGCATTTCCTGTAGCCTGGAACCCCGAAAACATACTTGCTTACATTCCTCGTAGTGTTCAATGAAACTCTAACCTTTACGCTGTCTAACTAGTTTCTCCAACTTGACATTTTTTGGAGAGTATCAATCATAAAAGACAAAAATTCTTTGAACTCTAATTTTTTTCGAATTTATCATGTTACTAGCGTGTAACAAGTTACTATCGTATTCCATATTTATAAATATTGAATTATTATTCAAATTTTGCTTCATTTTCATTGCCTTATTTGCAATTGAACAATGTGACCGCAATGTCACAGCGTAAAAGTTAAGGATTACGTTGTTCATACTGTAAATGCTTAAATGTAATGTTCGCTCGAAATAGTTATCACATTAATTTCCCTGTTTAACGAAACAAGGTATTTGTGAAAACATTTTCAAACATAAAAAAGAAAAATCTGTCGCTTTGTACTGAATTTTTGAACTTATGTACATTCAAAAGTTAAGGAAAACATAAAAAATGATAATTCTGCATCAATTGAAGATACTGACAAGTAGAAAATTTCGTGTTATGTAAAAATGATTACATTTTCTTTTTAAAAATTTATTTGCTTTAACTGTATATATGTATATGTATATGTATGAAAATCGAATTAGAATCTCAACGAACTCAATTATGCCGGAATGTCTGATGAAAGAAGGAAGATGTGAATGAATAAGAAATAAATGATAAATAAGAAACAAATATTGGTTACCCGTAGAAAATAAATTATGCGCCTTGTGCTAAAGAGATTCTTTCGTTTTATGAACATTTTTGTGTAAACAATTATATTAATGGTCAAATTTAACAAAACTCTATAGAGTTTTTACACACAAAAATTATGTATGAAGAAAAAATGTAAAATTTGTTTCCCTTTCTTGGGATGCGATTTTTATAAGATATCTTAAGTGGAAGCAGATGAATTTCCATGTAGGAATTCGACTGCTATTGCACTACAAGTGCAATTACATATCAGCTAATAGAATTGCATCTGAAATCTGAACAATTGAGTGGTAAATTGTGTGTAAAGTAAACTCAAATAGAAGATTCGCCTTGTCACCACAATTCAATTACAATTGATCGTAATCCAAAGATTACATTACAATTGATAATGTGTAAGACAATATACAAAACGTAATGGAAAAGCTGCGTTAAAAAAATAAATATAAAAAGCAGCAGATATTGAAACGCTACTTAGAAAGACTGCGCAGACAGAAACAGTAAATAGAAAAAGTAATCGCCGACTCAGTATTTTTAGAATAAATTGTCTAAAAAAAGAATACTCTCTCGAGTGAATGTTTTCTCAAAAGAGTGTTTACTTCTGTAAAAAAATTTACTTCAAAAACGTGGGCTGTTGAATACTTTTTTTATCCACTCTAATAAAAAGGAAAAATGCAAAAGAGTGGTAAATTTGGTAAGAAACCTGAGAAAGACAAAAAGGATACCAACAGAAAAACCTTAGAGATAGAAAGAAAAGAAAAATGGTATAGTTTTTAAGAAGGAAAAGATATTATGAACAGGCAAAGAAATAAATAGAAGATAACAAATACAAGTAAATATGAATAAATGTTATGTTATGTTATAAGGAGGTGTTAAAGCTGGAATTTAATAAATAGGCACATAATAGATTTCATCTGACAAGCAGTTCGGACTATAATTTCAGAGCTGTAAATTTGTATCGCTTCGAGCACGGAGTTGTAAAACTTTATTACCGCTCTTATTGGACTGACGTTTATCTACTCTCATTATTAAAAAGTGTTCAGAATAAGCGGCTGTCTGTAAATCAAATGCCCGATAACTAAAATACTAAACATAGCATTTTCGTAACTAATGAAATTGTAGGTTATGTGTTATCACTCCACTTCAATTACGGGTGAAGTAGTGATGAAAAACGTATAAATTAGTATAAGTATAAAAAGTATACATTAGTATAGATTAATTCTTGCACTCTAAACTTTGAAAATATCTGCAATCTACTACAATATCTTTTGCATAAACGCTGACATTATTAAACAAATTTACGAAACTCCCAGTGTGACAATGCAACGATCTATTATTTTTTAAATTTAATCAGCGTAAATAAATCCCAATCCCTAGTCTCTAATAATAATATCAAGTTTCTCCGTAAGTTCGCGAAAAACTTGACAACAACTGAAGCGTTTTTAATTTGATTTTCCCTAATGTATGTAATTATGATCCAGACAAACTATAAATATCGCAATATTTATAATATAGGGTGCTCCGAGGGTAACACCAAAATTTCAAGAGCAATAGGAATCCGCGTTATAAATCGCTATAAGACTTTTATAACAAAATATAATTAGACATCAGCCAATCATTATTTAATTTAAGTTATTGTTAACATGCATATGAAATATCAGTCTGGCGAAACCTGATACATCAGTTAGCAGATAAATAAAGAAATAAATACGTACTGCAACCGGCTTCGTCGGTGCCATCAACACAGTCAACGGTCATGTCGCATCGATGATGCGGTGGTATGCAGTAGGTTTTGTTGAAAATGTACTGGCCGCAGGTGATCTGGCCGCTCTCGCACTCCGGCGGTGCTGCAAAAGGAAAAATCCACATTTCTCTTAAACAATTCACTTCCGAGGAAAGTTTTTCGTTCGAACTTAATCACTACAGTGATCTTGACACTCTGGATTCATACGTGGTCTATAGGGTGTTCCAGCTGGAGGAAAATAGAATAAAAGAAAAGTCTGGGCAGAGTGGGAAAAAAGTTGAATATTGGAGTCACGAAGCACCTTTGTTGTATTTCTGCAACCTTTATTTGGTGCGTGGGTAAGAAGGGAACATGTTAGCTCTGATACAGAATTCTGAGGCCTTTTCAAACTATAACAAAATCAATTTTTGAGTAGGAAAATTGAATTTGCAATAAAGCTTATGCTTTGTCCTACCACTTTTTATATGTTACTTTTATTTTTATACTCTCTATTACGTTATTTCTACAGATGAAATGATTTCCCTTTCACTCTTTGCTCAAATTTTCTCGAACCGAACGGACGAAGTTTTTGAAACTTAGCCTGATTATTCGTAAATGTCTCATTTATCAGATGAGCCATAAACGGTAATCTCTGCTCTCGTCGCCATAAGAATCCATGAATGGATTTTTGAAAATTGATTACTCGAAAATTATACAGACGAATAAGTTCAAATTTTTAAGAGAGGTGAAGTGACTATAATAATGAGTACCATTCTATGTAAATTTCAGTCCGATTTCATTATTTTCATTTTCGGTACGAAGCTCCTTAAATAATTATGTACCAGTAAAGAAATAGAAAATATACTAAGTAGGAACACTACCCAACGAATGTGCGCCAATTATGATTATGAAATTAATTATGAAATTAATTTTAAATACAATTAATTATCGTTGGGTCCGAAACTAAATAATAATTAGGAAGAATCGTTTAGACATGTTTATTCCGTCCTCCAAGATACCAAGAATGTTTGTATTCAGTATTTTTTTTCCTCCACTGTAGTTCCGGAGATATTTGTAACCTTTCACCCCAGCTTTCACACCCTCAGAGAGAATATCAACCAAGAAAAAAAATACATGTTTAATAATCTTTCGAATAGCCTAAACAAATCCAACGGGTTATTGGTAAAGAAAACAAGTAGGATAATGTTAGAATTTTGAACTACTTTTGTTGTAAGATTACTTCTTTCATAATCATATATATATAAAAAACAGAATATAGAAAGAGGCACATTATTCAGGCTAAAAGTAAAGCAATACCTGTTATCGTGTAACAGGTTCTTTCAACGACGATAGCTACACGAATGTTGCTGCACTGTTGTCGTTATTGTCAATACCGAAAGGAAATTTACACGATATTTAGTCGAAACTATGTACGTTAGTAAGTGTATAATAAGTTTTTAGAAAACAATATTGTGTGTGAAAAAAATTGCCATTTTAGGATTTGATAATGATTGCAATGCAAGTGCAATTTTAGACTTTTTAATGGAATTGCACTTCGAATGTGAAAAATCGAATGGCAAAATGTAACGCAAAACAAAATCAAATACAAGAATCACCTTAATAATTGATAAACAATTCAATTACAGTAAATTCTAATGCAAAGATAATATTACAATTTTAGTGTTAATTCATTACGAATTGATAATATATCATACTACATATAAAACGTAATGTAAAAATGATGTTTTAATTTAACTACAATGGAACGATAAATTCTAATGCGAAGATAAATCGTAATCCAAAATGGAAACAATATTAATTTTAAATTGATTACAATATCAATTGATTAAAATGGATGAATTCTAATTATAAGCCTTGCGTTGCAAATCGATAAACGATAAGACGAGATAATCTATAATGCAATGTAGATAAATTACGAATGGCGTTAATTTGTAATATGAAATCTGTACAGCTATAAATATAAATTCTATTCAAATTAAAAAGGTGTAAAATTACAAATCAAATAAATTTAATTTCTGGATTATGAAGATAATACGAATAACGTTCAGATTACAAGCCTTGAATCGAAAATCGAAAATAGTAAGGAAAAGAACATTTCTTTACTAGAAAAGAACTGTCCTTTTTTAATAAAGGAAGGTGGATAAATTGAGAAAGGCGGGAAATTGTGATAGGATATCTGTAAGCGGTAACACAAAGATTCTTCTTAGGTTAAGTAGATAGAGTGGGGCACTCACTGCACGACTGGAACTCGTCCTCGGCAGTCTCGCAGTCCCGCTGGTAATTGCAGACGAGCACCGCCGGTATGCAAGTGCCGTCGTGGCACCTGAAGTTGTTCGCTCCACAGCCGCTTCCATCTCCTGCAAGAAACAGAAAGCAAAACTATGAGGTGGTTGCCTGATGACAGTATCATCAAAAAGTTGAAAGTAGAATGTATGCGGTGATGCTTGAAGAATGTCATTCAAATGACACTAGATTTTTGGCCATGTACAGGGTGAGTCACTTGCCTTTTAATTATTACTCGATTTTCAATTATTTCCATTATTGGTACAATTTGATATTATAAATAAATATCAGTACGTGGAAAAGACACGGTGAATACTCCTTTATATTAAAATTACTCAACACCGTATAATAATACCATTTTCAACGGCCTATATCCATCATTGACGATTCAAAGGCAACTGAATCACCCTGTACAGTCGCATTCTTCACTTACACGTGGAAGTGTATATACAGTTATATGCATATATGTAAACTGATGCACATTGCCGGCGCTGCAAGGGAAAAAGTTGGGGGAAACTAATCCAATTTCTTACTTTAAATACTTGTGTTTTTTTTTTAAATCAAACAGCATGTTTTTGATTTTTTTGTTAATATTTATATTTCGTCGTTCTACTAGTGAGTAATTCTTTATTCGAATCCTACAGTAGATGAAATACTAAAGTTGAATTTACGCGATTAGCACATGCTTAGTATAAGCAATTCCTACAAAAACTGCTAACCTTGACGGTGATTATTTCAAGTATGGAACAGAACATTTTCTTCAAATTGCACCAAGTTTTAGATATGAGTTTTAAATGTATGTAATCTGTATTTTAAAAAATTCTTCCAAAAACAAATCTACGCTATAACTATTTTAAACTAATGAACACAGTGCAGGTGCAGACTGCAGACGATTAATTTGTAAACTGCATATGATTAACCTAAACGTTACATACGGTTATATGACCGGTTTTAAAATTCAACTCTGTGGATGCTTTCTTTTATTTTTGTCAAAAATAAAACAAAAATATATCAGTTTTTGATTAGGATTTAAATGTTATTTTGTACAGCAGTTTTAACTTTTTATTAACAAATCAACTTTTTCAGACTTCTGTAATACTAGTAACACTCTTTAAGTTTGTATTTAGTATTAAAAACCAGTTTAGATCAATTTTTTTAGATTTTACATCTGCAGTTATTAGTTAAGATCCATTCACGTTACATGAAACATCAATGTCACAAGAAATCCGATAACAAATGATTTAGTATTCATTAAATTCATTAAAAGATTCATTTGTAAACTGTGGATGTTTAATATTCAACGTCCTACGCCCGGTCAAATAACTGGTTTTAAAAATTGATTCGACTACGCACATGTTTTGGCCTTTTTAATAAAAACAAAAATGTGATTATATAATTTTTTGTAGTATTGTATCTAAATGTTATTTTGAGCATTAGTATTCATATTAGATTGACAACTAACTGTTTATTTATTTATTTATATATATAAAGTGCCAGTACGCTTAGTATTAATACTAAAATTATTGACAGAGTAGAACTGACTTAATTAATATTTTTTTATTTTTATAACTGATTATGAATGGTTGAATATTCAACCAATATCACAAATCACAATACAAAACTATCTTCTGAGTGCAAAGATTATAGTAGGTTATGGTCGCTACTGTGCATATCATGTCAAAAGGAAATCAATTTTTACTCTTTCCTTTTATCGGTGAGTATGATTTTTTTGAACAAATATATATTTGTCGATATTTTATATGAGATGTTATTGGTTGAAAACAGTAAAAGATGTACATTTCCTCTTTTTGTTCGTTATATATAAATCATTAACATTTCTTTGATTTTATTACATTAAACCATTTTTATAATTAACAGCATCACATTTGCGATAAACATATCTTGCCGAATTAGATGAAAGGCAATTTAAAAGTAACTGCATATCATGAACATGCAAAGTACATGTGGATAAGTGAGAATCTTTGTTTTGTAATACACACACACAGTTGCACGAATGCCTAGAGAAACTGACAAAATGCCGAACGTTAAGCCTGGCGTTTTGTCACACCATCGTGGAACTTATTGTGATGTATACAGTTTGTCTCAAAAGTTTGGGATCTGGTAACCGATCACTCCAGCTACTGTTCCGTTACTTTTGTTTTCTCATTTTTTATCAGTCTCGTTAAGCAAAGGTCCTTACACATGGAGAATAACTTTTGTTACAATAAATTCTACTATAAGGTCTACAATGCGTGATCTGCGTGATCCAAATACTCTACTTCGTCCGAATCTGTATAAAAAAATTAAAATCGACATTTTATTCTTTTATATTACTGTATCCCTGTAATACTGTATTATTCTATTCCTGCATCATAGAAATATTACTCGGTCAGTCGATGAGAAATAACAGTTGGGAAAATAGCCGGTTAGCTGTTGCCGTAATTTCTCTTTCAGGTCCAAGACTTTTGTGACCAACTGTATATATGCAGAGGGGAATTTCGAGGATGCCAAGGGTCACCACCCGCTCCCCATTCGCTCGAACTTCGAGACTCGTAGCAAACAGCCATCCTTGTTTAGCAGCTCTCGCCGCCCGTAAGAGTAAGAGCAACTGCGCGTGTGTGTCTTGCATAGTTTCTGCGCTAGATAGTTAGGTGAGGTCTTCTGCCCGATGCGATGGGAACGCGCGAACCTTTCACCTATCACGAATCGAGGACGAACACGCCGCTCTCACCGGTTGGCTGGCTCGCCCTTTAGCGCATCATAGCGACGAGCCTCAAGGAAACAAGTGCTTCCCCCAGAAGGTCTCCGCTCCACCGAATCAATTCCCTCTAATGCGTATTCAACACACGTATCTTGCCTAGGAAGGAAACCGGCACAACTCGAAAATGGGAGCTTTGAAAAAACTCGATTGAAAAATTTCAGCTTCTTTCTTTCGAATGTGACGCAATTCCTCTTTACGGGCAGAATACACAAGTTGAAATTGTGCAATTGTTCCATATAAAAATATATTTTCCATTTTCACTTACGGTTTATGCGAAGAAATCACAACTACTAATTATACCATAAATACAGTAAATATACAAAATTCAGGCTTATCTATAAACAAATACATATTGTATTGAACTCGGTAATATATTAATACAGTAAATGCTGTAATAATATTTTTAGATACGTTGTATAGACAAAACACGATGTCGTAAATTTTCGAGGCGTTAACCATCAAAGTCAGTATAGCTCCGAAAACTTATAAAGAAAAAGAGAAAGTTTCGAATTTCAACCTTGAATAAACATACAGCAATGAAAATGAATCAAATTATTTTACTATATATTGTAGCATTCAATTTCATCAGTTTCAATTCAATCGACTGAATTAGTTTCTTTCAAGTCATCGAGACGCGTAAGTTACGCGGCGTAACTAATCATGATTTATTTCCTTGAACAAATAAAAGTTACATGCAGCTACTCGCAGTAGTTTCTACAAATACATATCTGGTCAGCTTGAGAAATTAGAGTAACAGTAATCAACTATTTTCGCTGCTTTTACTTTGAACCAATTTCTTTCAACCATATTACCTTCACATTTATAATGTTTTCTCTTCGCCAGAATGATGAATATTTAATTTGTATTTAATAGTAGTTGTACATAGTACATAGTAATACAGCAATACAGCAATACAGAGTAATACAGAAAAAAGAAAGGTTCAATTTTCATTTCCTATATAGATTCAGACGAATCAGTACATTTGGATAACGCAGCATTCAACTTATTCAACATAACTGAAATCATATGCGTCTACTTGCAATTTATCCCGAAAACATTCAACCAACTCGAGGATTTAAAGTAAAAGGAATCGTTTATTCTTGCCCTTTCTATTAAATAACAATCTCTTTATACCATTTTCCCTATACGTTTTTATTTATAATGAAAATAATATTTTATAGAATATTGTATAAGAAATAAAAAGATTTATAATGTTTCATCTGCCCCGGATTGGTGAAAATTTGGACTGTAGTTTTTGCAATATAGAATTGTAGACATTGCAAAAATGATTATTATCGATGTGTTTCTTAATAATGTGTAGAACTTATTGTGACAGAAACATTTTTTGAAAGCGAAAGTAAAATCTCAATTACTGGAACCCGAAACTTTTTAAAGCGACTGTATCTACGGAAACAAATCGCATAACTGGTAATTCATTATCATAAGACATGGAGGTGAAACAAATATTAACCAACAAATGAGAACCAATATGAAGACGGGAAAGAATACCTTCAGCCCATCGCTAGTTCTGTCCCTGTTTCTCTCCGCCGGCACATGTTTACCGGCAAACGTTAACCTTTACACTGCGGCGATCGACTATGATCGAATTTTACAACTAAAACTCTGTCGACAGAAGAGAAAATAAACTAATCGAATATTTATAATTTTGAAACTGCTATGCTATGGTATACAGTGGGTAAAAAAAGCATTCGCAGACTCAGATTTTCTGAAGTCAATTTTCTTAAAGGAGAAAACATTCTGCTTTAAGAATCTTTATTTTATCCTAAAGGGCGATTACTCTTCTCTAAAAAAATGATTACTTCTTAAAGCAGAAACATCCTTTTGTATTAAAATTTACTCCGAGAAAAAGGGTATGCGCGGATACTATTTTTATCCATTCTATGCATTGTACATACTCATTGTAGTTATGTATATATATGAAACATATAAAGCTGAAACTTGAAGAATTGTTGTTCCCCGTCAAATTTAATCATTTTTTAGAATAGTTAAACAAATTAATAATACAATATAATTAAAATTATCGAACTTCGTGGGCAATTTTCTTACAAACATTATTTTATTTCTTAGCTATAAAGTAACATTATTGCTACAGTGAATAATGAACAAGCTTTCGTTGATAATTCTAAAAAATCGTGTTATTTATAATTAACTAATTCTGACTATCCATTTAATTATGTAGTGTCGATTTCAAAATTAACATTATTATGTTGCGAAAGGAAATACAGGCGAAACTGTTATGGCTATTCAAAGATTATACATATGTATATCGTTGAAGTATGGAATATCATATGTATAAATGTATATCTGAAATTTAGAAATAAAAAATAATTTTAATTCAATTTTTTCAAGTACTTCTAAATAAACAAGTACTTAATCATAAAATATAACATTAACAATGCGAATAGTAGAATTTGGGGAGCAGTGATGCATAATTTTATATACCAAATGGATTTGACAATCTGTACACTGTCCGCTTGTTAATTATTACGAATGAAGAAATCGCGGAAAATGCAATGATTGCCGACCGCAACATACGTGTTACATGTTACATCGTTACATGTCAGCACCGACTGATTCCTGTTGCATATGCGTCAGACAACACTTGCAACGTCAATTAATTTTGTCATCAGTTTTCTCGCGCACCCGGAAGTCGAATGCGTTATAAAAAAGAGAGTAAAGATTTGCGCGTCTCTTCGCTAATGATTTCTAGAGAATCAGTATGGAAGAAACCGAGAAATCAGCGATAAACATAATTATTGACGCAGACTTTTCATTAATAAAGAAAAAAATTATTACTTAATCACCTTTTAGACTTTTGTAATACTAGTAATAATTTTTGAATTTGTACTTAGAGTCAAAATTCACTTGAGATCAATTTTTTAGATCATATGTCAGCAGGTATAGGTTAAGGACCATTCAAATTATAAAAATATCAATGTCCTGAATAAGCCGTTGACAAATTACTTACAAGGGACATTGCCCAACTCAAACACGCTGATTTCAATGGAATTTGTACAGAAAGTTTGTACCATCAAAAGATGCAATACGATTTTTTTGGGGGGGGTATGATTAAGTTTGAAGGGGTGAAAAAATTCATCAAAGTTGTGATTGTAAGTCGAAAAGTTTTTATAACTAGGAAATTGTTGCATATGGAACCAAAAGTTTATAAAAAACTTTAGGTTTTATATTTTTATTCAATTTATTTTCGGTGCAATATCCAAAATAAATTAAATGCAGTGGAAAATGTAGACTCCCAAAGGAGAAAAAATTATTGTATATACAATAATAGCGTACCTGGCATAGATCTGATATGTAGTAGGTTAACACCTGCTTCCAATTACTGTACCGAGATATGAGGACTCCTCTCTTTCTCCTTTCAAAATCTACACCATTCACTGCATTTAATCTATCTTCAATATTGCATCAGGAATAAATTAAATAAAAATGTAAAACCTGATTTTTGTATGATTTTTGCAAAAATCTATTAACTTAGCTTCATTTCTCGCGAAAACGTAAAGACATTACTCTAAAAAGTTTTGGTTCTATCTGCCAATAGTTTCCAAGATAATATATAAGGATTTTTTGATTTACACTCTCAATTTGCATGATTTTTTACACCCCTTCAAACTGAATCATGACCGCTAGAAAAAATTGTATGCCATCTTTTGATGGTTCAAATCTTTAGTACAAATTTCATTGAAATCGGCGTGTTCAAGTTGGGTAATGTTCCTTGTAAGTAAGATTCGCTAGAAAAAAATCATTAAATTGGCTCTTTATAGACATCTGAGGAAACGATCGAAGTAATCGCTCTGACGAGCGATTCAACAAACGATGAGTAATCGCAAGAAACTGTCTGAAAAGGAATTTTACGACTTCTATACATTTAAATCCGTTATGATAATTGAAAATAGCAATTAGCCATGGAAAATCATACGAGGAATACAATGATAAAGAAATTACAATTGGACAATTCAATAAATAACAATAATTACTAATTGAGTGAATAAATAGGAAAGAGTGATAGAAGAGAGAAATAATAAATTCGCAACATATTGTCTCATACTACAATTTCAGGAGTTTATTATTATTTAGTACATACAGTGGATAAAAAAAAGTATTGGCACATTCAGATCTTCTGAAGTAATTTTTCTTGAAGGAGACAAAATTCTGCTTCGTGGTCATTTGTTTTCTCTTAAAAAGGAAACTTACTTCTTCAAGAAAATTTGTATTTTTAACAAAGAAACTTTCTTCTGTATAAAAATGAACTCCAAGAATTATTTTCATAAGTGTTAGTTATTAATTTTTTATTACTGACTTGGTTAGGCTCAAAACACTACATTTGAGAATATTTTGCTTTTACATCAAAAAGGCTGATGCTTTTAAAGAAAAATGTTAATAGTGAAATTTGTAATGCATTCATAGTGTTTGCATTTATAGTACATTTTTAGCATTATAGGATTAGTGCGTTTGCGTTAAAAACAGCAAGAATTTTCACTTAGGTAATTTTACGAAATAAACCAGTTTTACCTTATTTATTGCTGTCTTTAGTTATACTATTGTTTGCATAAATTGCTAGATGGCCTTGGATAGCCTTCACATATTTTTTTTAATATTTGTATTGTGTTTAATGTTGCTATTGTATAACATATTATGATGAATAAACCAGTTTTATCTCATTTGTTGGTGCCAATTAGTTGTATTATTGTTGTTCATAATTGCATTGTGCTTTGTTTTTGTAGTTGTATAGTGCAAATTTTACATAAACTGCTAGGTGACCATATTTTTATTATTTATAAAGATTATACAATACTGTCATCATTGGTCTCAAGCCAACTGCATCACCCTATACTACGAGTTCATCATCATACCAGTGCAGTGGTATATCTCCGCCGGATTATCAGACTCAATTAACTAGTCACAATGCGAGAAATAAATCAATGGTAATTTAATAAGTGAATAGCACTTGCATCAGTGATACAAGAAGAAAATGATAAATGGAACGGAATAGTAAAGCGACGATAATGCAGTCATATAAAGCTCGATGCACAGGTAAAAGTAGTTAACGTAGATTTGCCTTCGAATTAGAACTGTTGCATCCCCTTCTTTATCAGACATTTATCAAGCTATACATCTACAGCATAATTGCAAATTATGGAATACTTTTAATTGTACACCAATCTTTCCCAAATGTTTTCTGTATTTTATACATTGTATATAACATTGTACTGTATGCATAATGTACATAATATATGGTAAAATATTTTATATATTTTGTTCAACTCATTATATGTTACACATACTGTATATTCTGATTATCATTTTATGTACAATGTATAGAATGCAAAGAAAATTTGGGAAATGTTGGTGTGCTATTAAAATTCTATATTTTACTAAGAATTTCTCTTTCTTCTTACTTTGCGACATCTTACTCCGAATGGGAAGCAGTATTTGTACTGATGAAAATATTGTAATATATTATATATGCTATGCATACGACATAATATTATATAACTTATATACATATAATGGAATGCAGAGCAAAACTGGGGACATCCATGTGTAATGAAAATTACTATACTTATGATTTATAGTAACTTTAATACCACTAAATCTGATTGTGACTGAAGTCATGAGCACTATACTATAGCTAATGCAATAATACATCTCCCCACAAAAATGTTAACATAGAACACAGCTATATAAAATTTTGATACACAAATTTCAATATATATATAAAATGTTTTAAATTGGAACTTATCCTGTTTAATATTTTATATCAACATAAATGTATTCTATGTGAACATATCTATGGGTAGATTTATTATTGCAATAACTATACTGCAGTATAAAACATTCTACTCGCAATCAGATTCAGGTGGTCACGACACTAGTGGTATATGGTATCTTTGACAGACAATTAGACTTACAATTAGGTGATATAAGTCAAAGTGCAGGAAGCAATTTATGATAGTGCAAGAGTGATACGTAGCTAAATAATAAATGGAATCGAATAGAAAGATGAGGATAAGGCAGCGGTATACATGGTGGGCAGGTAAATGCAGCAAAAAGAAACAGGTTTTCAGTGCATGTACATACTGATGCCCTAAATAATAGTAATAGAATGGTAACAGAATAAATGAATAGCTAACTTGTTATTGCAATAATTATACTCCAGTATACATGATTTAATTTACATTTAGTTAATTATCATTGTATCAGCAGTATATGGCGTTTCTTGCATATTACCAGACTGATTAGTTAATACAAACAACAATGAAACGGGGGTAAATAAGTAATAATTTATAAGTGAGTAGGCAATAGTCATACAACAGGTGAGCAGTAATTATAAAATCAGGTAAGCTTTCATGTTCAGGGTTGTTTCATTTGTATTTGAATCGCTAATGCCGGGTATAGACTATTAGATATGTAATATGAATAATTCCAAATTATCTAGTTATTTTAATTATACACAAAAATCATCCAACTTTTACTATATTCTACACATTATATATAAAATAGTAAAATATTTTATTTAGTACGCTGCTTTCCATTCGAAGTAGGTCGTCGGACGCAAAGATACCACCAGTATTACCACCAGTAATAGTCTATTATTATATACAAATTATTTCACTATTAAGAAATACAGATAAGAAATGGAGTTCGACTGTCTCGATTCAAAGACAAGTCACCCGGTACATATGTATCAGAATGCATATTTCTATTGATTCTCAGAATACTAAAATATACATAATAAAAATATAATATAAAAATATATATTTCATACTTCTGACTACAATTCGTAAACTTTGCAGTTGGAGAATCGAATTAATAGTAATAAATAGTAATTCAATGAATGAATATGGAGAGGTAATTAAAAGGAATTGTGCGAGTACTCTGTATTTTAATTCGTTAAAGTTATTTAAGACAGCAACTTCTTATTTAAAATTATGCTCTGAAGTGAAACCTTGTAAGTCAATTTTTAAGAAATTGCACTCGAAGAATTGAATAGATAGTGATAAATAGTAACCGAGTGAATAAATAAGAAAGATTAATAATAGAGCGAAATAATAAATAGAATGAGTACAAATTTCACTGTTAATATGTTATAAACTGCATTCTTCTACACGAATCGCCAGCATTATACTAGTAATCGTACAAAATAATAATAAATTGTATCTGAGTAAATGAATGCGGAAGAGTGATAGAAGGGAGGAATAGTAAATGGAATTGTCTAGACACAGGCAGGTGGGGACAAGCAAACTCTGATTACGGCGAATTGTGTGCAATAAATTAAATATTAATAAATAGTAATTAATATATAACAAATAGTAATAGAGTGAATGGATGAGGAAGACATAAGAAAGGAATAATAAATGAGATAATAAATAAAATAAATAGAATAACTATTTCATAAAAATTTCACTATTATCATGTTATAGACTATACTTTTGCATACAATTTGCCATGACTAAAATTAGACAATCGACTAAATACTAATAAATAGTACTAGAGCGAATGAATGGGGAAGCGTAATAGAAGAGAGGCATGATGAATCGAGTGAAGCGAGGGGCAGATGAGGATGAGGCAAGGATATAAATGGAATGCAACTGTAATGGTACCGAATTTTGTGCAACAGACCGAATACTAATAAATAGTAATGAATATAGTATAATGAATCGTAATAGAACGAATAAATGGGGAAGAGTGTTACAAGAGAGGCTTTGTAAATCGAGTGGACTAGACAGATGCAGAGAGACAGGTGAGGATGAAGCATTATTACAGTTAGAGAATCGACTAAATACTAATAAATCGTAATAGAGCGATTGAATGGGGAAGAGTGATAGAAGAGGGGAATAATAAATGGAGTGAACTAGGCAGAGGCAGAGACAGAAGCAGAGGCAGAGGCAGAGGTAGAGGCAGGTGAGGATAAGGCAACGGTATAAGGCTGGGTGCGCAGGTAAAGACAGGCAAGGAGGCAGGCAAGCAGGCAAAGGAAGGTAGGCGCGGGAAGGCGCGCGAGAGCGGCTCGCCAGGCGTCGTACCAGGGCGCCGGCTGGTACCGAGCGCTACACACCACCACCACACCGCCTCCCAAAGCACTCACACGAACGCGCGCGCGCGCGCCAGCCGGTACCTACCACGTCTGCCTGCCCGAGGAGAGTACACCTATCTGTCCTCCTCCGTCAGTGGCTCTCAACCCACAGTCACTAACCGAATTTCAACCTTTCGACATCCTCCTCCCCAAAGCTACCGGTTCATGCGATGATGCGATGCTCATTTTGAATGTTCTCCGGTTGATGAGTAAAATTTGTGGGTTAAGTCATAGCAGTTTTAGAGCTTTGATGATAGCTTTGAAGTATTATAGTTTCAATGCAGATATAAGCATCGAGCTCATTTAGATTTTGAGTTTTGTGACGAGTAAATTTGTTGTGTTAAGTTGTAACAGTTTTGGAGTTTTGACGATAGCGTTGAAATGCTATGGTTTAAACTCATACAAAACATTTCGTTAATATAATAGTTTTGAGCGTTTTCCGGCCGACGTGTAATTTTTTAAGTGTCACATTGTGAGAGTTTCAAAGTTTTTATGAAAGCGTTAAAGTGCTATAGTTTGTGCTGGTTTTTAGTGTGTCCGGTCGGTGAGTAAAATTTTTGTTACATTATAGCAGTTTTGGGGTTTTGATAATAGCGTCGAAGTGTTACAGTTCAAACCCAGAAGGAAAGCATATGCTAATGTTAGCTTTGATGTTTTTTTGAAAAGTTTAAAGCCGACGATATTTCCGAAATACAGAGTCTTTGACTTGCTGAGCTGAGTGATAGTCTACTTGCGTATTAAAATCGATTTTAATACGCAATAGAATAATTTTATGGTCTACGCAAGTAGACTATAAAATAGTACAAAATTTATTACTTGTACCGAACGCTTCAAAAGTAACAACATAGGAATTCGTCCTATTATATTAAAAAGATATTTGCAATAACACCTGGATGAAGCCAACTAAAACAGTTTATACAGTGGATAAAAAAAATAAATTTTCTTAAAGACGACTTCTCTTAAAAAGAGAATTTATCCCAACAATTCTGGCTGTGCGAATACTTTTTCATTTACCCTTGGATAATGACAAATTATTTTATAAATTTTATTATGCACAAATATTTCCCAACTCTTCACTAAATTCCACACATTATACGGTGAGAATCGAAAGTCTTTGTATAGTAAGAACGTGAAAATAAAAAATTAAAAGAATTGCAATTTGTTTATCGTTGATTACATTCATGTGTATTTGTTTACACATTAAATCAGTATCTATTCATTTGTATTTTCCCAGGTGTGTTACATACAGTATTAAAAGTAGTAAAAATAACAAGAAAAGAATCACGAATCATTTTTATTGTACTTGTACTTTGCGTCCGACCAAACAACAGGTTTTAAGATTCAATTGAACACTATGCACCTGTTTGTTTCGTTCTTGTTAAAAATAATAATAAATATAATTGTCGTATTTTTATCTAAAAATTGTTTTCTGCATTAGTTTTCATTATAAATTGAAAATTACAAATCGGAAAAATATGACCTTTATTCCAAAGTAGGAGCAGCCACAATGGATAAAAAAATTACTCGCACACCCAAGTGTATTTGGAGAAAATATTCTTAAAGAAGAAAACTCTTCTCTCTAAAGAGAATGTATTTTCTTGAACAAGAAGATTTCCTTCTTAGGAAAAAATAGATTTCCTCAGAGAAGGCAGTTTTCTTTTATAAGAAAGTTGATTCTAAACATATTAAGCGCGGCAAAATTTTTCTTAGTCACTGTAGTATATATAAAATGGTACATTTGGTATTAAATAATCATGAGCTAATAAATAAAATAGAAAATATGAGATTGTTAAAACTGAGATTTACGGTTCAGGCAGAAGATAAGACAACACCTGTTGTCTTTGCCGCAGCACTTGGGCAAAGTGGATAATGCTAATAGTTAGTACTTAATCTTTGCGTTCATCATTGACGGAGCGTAGGAATGTCTTACGCGCAATTAGAGAAGCTAATTGTAGTAGATGGTACAACAGCATTATTATCTGAAATAATGTCAGTTGAAATTAATGAACAAGAATTGAAAATAAATTGACACAATTAATCTCGTGTTTGGAAATTAGTCCTTATTCAGGGTAATAAAAATAATAATGCTACTTTGAATAATGCACTAATGATCGCTGTGAGAATCGCAACAGTCGGAGGAGTGATGATAGTTATACAACGACCGATAACGTGAGTTCTAACTTTTCGCCTATATGTCAGTGAAATTGTTCAACTTCGTGGACATTATTTGAGTCAGCAGAATTCAAGTATTTCGGGACCACTGAAACAATATAAAACTATCCATTTACTACTATTTTGCAAATTTATTATTTTTTTTAGTTTAGAACAATGTTACTATCTCCACTATTTTGTTTTACTGTCACTGTTCCGTTTTTTTATTTATTACTCCCAATATCTTATATTACCGATCATCTGACTGTTTGTTTGATTCTTTGATTTACTGTTATGGCTGTATTTGTTTTTATTATCAATATTGATATTCATAGTATTACTTGTGTCAGAATGTCTTTCTACTGCTGATTGAGAAATTTATTACTTTTTCTGAGTTTAGAACAATGCCGAGTGATACAAGTGTTACTTTTACTGTTACTGTAGCCGCTATTGTTATTTACTATTATTATTTATCACCAGTGTTCCACATTTCTGTTTATTACTCTCGATATCTCATTTTACCGATCACTTAACTTTTTGTTTTATTATTAGTGTTGCGGTTTTTCTTGTTTTTGTTATTAATACTGTTATTTATACATAGTATTACTATTGTCTGATAATTCCAAATTTGTATTTGTTTCTTTGAACATCTTACGTTATTGATAACTTAATGCTCTGTCTTGCTAGTAGCATCATTGAAATTCCATGCGCATTATTAGAGTCACCAGATGTCAAGTAATTCGGGAGCACTTGAATAACGCGATCCTGTCACTTACTTGACACGGAATGTCCTTTCAGGTTGCCTTGAATTCAATTAAATGGAAATCAACATATGAACTAGATTACTGCTACTTTTACTTCAGTTGTTAATACCGCTTTTTCCTGCTATTATTATACTGCCATGATTATTAATACGTTTACTTAACTCATACTTTGAGCTTTGAGTACAATTTGGTTAATGATATTTTTAATTGTATTTATTATTTATGTTATTGTGCTTTGTTTATTTATTTATCATCGTATCAACTGCTTGATTATTAGTAATATACAACACAAATTTTATATATAATATATATCATCCTTGCTATTTGTTTATACTGTATTTGTTCTGTTATTTGCATTATTTGCAGTTTTATGTTCTACTTGTGCGCAATACCGCAACGAAATTTGCTTTCATTTTATTTCGAGAGGAGACTGCCAGCGAAACATAACCGGTAGTTTCTTACGGGACAATAAAACAATAGCGGAAGTAAAAGTAGCCGCGAAACCTCGTTCACACTTTGAATTCGAATTATGTAGTCTGAGTCAAGGCAAGCTAAAAGGACATTTCAAGACAAGTCAAATATTGACGTGGTACAATGGTGATGCTAATGCTAGAACCAGTATGAATAGTAGTGGTCGCAGTGCAACCATAGTGGGAGTATCAATAAAAAAAGGCTGATGTTCATAGCGGAAGTAAAAGTACTGATTTAAAAAAATTCTTGTAGTTATTATGTATAGTACAAAAATTTGTATTGCAAAGTATAAGTAAATAATACTTTATAAACTAGAGTTGTTAAAGCTACTTTAAATAAATTACAATAAACCAGAGTATTAATGCAAAATATGATGTTCATGACGGAAGTAAAAATAGCTATAGCACCTAGTTGATACGTTGAATTCAAATTACTCGAATAGAAGATAACCTCTAAGTACATTTTTGCATAATGTTTTTCGTATTTGATGTTTTTTAATGATTTGAAAAAATCTATCTTTACTTATTCTTGTGCAGTACAAATTTGTATTGTAAAATATAAGTACATAATATTTTATGGATCGGAATTGTTGAAGTTATGCTAAATATATATATGACAAGAAAACAAGAAGCTCATGCTAATGCTAACACCAATATTAATAATAGCGGAAGCAGTGCAACCACAACAGCAATACTAATGCAAAGGAAAATATTCATAACGGAAGTAAAAGTAGCCGTAAAGCCCCCTTCAAACGTTGAATTCAAATTACTTGAATACACGACAATCTATCAGCATATATTTTTATAAAATCATTTCTGTACTCAATGTTTTAGATTTTCTTGAATGATTTTAAAAAATCTACATGTAGTTATTTTTATATAATATACATTTATATTGTAAAGTATGAGTAAATAATATTTGTAAATAGTATTTTACAATAATTCTTTCAGAAAAAATTCTCCCGTAATGGTCTATTTTCGCCGATGCGTGAAGATGTCGACTTTGGTGGTCTGTATTTCCCAAAGAAAAACAAATTTTGGAAAACGATGAGGCAGACCCCCCTTTGTGTCATCTCAAGGACAACATACTGAATTTTCAGCAAAATCTCTGACATCACCAAAATCCAGCTTATCACGTGGCGTGAAATGACCCAGCTACGTTAAATAAATGGTAAAAAAACAAAAAACTTATGTTGATGCAAAGAACAATCTTCATAACAGGACTAAAAATAGAACCTCGTGGTATTTCGTTCACATGTTGAATTACTTTCATTCAAGACAGCCTGAAAGTGCATTTGAAGTCAAGTAAATTACTAGTTCACACTGTTCGAGTGCACTGAAATTGATTCCATTTATAAGAATAAAACAAGCCCGATTTAACAATAACACTAACCGGAACATAAAAGATCGGATGATTGATAATACAAAATATTGAAAATAATTCATAAAGATCTGAAACAATGGCACATTAATTGTGAAATACGACAGCTTATGACAGGAAAAGAATAGCTAAGCAATACCAATGATCTCTCAATGTTTGTGACCTCAACGTTTCGGGCGAAGACACGTAGAGACAAATAAATGGATTAAAGCTTCGTTCACAATATTAGAGTTACTTAAATTCTCTGGAATTCCAGTAATTAGAACTCAACATCGTTTCAAGCAACTTTCCATTTTTCAAACGATTCAATTTCACTTTCAACAAATGCTTTCGTGCAACTTCAATTCTAGCAATTCAAAATTTCAATATAAACGATTTGAATGTTGTGAACGAGCCTTAAGAGTCAACGAAGCGCACGAACGATCAAGAGTGACGTGCAAAAGTTCGGTTACTGGCGAGCTCTTCCAATCCATTGATAAAAGAGGCGCGCCAGCATTTTGACGGAATGCTCGCTGGCCCCTACGACCATTCTGCTCTGCTATCATGTTACTGCTCCCTTTATGTTAAAGGATGCTTAAAAAGTAATCTACAATATTAACACTAAATGTACCAGGCCCCCTTAAATAATTGATTTTGAAATTCGATTCAACCACGCACTTCTTCTCGTTTTCGTTAAAAATTAAAATTAAACTACAAGCAGTGGGTAAAAAACTGTCGCAATGAAAATGTTCTCATATATTAAAATTTATTCCAAAAAGGGAGGTAGATACAAAACTTTTTTAATCATTAATTTTTTGTATTATTATCGAAGTATTAATTTGTGTATTAGTTTTTATATTAAATTGACAATTAGCTATACCGAAATCATAAAGTATAACCTTTATTTCGTAACCGATAATTTAACTGGTTGCTCTAAGAATAACAATACCCAAACTACCGGTACAATAAGTATTAATAAACTTAACATACGATCTTGCATGGATCTTAAGAAAATACTACTGCCTCCTAACATTAAAGCACACAAACATATAGAATTTTTTTGTATCCACAAACTATAAGTTTAGATAAATGTATATATGTATACACAACTACATATTTATTGTTATTAAAGTTCGTTTAAGTTCTACAAATATAAGTAATTAAATATAAATGAATAAGAGTAAAAATGTACGAACGTAAATGTAAGATATATAATATAAGTAAATAAATATAAGTTGTATAAATTGTGGCCTACTATCTGATGTGCTCCAATTGGCTCTGCATAGCCTAAGGTTTCAATAGAAAAAAAATGTTCTGCTAACTCGAGCGAGCGAGCGTGCTCGTGTGTGTGCTGAGAGTGAGAGAGAGAGAGAGAGAGAGACCGCGACGAGAAAGGAGAAGGGAGAGGGGACGTAACGTGCATAATGCGGAGGCATCTTCGAAGGGGCATCTCAGAGCCTGAACAATTCGATCCCGTCACTTCACAGGAGAACGTTTTCTCGCTGTGTGGAAAGATCGGGCTGCGTCGTGTTATTGTAGAATGACCGTCAGATCATTGTAAAATCGATAAAAGCATTACCGAAATATATGCTTAGTGTTTTGTGGGTGTTTAAATGTTATTTTAAATTATTCTGTCTTTAATTAACTCTGGAATTTAATTAAATGATTTGAAATCATTAAAGTTCGAATTGGGTTGCGAATTCGAACCGCTTGAATGATTAGGATCTTTCCAATAAATTATAGATTGTATTCAAAGACTTCGAGTTACTAGATTTTGCATGAGATCCTGAATTTAGTTATTTAAAGCAGATAGCTAAAATAACTAAAATGAAAATAATTCAATAGCTTTAATTACATATCTCAAATAGATATTTAATCAATTCTGGAGGAACCAAAGAGTTGAATTTAAAGAAAAGTTCAAAAATTCAATAAGTTCAATATCGTATTCAAAGAAACATTTAATAAACTCTGAAGAAACGAATCAGTTGAATTTTTTAAAAATAAATAGTTAAAATAACTCGTTCTTAACGTTAATATTTCTTGCTGCTGCTAATGTTAATATAGTTTAGCGTCACTTTTGTTGACACAAAGGCAGGAACGACGTGCCAGATGTATCGGCAGTGTGGAACGTGCTTTATCGATGGTTGCACAATCGAAGGAATAAGAATGCGAAGTTGGCAGGTTTTCGGGGATTGTTGTTTCACAGTCCGGGGAGCACGTTCCTGCGCACTTAATCAGCATCGCTGACGACACACTACACTGGCGGCAATTAATATGCCGCTTGATCATCGGCCTCTACCAAATCCGTAAGCTCAATGACGCCGGAAATTCAGGGTGACTCTAAGACATCAGGCATTTTTCTTGCCTCTGACACTCAAAGCAAAGACGGTTGTTTCATAGTATTTATTGAAATTATTCTGTTGTTTAACTTTAAATCCGAAAAGAAGCGGGTTTTAATGTTATTTAATATTATTTATTCAATTTACTTTATTACTTTATTTTGATCTTCACAGCGAAGGCCATTCAATATTATTTATTGAGATTATTTTGCTCTTTAACTGTAACCTGAAAAGTGACAGCGATCATCCTCAAATATTTTGATCATCAAAGCAACAGGTCACGTAAAATTATTTATTCACTTTAATTTGTTGTTCGACCTTGATCCGTAAAGCGGAAACAGCAAAATAAAAGCGCTCCTGGATTACGAACGTGTTGCCACTGAGTTTTATTACCTGAGTGTTTTATTGTCGCTGAGTTTTATTATCTGCGGAATCAGCATTGTTGAACGGCAAACAATTTCGACATGCGAGGGTTTCGTGCTACGCAACTGCGCTACACGATTTTCCTCCGAGTGTTTTTCAACATTCGTGATGTGCAGTAGCGAACATATGTATAAATAGGAGCATTCTGTCTTAAGTAGTTCTGTGCTATAACTCAAACAACATTATTCTGTTGAAAACAAAAGGAACTTAGAACAAACGATGCTCCTTTACAGTGTTTTTCTGTTAATTTTTCTGTTGGCAATTATTGCTACAGTAGAAAAGTTTTGATTCAAAAAATTAATATTAATACATTGTGAAAGGAAATATTTGTAACAAAAACTATATCATGCTATATGAATATATATATCTGAAGTTTATAAACCAAAAATAATCTTAGATTTTGAAAACATGTTCTTATTCATTTAAAAGTACTAATACTTGTCAATAATATTTGGGGAAATTAATTACAACCAACGATGCTCCTGAACAATGTTTTTCTGTTAATTTGTCCCTTGGCAATTATTGTTACAGTGAAGAATCGGTTTAATATTCAGTGCAGTAACAAATTTTTCTTTAAACTAAATCGTTATTGGCATTCACATGCAATAGCATTTCTAATTGAGAATATGAAACAAATAAAGGTCCAGATTTTCGTTTACAAAATTGTTAGTAGTAGAAACTAATTGTAAGTAGCACTAACATTAATAAGAACGCTAATTCGACTTCTACATAGGTTTTTTATAGACAGGCATCATTCAGTGCAATGCTGCTTCGTTCGCTGTAGGTTATTGTAAGTCGAAACATGTGCTCGAAGAGTTTCAGTTTGTTTATAGCACCCGGAAACGTCATTGACGCAATACATATGTGATATGACACCTTTCTTCAAAGGCATAAGTATCGCATTGACAAACAATTCCTCTATTGTTTCCTGTAAACTCCTTCACGTCCTTTTGTTCTTCGTTAGCAAATAACGATTCATTAACGATTGTTTCTCCACATTAAAAATTCTTCGAATGTGTAAAAGGGAAGAAAGCAAACTTAACAAATACTTTTTGAATATACTTTATGAAAAAGTATAAAGAAAACTTATTCGTGTCATCTTTCTGTAATTTCTGTCTCTTTTTTCTTGATTAGCAAATGACAACTAATTAAAGAAAAAATGAAACGTTTACTGAAATGACATGGTTCGTTAGTAAATTTGGCTTCCGACCAAATATACGATTCAAATTTTAAAAACTTGAAAATTCTTAAAGAGTGTGAATGCAGCAAAAAATGTTTTAATTTTCACTTTTCCTTATATTGTTCATATTAATAGCACTTATATTGTACCATACAACTCCATATTTAACAATATTCCATTATTATTTCGTGCTTTTTCTTGTTTATAGCATGTAATGAATCATTAACTCTTACATTGCGTGATTGTGTCTACTCTTCATTGAATACCCATCATACTTGCGTGAACATTTGCTTTCATAACATAACAATATTAATTCAGTATGCTTATCTAGTATGCTGAACAAAACACATTTTTTCTGTTGCATAATTTTATTGAAAAAAGAACATTTCAGGACAACACGGAACTTTTCGTCCTCCAAATGTTCCAGTAGTTTCGAGCTTCGGAATCACCTGTTTAGTTAATTTCTGCTCCCCGGTTGTTTTGGCATCGTTCGTTTATAAAAAAATTAACAGACATCATTGCCGTTTCATTGCGTAATACTGCCACCACTTTTTTTATTGGGAATGAATTCTTTTGTTGTTTATCGTTCCATCCTGCTTGTTCAGGTATTAGCATATTTTTTAATTAATAATATTTAATAATATTAATTAATTTTTAACAATTAGCGGGACGCGAGTTCGATCCCGTCACCGCTGATTCTTCAGCACGTTCACGCACTGCGCGGGTTGGGTGGTTCAGAATCTACCTTAATAACTGCATCGGTTCACCGGTATGAGCACAAGTTTGGTGTTGTTTCCCCCTTCCCTACAAACGATCATACCGGTCGGTATGTCTATACCGCGTCGCAAACCCTGAGGGGAGGTCAACGTTAATGAAATAAACTAATTAACCAAATAATAATTAAGATCTTTGGATCATATTACATGTAACGTTGTTGTATAAATCATAGATAGCGGTGAGCATGTAAAAAATACGTATAAATACTTTGAACAAATTAACTTAGAAACTTGATAGCGGTTACTGATAGTAGCTTTCTTACTATTCTTCTTCTCTTCTCTTAGATAAAGTAAGATAAGAATACTTAACATAGTAGAAGAGAGATAGAGAGTAGTTAAAGTGCAATCAATCACCTTCTAAATAGAAATACATTTTCTTGTGTTCATCATAACAAAATACATATACATTTTTTAGAGGAGACAGTTTTCTTTTTTCAGAAAAATTATTCCAAATAATGCTGGGTGTGCCAATACTTTTTTTAGGCACTGAACTTATTCCTAGCACAATCGGTCAAATGACCAGTTATGAAGCAAAATAGTCTCAAATTGTTTCGATTTTGATATAGCTAATTGTCAATTTTATATGAGAGGTAATCAAAAAAGTATTCACACACATCCTATCTGTTGGAATACATTTTGACATAGAAGAAAGTTTTTTTAAATGAATTTACACATTTTCTTCAAAAAGACAGTATTCTTTTTAAGAGAAATTAAATATTCCCAGAGGAGAATGTTCTCTAGGAACTGCCACACGCCATTTTTTTTAAATTATAGAACTGCGAGATAAATTTAAGTATCATTGAATAACTTGGCTTTATTGAATGTTAATTATGTCTGAACCATCACTTGGCTTTCGTTTTCCATTAAAATACATTTCTATAATTGATCATTTTTAAATGACTTTGTGGAAGTTGGCAGGTTGGCATTTTAATACTTTTAGCGGGTAGAAATACATTTTCTTAAAAAAGAAAGTATTCGCCTTAAGAAAAATATAAATTTCTTTTGAGGGGACAGTTTTCCTTTTTACTTTACCTTTAAAAAGGAAAAGGCAATTTATTCTAAAAATACTGAGTGTGCCAACCGTTTTTCAGCCACTGTGAGTATTAGTTTTCAACGATATATTTTCTTCGAATACTCTTCAGAGCTTTGCAAATATTTCCTTCCGTAACATAAAAATATCAATTTAAGAATAAATTGATACAGTTTTAAATGCTCTCTGAGAAGTTAAATGGGTTTCCCTATATTTTGGTGAAAGTAAAATATTCTCAAATTGCAGTGTTTCGACCCTCACGAAATCTCTGTCTGATCCTTCGGTACTGTGACCCGCAACCCTCTTGCAAGCAGACCGTCGAAGGGGGCAGTGCATTACCTTGTAATCCCTTTGGAAATGTACCTGCCGAGGGTCTGGAATGTCTAGATAAGCCTTGTGTACTCCAGGTAAACGAGCACAGGTGCACCTGTCCCTTCGTCCTCCGAGCGACACTGCACTTTCTCAATGCTTAAACTAGCAACACTTTCAAACTGGCTTGTTTAACATTTCTGCATACATACAGTAGGTATAAGCAGTTTAAAACAGAATTTTTTAAACATGTTTTTTATATTATACTAAATTACGGCGTGCTAAAATGTTGAAAAATTTCCTTACTAGTAATAGCGTGGCAGACGAGCGAAAAATACGATTTAATATAAAAGCAAATAATATAAAAAATGTTCACTCAACCAAATTTTCCAAAGTATATTTTGTTAAAGAAGAAAATATTTTGATTTCAGAATATTTATTTTCTCTTCTCATTTTCCTATTCGTATTTATTTACTCTTTTTTATATCGAAATTTACTCCCCAAAAAGGGGTATGTGCGAATACCTTTTTTATCCACTGAATGACTCATTTTTAAAACGATTTAATTATTAAACCACCATTATTATCAACACGTTTACTTGACTCACCATTTGTGGTTCGAATACAATTTGGTCTTCAAATGAATACTGATAATTATACAATCATCCATACTGAACTTTTTGTCTATCTTACAGTAATATTGTTAAACGTGGACATTATTCGACTCATCCTAATTTAAGTAACTCGGCAACATTGAAACTGTCTGAACCTGCTATTCACTTGAGCTAAAATGTTCTTTTGCTGCTAATTTATAATTTTATTATTTTTCCTATTCTCGTTTATTATTGCTATATCCTACTGTTGTTTACTATCAGTGTTTCGCATTTTTGTTTATTACTCTCGATATCTTATAGTTCCAAAAACTTAACTTTTATTACATGCTTTTTTTACTACGTGTGTTACTGTTACGGCTACTCTTGTTTTTATTATTAATACTAGTATTTATAGTATTAATACTGTCTGATAATTCCCAACTTTTCTGATTTTCCGGATACTTTATGTTATTGATAATTAGACTCTTCGTCTTACTGTAAGTGTCATTGAAATTACACCCACACTATTCGAGTCATCATGAAGTCAAGTAACTCGAGAGCACTCGAGGAACGCGATCCTGTCACTTACTTGACTCGGAATGTCCTTTCAGGTTACCTTGAATTCAATTAAATCGAAATCGACGTGTAAACGAGGTTTTACTGCTACTTTTACTTCGGTTGTTAATACCGGTTTTTGTATTACTGTTGCTACTGTTCTTACACTGTTAAATAGCACACACATCTTAAAGACGTCTTCTTTATGAGATTTCCATGTTTACACGTTTTATAATATTTGTAGGACATTTTAAAAATGTTCACATTTTTTTATTTTTAAAACGCCTACGATACGTTATCTTTACGACTGAGTCTTTGCGGTATTCTTAGAGCGTCGCAAATACGTTTTCACAACGTCTGAACTTTACATTTTTCAATTGTTTTAAAGATGCCTTTAATATACGATTGTTTGTTAATTGCACATTGTTCCAATAGTATGTACATATAATCTCGAAATAGGTTGTTATCTCCAAAGCAAACGTTGTTTTTACTGAATTAACATTTTGAAATAATGCTTTTAGAATATAGTATAATTATATATATTGGAAATCCTTATCATTCACGTATTAAAGATGTATTTAAAACGACTGCCACATGTTTTTTTGCAGTTCGGTCAGAACGTGTTCTAGATGTGTTAGAGATCTATTTGTAACGTCTTTTATATGGCCCTACGAACATATTATCGACGGCTTTAAAATATTCCATTTTATAACTTCGGACGTTTGTTAAACATACGTAAGACATTTTTGGAATATTGGTGGACATCTTAAAGACGACGCGAATATCTCCATCGGACGTTTTAAAGACGTTTTCAAAATGCCATTGTGTTGCCTGGGCAGCTATTATTACCTGCACGTTTTGCTTGACTTATCGTTTGTGCTTCGAAGTTATTGTGGTCTTGAAATAAATTTCATTTTATTTATTGTCGTATCGACTGCTTTGTTATTAGTGTTATACGCATTTTGTTTATAATATACATGATTATAGGGTTTCGTTTAAATTATCTTTTTTCTATTACAAGTACAGGGTGATTCACTTGCCTTTGAATCGCCAATGATGGATATAGGCCATTGAAAATGATATAATTATACGGTGTTGAGTAATTTTAATATAAAGGAGTATTTACCGAGTTTTTTCCACGCACTGACATTTATTTATAATATCAAATTGTACCAATAATGGAAATAATTGGAACTCGAGTGTGAAGGGGATGATTAAAAGGCAAGTGACTCACCCTGTACAATTTACAATTTGGTGCTTTATTTGTGCGTCTACAGCACTGAATTTTTCTTTCATTTTAATCCAAGAAAAAAGCTGTATAATTTTGTTCAAACTTTGAATTCAAATTACTTGGTCACGTATTTCGTAGTAGTATTGTACATGAATCCAGAATTTATTATGTTATTATTATTAATATTATTATACTATAATTGATCAGCTGTGTTGTTATATAACCATTATTGTCATTCGTTTGATCTATTATTGTTACTGCCAATATTAATTTCCATATTTATAATATACTACTTTTAATATTTCCTTTCAAAACATGCATTCGTTACTTATTAAATTTGTGGAATCGAAGTATCGCTAAATGCTAATACAGAATATTCGGAAATAAATAAAAATTGGAAAGTACGATGTATAATTATACAAACGACCATATACATCTTTAACCCAAACGAGTGAAGTCCCAACATTAATACAAGTTTGTTATTAATAATTATTATCGAACGAAATTCAAACATTAATGCGTATTTCGTGTTAGTAATTTTTATCAGTTAGCGAATACGATTACTATGGCAAATGTTGGAGCGTCAGTAACCTGAAACAGGATTCACGTCAAGAAATAGTTGTGTCTGCAAAAAATTCATCTGCAAACGAAGCGCTATTTTAACCGTCGTACTTAACGGGTTTTTGATTAGTAGTAGTACACATATGTGTACACGTAATTAGCATAGCGAATGCCTGTGCGTCTGTAACGTTGCGATTCACGGTCGAGTAATGTGTCTACAGGAAATACATCTGCAAATTAATGCTTACGATGCGTAATTAATTTCTCCAATTGTTATTGAAAAATACTAATATGTAATCAGTAAGGAATTTTGTAGGGATCAAATGTATTACTAGCATATACTTGGTAAAATTGTTAAAAAATGAAAAAAAAATGGAACTTTGATCGAAGATTATTTCTTATTTATAACCAAGATATATGTATAACTTATATAAAATTGTATATTACAACGCGCTGTTTTTTTAGTATCAATAACAATTTGGCAAATATTTTTTTTTACCTTCTAAAAAATATGTTAATATTAATTCAGAAGGAAATTCTTCGTATTTAAATGCTAGGAGAAAATGAGCTAGTTATAAATAAATCTAGATTTTTTCACAATATTAACCACGACTTTTTTACTGTTAACTTTTAATTAACAGACTTTTTATGAGAATAATATTATTTGCGTTATGCTCAAATGTTGGAAATGTTGGAAAAAAGTAGCGCTTCTGCATGCCACGAACTCCTAGCATTAATAAAACTCAGATGCTGAACTACAAATAAATAATATCGAATAATTCCAAAATATAAGAAACAAATTGATATTACAGTTGTTTCTCCATTTTCGTTCAATTACTTATTACCGACTAAGCATTTCAATCATTTAACAACAAGAGTAACAATAACCACAACAGTAACAGTAACAAGTATAGCAATTCTCACATATACATATTATTATGTTTAGAGTCCTTGAGAAACATGCTAGTTCTTACCGAGCATTTTCTACAGCTCCTTAATGTTTATGCTGGCATGAAATATTGCTACTGTGGATTAAAAACAGTACTCGCACACACCCTTTTTCTTGGACTAGATTTTTATATAGGAGAAAGAGTATTTTCAAGTAAAACGTATTTTCTAAGAAAGAACGGTTTTGTCAGAATGTCTTCTCTTTCGAAGAAAAAAAATAATTACAAAAATCTGGGAATGCGAATACTTCTTTTTCCGACTGTACATGATGCTCGTACGTCGATGACAGAGGGCAAACAAAATAACATTGCGGATGATATAAAAATATTTAGGAATAATGAGCAACAAAAATGTCTTCGGTGTTTCTCCAGCGAGGATACAGCTTTACGGCTACTGTTGGCGTCGCCGTTATTATTGTGCGCTGGCCCAGCGTCGAATTGAGTTTTCGGCGCAGCTCCGAAATATACATGGCGTGTCGGCCGTGACAAAGACGCCGACCAGTTTACAATGTAGCAGAGAGCTACGCTGTGGCTTCTTACAGCCGGCGCGGAGCAGGTAGCGGATATACCGGGTGTCCCGAAATTCGACACAAATTCAGGTGCTAATGTGTACTCGAACTATTTCGCAAATCTACTGGACTGGGATTGTTAACATGTATTGGGAATATAATAGAAATGTACTGAAAACGTGTTCAACTTTAAGTGTTAACTTATACTGGAAGTACGGGAAAATATGGTATTGAACTTTGAGTGCCAAAATGTACTCAAAATGTATTGCAGGTTTTCTAAAACGTAAGTGCTAACATGTACTGAATATATGAAAAAGCGAGATCAAACTCTGAGTTCCAACATGTACTAGAAATGTACTTAACTATGAGTTCAAACATGTTAAAAAAATGTACAGTAAATCTACCGAAGTTCTGTAACAGATAACATGTACTGAAAATGTGGTGATTCGAGTGTTAAGATGTTCTTAAAATAGATTGGATATTTATTGAACATGTACTGACAGAGTACCAACGTGTACAGTAGTATATCCCTTATCTAAGTCACGTTATTCGAATTTTCTACTATCCGAACACTCAGTTATATTATTTTTATGATTTTCTTCAAATACATGAAGACTGCTGTCAAGACAAATAAAATAATAGTATAACAGTGTTCAAATAGCAAAAAAATGCCGATAATGTGATTCGAAGAATTGAAATTCTACTGTACTGAACGTTTAAATGTTCTGCACGGCGAAGACCTAACTGTAAAACTTGCACATACTTCGCTCGCATTTGTACTTCGGTCTTTAAATTACTAGTTGTAGTCTGGCAATCAATGCATGCAGAAAACACACAAAACACAAACCAGTCATTATCTACATGACATATGATTTTGAGTCTTGCTACGAACCAGACGACGATTCGCCAGAGTTTTGAATCAATTCGAATTTGTATTTTATACAATTAATCAATAAAACTCCAAAACCAATTTTGATAAAACTTTCACTGCTCTATTATTTGAAGTTTTGGAAGTATTATAGGTTATGTTATTACGTTACGTCAATTAGGACGCAGCATAACGATGTATGAGACTTGAATTATAGATATAGAGTGCTAATATATTTTCGATAGAATCAGAATCTTGCGAAATAACTCAATTTCATCATATTTATTGCTACCTTAGTCGTGTTATTGTTTACACAAACCCGTAGATGAGCATTGATAGGTTCTACGTGTTGCAAGCAATTATTAGTTAAACTGGAAAATAAATTCACCATTGTTCTTTAAATTCAATTGTCATTGACGTTCACACGCAATGCCACTGATAGTACGGAATATTAAGAGTAGCAAATAAACGGTAGGATTTTGGTTTACTAAATTACTAGTAATACTAATATCTTTTTGTAAAATCCATAAAAAGGACGGATAAATTAACGATAATTAGTAGACTTTTCTTATGGACACATTAACTCACCGTACTGCTCCTTCACTTGCTCCGGCAAAGCACGTGCATTAACTAATTAGTGTAATTAATAACCACTGTTCGAAACGTTTATGTGCTTCGCTCAATATCTTGTGTTACGGAACACCTGACTTTCCGTATTACCATTTAGCGTAACGCGCAAGAGTTCGAAATGGAAAACTAATATTTACAGTGGGTACAAAAAGTATTGGCATATGCACTTCTTTTCGAATACATTTTCTTATGAAACAAAACTGTCTCCGTTAAGAATATTTATTTTTTCTTACGAAGGATACTTTTTGTTAAAAAAAAACGTATTCCTATTTAGAGAAAAGAGTTTCCGCCAATAACATAATTTCTGTAATATGCTAATTATTGGAAATATCGTAATGAAACTTACAGTATATTTATAATAGTCATATTACAGTATTTACCTATTATTAAACCCCATTTTGTATAAGGAACAAATGATCAAATTTCTTTTTATATTTCAATTTATAGTTTTTGAAAAAAATTGGTATCTAAGAAAAAAATTGCCAAATTCTGCTCTTTTTTTACAATTCTAGTAAAGCGACAGGTGATTGAGGGGTTGTACAGTTGTGTATAAGGTCATGGCTAAATATTGGAGAGGACAGCTGATGTATATCTACGTATGTATAGTGGGTTGGAGAAGTGGCCGGCTATCTAGTGTAGGTTTCAGGTTCTACCTTCTACCTGAAGTTAAAGCCTGCCGGTGCGAGAGGAGAGTTCCGAGTGTCCCGCTATTCCTTTGCCGGGTCGACGAACCGCACTCTCTATGTATATACAGGGTCACCTGTAAACCACTTTACCGCCAGACACTCGACTCCTCTTCGACTCGCGCTGCTCCTCATTCCTGCTTTGCACTTCTCAACTTTATACTTCTCGGAATATTGAACTGGATGCTCGATTATACCAAGTAATCGGTGCACATCGTTAATACATTTTTCAGATGATAGAACAATTAATAATAATGAACAGAAGTACCATTGATTTATGTAAAAGGAATAAAAACGCGAAACATGCAGAATAAAAAGACAAAATATATTTTTGAAAAAATAAACATCAGATATAAAATAATGTAAAAAATGTTTTTCTACTCATTCCTGCTTTGTACTTCTCAACTCTATAATTCTCAGAATAGTGCACTAAAAGCTCGATTATTCCAAGTAACCGGCGGACATTGTTGTTCGCTTAAGCAATCTTTCGCATAAAGAACAATGAATAAATAAAAATAATAGTAGAGCAACCGAAAATTAACTAAAAGCTTAGGTGGGCCAATCTTGAAGAAATATTACTGATTTACACATGACGAATAAAAGGCCAAACCAAACAGGGTTTAAATTTTTAAACAGCAAACACCGGACATAAAATAATATTAAAAAAATGGTTTAATCGATTGTTAATAGAAAACAGTGAAAATAAAAGACAAATTAAGTGAAAATGTCCATCGACTTAATTCATTTCTTCTGTAATGTTGCCAGTTTGCCTTTTTCAATTACCCTGTATATTTCATTACGGTATTTCCAATAATTATCATGCTAGAACAATATCTGTAACTTCTCCAACATTTAGCAATTACTTTATACAGAACTATACAGCCTGTCAATCTTCCTGTTATGCACGTAGAACCACAAAAAAGTGGCTATATTTGACAATTGTTACCTTACACAAAATCCGGCTTTCCGAAAATTCATGATGCGCTTGCTAAAGTGTATGGTTTCAACCATAAACATACTGTAAATTTCATTACGATGTTTACAATAAGTAACGTAATATAGCAACATCACTCAAACTGTAATCTCCTTTAATTTTATTTTTAATGAACCAAATAATTTTTTTTATTTGAGAGATAAATAAGGCTACTTGACTTTGGAACCGATTTTGTACATTTTGATTGTAGCTAAAGATATTTGTCTGAACTTACCGATCATATTTTTTTGAAAAATTTTACACAATTTGTTTTCTAAGAAAAATCTGCGTTCATAGTCAGATAAATAATTATATTAACACGATCTTGTGAAAATTCCAACCAAATCGATTCATTGGTTGATAAGATATAATGACGACAGTTTTACGAATATTGCTATAGAATGTTTGATATTGCGAATATGAAAATAAAATTTAGATAATAGCTAGTCCAAACTATGTACTTTGATAAGTATAGCATAATGAGTTTTCACTCAAAAATGCTATCTGTAAGAAAAAAAATAACAAGTCTTACACCGTTTTTGCAATTCTACTTGTATGATAAATTTGCAATGTTTTACGCAAAGATAAAGTAAGACAACTATCATAAAAATGTAGGACAAAGAATATATTATTGAATATATGATAATTGAACTGAACTAATTGTTAATTAAACAATCAATGAATTCCTTTGCGAAAATGTCGAATATCACAATAACTATATTAAGTTAAGGACAAAGAATACATTGTCGAATTTTTGGATATTTGACTGAACTAATAACAACTTAACATTCGTAATCAGCATGTTACCTCGTCACACCTAACAATAGTACGAGTGAATTACAAAATGCAAATTTTATTAAAGAAAAGCTACACAATGAAACAATATGAGTTTTAATATTTAGTTTTTCTTATGGAAAAGGCAATATTCTGGAGCTTATATAAAAACATCGTCAAAGTTTTATTTAAACAAGTATGACCGATAATTTACTTTCCATGACTTTTGTGTAAATGCACTGACTTGATTACTCCAGTTGCAATAACGAACTGATTTGAACGTGGATGGAACTTTATTAAATTTTATTGTATTAACTATGACTTGTTAAAACTTTCATAGAAACCGTAAAGATTAAGAATCTTATCAGATATGTGTACACTAAATTTCTTGAAAAAAATATTGAAAATTAATAGAGTTATTGTGGAAACAGTGAAGCTATGTTCTCACTGCAAACAAATTAATTTATCGGCCATGTTCTCCCGTGTAAAATTCTGACAATTTTTTTATTTAGTTCACAGTATTCAATGAAAAAAAATCGAAATAATTCATCCTATACTTTTTAGTAAATAAATGTTTAAGAACACTCGTTTTTCTGGTGGTCACAAAGATATGTGCTCGTTTAATGACACACGAATATTCACACGCAGTATGCATGTGAAACTGTAACTATCATTAATCCCTGACTTCTAGAAACAGGATCTGTGGGATCCAGCTACATGTTCGGTCCTGTCTATTTGTTACAAGCATAAATCTCTTAGTCTCCCGAGAAGCACTGCTTTTATTACTACGTGGCAAACGATGTTTTACAATCAACATTAGAAAACACTCAGAACATTGCATTATGTGTGCAGATATGTATTTTTATATTTCAATAAATTAAAAAAGGCATTCTAAGATGGAAGAAAATATATCTTGCCGTAAGAACTGTAACTCACAAAATAAATAGTAAGAATATAAAAATAGTAATTGTAACATTTTGGATTGAAAGAATTTTTTAGATAATTCTATTAGATTAACATATCCAATTTCAAAAGATTACAGTTGCAAATAGCAAGGTATTATTCCGAAAATCCTATTGTTACCGCAATTAGATCCGTTTAAAAAAATAGTTCGTCATTTTTATTACTTTTTCTAATATTCATATTGTACTCTTCAATAACCCTTCAGTTTTCAAGTCGACCCATAAGATCTATTTTGGTGTTGAAATGAAGAGAATCTGTTCTGTTGAAGCTAATATTATATACATATATTATGCATAGAATATAATATTACACATAAGGTATAAGAAGCATAGAAAAGTTACGAAATAATCGTGTATAATTAAAATAACTTGATAATTTATAATTATTCTGTATATAACAGCTTTACTTATTGAAGGGAATTGAATCACCCTGTACAATATAATATTCTCTCCAGTAGGTTATTTTATACATAAAATATAATTTCCATTATATGTATAATTAAATACGTGTCTGATCAAAAATGGGTCACCACATTTCCGATAATTAATTAAGACAACTAGATAATTTGTCATTATTCTCAATATGTATAACAGTTTGTATTCAATAGTGGCAGTTAAAGGCAAGTGAATCACCCCGTATAAAAGGCAATGCGCTTTCGTAGGCGGTTTATTGAGTTCAAGCTGGCATGAATGGTTCGATAATGTCTCTTATGTAGGTCACAAAACTGACACGCAATTCATAAAAAAGCGATTTTGCGGGAAAACTGGTTCAACATTAAACGTACAGCCACTTTAGAAATATCTACTGCTCCAACAACCGGTAATAAAATAAAAGTCATATTTTTCCGATTTGGGTGGAGCTACTTGTTAATTTAATAAGAAAATAAATGCACAACATATTATTTAGATTATAATAAACAAAATGATATATTTTTATTTTTATTTCTAGCAAAGAAGAACAAAAAGAGGAAAAACTCTTGACCGAACGTGGTACATTTCGGATTAAATCTAGGAAAGTCGACTTTTCCCAGTAACGCAAAGGCAGCCTGCGTGGGAGCCGCTATTGGCGGCGGCGGCTGAGTGGCTCTGAAAAACACATATTCGGCTGTTCGGCTGGCCTTATCGTTGGGAAGATGCATTCCAACGCAGCCGGCTCTCTTCGAACACGGACGAGCGCCCATTCAGTACGAGTTGTGCCGCTGCGCCGAGCGAGAGCGACTGTCTCTCAACGGAACGGCTAAACCTCCTTTCACACTACAGGTTACGTTAACTCGGCCGGAAGAGCAAAATTACGAATATTTTTGTATTGTTTAATACTATACTTTATATATATCATATACAAATAGCAATTTTAATTACTGTTTTATATAGTCTACAGTGTCTTCCCTTTTCAATAAAAAAATTACAATGATTCACCCTGCAATCTTTTGTAAGTAAATTCTTCGGAAAGCCCTTTTTTCTGATTGTTAGAAATTCATCTACTTTTCTATTACTTCACGCTATATCTTTGATATATTGTACTATCCATTTTGAATTTAGACCCATTTTTTGAGAATCCAGAAAAGCATATTTAATGAATTTTTTGTAATTAATGTCTAACGCATTACTGAATATCTTCAATGAAGGAATTTGAAGAGAAATGTGTAGCACAGCACGAATTGTACTATTAATTCACGATTTATTCACAATTTAAAAACTGTGAAGTCCAAATATTAGAAAATCTAACGAAACAAATTTTCAGATTTGTTTTATAATAAACCATAACGAATTGCTGAACACCTTGAAGTAAGGAATGTCGAAAACAATAGTTACATTTGGTGAACAAAATTATTATTCATTACTTTTCAAATGACTTGTTAAGTGTTACACTCGCCTAGTATTTATTTTCGCCTGCCATCATCAAGGGGCTGACAAAGGTACGTCTATCAAAGAGATTTCTATTCCGCACGCCCCTTTTGTTAATAATAAGATGCAAAGTTCGAGGAAAGCGCGACAGCACCGCCGAGTAAAGGTCGTTTCACATTATACAATACGTTAATGTCACAGGTGGGACAAACAATGTTACGTCAGTTTTGCTATCAACCCAAATTATACATACTTCTGACAATATTGCAACATTACGTTAATATTACCCACATTTGTTTTGCAGTTATCAGTTACACTTGCTTGCAATTTATCATTGAACTATCAAAGAAATATATGCGCCAAACGTAGCCAATATTAATTTTCGGATGTAAATGAACAATTAATTTGAATCTTTTAAACAAATCGAGTTCCGTTTTCATTACATGAAATAACATTAAATAATAATAAAAAAGAATTGTTTCCGTTTGTACTTTAAACAGAGACAAAAAAGCAAGTGTATAATTAAATCAAATTTTAGTCATTTGAAACTTGAAACCCAGCCAGGTGACCAGGCGTGGTACATTTATTCTTATATTCTAATGCTAACGCCAAACGTGAAGGTAATTGTCAATATAATATAAACATTACTAATATACTTTCATTTTTATTTTACAACATAGTGCATAACTAATTCAACATTTAAAATCGGGCCTGGTACATTTTTTATTCTGTACTAAAGTTCCCGTAGCGTGTAATGTAAATGATGCTTAACACTTAAAGAATCAAAAAATAATATATTTTCATTTTTATTTTACAACCTAGCATATAGTTAAATGAAATTTTAAAATCGATTATTTGACCGGACCTGGTAAACTTTCTATTTAGTGTTAAAGTTCAGGCAGCGTATAATGTGAACGACGCTTAAGAGCGAGCGGCTGCGAGCTACGAGTGACTTGTAAAGAAGAGAGGGAGAGCGGGTGAGTTCGGGGAAGAACTCGGTTGGCACAATGTCGTAGTCTATCCTGGTACTACCTGCCTCCTAGGAGTCGCGGGCGTGTTAGTCTGTGTACGTGTGTGTAGGTCGAGCGTTTGCGTCAGATATATATCTGCTGTTGGTACCTGGGACCGCTAGCCACTCTGCCCCGTTCCATTCCCCAGCCTGCCCTTAGTACCTTTCAAAAGTTCAGCCACCACTTTCCTAAGAGACTCTATTAGTTCTATTATGTCAATTCGTACTCTTATGCAAGCTTGCAGTTTTTCATTTGAATAGTAAGATTCACTTTTCATGCTAAAATCAAAAGTGTACCAATGATATTGTTTTTAATCGAAACCATGCATTTTTATAGACAGTCAATCGTGTTCAAATTTACGGTGGATAAGGAAAAGTATTCGCACATGCTCCTTTTTAAGAATAAATTTTGATGTAGAAGAAAGTTTCCTTTTAAGAGAAAATTAACGTTCTCAAAATCTGGGTGTTAAACTGCCTTTAGTAAAATTCACATATATTTCTGCATTTGAATAAAATCAAAGTAATGGTATTCGATTATACTAACGAAAAAACTAGTAACTAATCAAATAGATAACATCAGTAAAAGAACAATAACATTTAAAATTAAAAGAATTATTTAGGTAATTGGGATTTTCACTTGATATGAGTATTTTTTACCGATTTTGAAAAGGAGAAGGTACTCAATTCGACCGCTATATTATTATTCTTGTTAAATGCATAACAATATTCGATGCAAGGAAATATGTACTAACATAAAATTAGTAACTAACAATTGTAAGTTAAGCGTTTACGTGACCCCTTAGTTCTTTTAAAAAAGTTCGCCTACTACTACCTTCTTATGAAACTATTATTATGCTATGAAACTATATCATACTATTATTTGTGTGTTATTTACTATTAGGTTAGATTTATAAATAAAGATTTATTTTGTTTTCCCCCCAAATCTTAATAAAAATTCCCAGAACACAACTATTAATGTTGTATAACTATACTAAGACAAATAGTAATGTTGTTTAATACTTGAATATTCAACTGAAGAGATAATTAAATAAATAGTCAATTAAAAAAACCTGTATAATATCAAAACGTATTTTTCAGAGCTGAAGAACAAAATGGTCAAAGTTCGCATAAAACACGTATTAATTAAAAAAATCTTAATTAAAAACTACGAAAAAGGCTTCGATCTGCCTAAGATTCATATAAAGTCGATCGTTTGCAATGACATTTATCTACGGTATTACACCGAATACAAATCTTTGATTGCCATTGATTGAAATTATCCGTTGCAATTAACAATCTGTACTCTGTCCATCTCTTAATTACCACTAGCTAGAAATTCGTGGAAAAGACAGCTGAAGCCGAGTGAGACTTATCCTACGTGTGAGTACTGGCTGATTCTAGTTGATTAAATTGCTTAATGATGCTTAATTTAAGCATGAGTAACCATTATGCCAGCGTGCCACTTTCATTCGTTTTCTTGTGGATACGCGGAACTTGAATTTTAAGATAGCTGTGGTGCAAAACCACTTTGCTTGTGAATTACCTTGAGTTTTTCTAAAGTATGCAGGAAACTATCGTCTAATTATTCATGTAAGTTTGAACACACCTGACATACTACAAAAGTGCATGGTTTCGACTAGCCAGTATCTTTTGCGCACTTTTCGTTTTAGCACCAAATGATAAATATAATTATAGAGTTACAGAAGAGCATGATATATAATACTAAACAAAAAATTGACAAAACTATTTCATAATTAAAAATAATTTATATTGCAATTATGAAGAGAGTCATTTTTTTTAAAGAGAAATGACAGAGTTCCCACGATAACCGCGCCACTCAATATTTATAAGTATAATATAATATGTGTAAAATTTCTATGTTTAAGGGTGCAAAGTGTACAAAATACAAACTTATTGAAAAATGGAACAGCCAATAACTTTTATTAAATATCTACATAAATCTGCAATTCTAATTCCTTTATCTCGATCGTAAAATCCATTTTGAAAGCATGGCAGAAATATTGGTGGCATCTTATTTTCCGACGACTTACTCCGAATGGACAGCACCGTGCTAAATAAAATATTTTACTATTTCATTTTAAATACATATATACATTATGTATATAATATAATGTTATGTATAATGTATAGGATGTAGAAAAATATTGGGTGATTTTTGTGTATAATTAAAATAACAAGATAATTTAGAATTTTTTGTATAACAACCTATACTCGCCAGTAGCGATTCAAATGCAAGTGAATCACCCTGTACATGGAAGCTAACCTGCTTTTACCTGTTTCTACCTACGCACCGAGTATACCGTTGCCGTATTCTCTTCGTGTTCTATTCCATTTAATAGTCACCTCTTGTATCACTATTCCCTATTCACTTAATAAATTATTATTTCTTTACTCCCATTTTATTCTTCTCTGTATGAATTAATCAGTTCGGTAAGATGCAAGAGATGCCATGTACTGCTACTACAACAATAATGAACTGAATATACATTAAATCATGTATATTGCAGTATAGTTAGTGTAATAATAAGTTAGTTATTCATTTATTCTATTATTATTCCATTACTAGTATTTGGGGCGTCAGTATGTATAATATACTGAAAACCTGTTTCTTTTAACTGCCTTTACCTGCGTACTGAGTATACCGTTGCCTTATTCTCATCTTTCTATTCTATTCTATTTATTATTTACCTTTGTATCACTCTTGCACTATCATTAGTTGCTTCCTGCACTCTGACTTATACCGGCTAATTGTAAGTCTAACCGTCTGCCAAACATATAATATGATACTATCATGACCAACTGAATCTGATTGTTAGTAGCATTATTTATACTGTTATATATATATTTCTATTGATATAAATACAATACATTTCTATTGATATAAAATAATAGACAGCATAAGTTCCAATTTTAAACATTTTTTATAAATTTAAACATTTTAAAATTTATGTACCAAATTTTATACAACTTTATTCTATGTTAACATTTTTATGGGCAGATATATTATTACATTAACCATAATATAATACACACGATTTCACTCATTCTCAGACTTAGTATTAAAGTTATTATAAATTATATGTATATAAAATTATAGTAACTTTCAGTATACATAAATGTGTCTTTCCTCTGCAGCCCCCTATAATATGTATACAGATGGATATATATATATGTATAAAATATATTAAAATAGTTTTATCAGTCGTAAGTCGTAATACATTCATATGTCTTTGTAAAATAAGATGCAGCTGGTACTTAGTACAATATTCTTTCTGGTAGGCTAGTTTATATACATAATATATGTATATATATAAAAAAGTATTGGCACGACCAGTATCTTTATAATAAATTTTCTTATAAAAGAAAACTGTCTCTTCTGAGAAAATTTATTTTTTCTTAAGAAGTACACTTTCTTCTTCAAGAAAACTTTTTTCTATTTAGAGAGAAAGGGGTTATTCTTTAAGAAAACACTTGATGTGCGAGTACTTGGTTCATCTATTGAATCTGATTGTGGATGGAATTATACAAGGGATAAAAAAAGTACTTGCATACACCTCTTTTTGCTGTAAATTTTGATATACAAGAAAGTTTGTTTTTCAAGAACGCCAAATTTTCTTAAACAAACAAATTTCCCTTGTAAGAATGTTATATACCGCAGTATAGTTATTGCAGTAAGAAATCTTTCGTACATAATTTATTGAATCAAAGCTGGTACGAATGGTTCAATAATATCTCCTCTGTAGGTCATACAAATTTCAAACAATTCGCAAGAAAAGTAGGTTCGCTCGACAACTAGCATAAGTGGGACACCCTGTATACTAGCGTCCGAAGATACTACCGTATTTCCGCCGCCATTCAAGTGCCAGTTCTTGCTGTATAGCCCAGCTCACTGAGAAAGAGCTCAATGAACAATTGTCATTAACACTAGAACTATCGAACCGGTGAAAATTACCCAGTTACTATTTACAAATTGTGTGTTTATTCGCAGTGCATAATACTAACTTATGCTTGTGAGTTCATGCACCAATTTTTGTAACTATTTTAAATATACAGGATACTCCATTTTAAACAACGCTCTTAAATTCCTGTTAATTGCAGTTTTAAAGCTTATTTAATTTTTAAATTGTTATTATTGTCATTCAACTGCACAAAATTATATCCTCATCAACGCCTCACAATCTCATAAAAACAATGAATAAAAATGTCAAATATTATTACCTAAGAAAGGCTGATACCTGAATGAATTAACCTGAATACAACTATAAATAACAAAAATTCATTACAATATATCCGCAACAAACATGGTTGCAAGAACTAATTATTTCTTAAATTAATTTATAGTTAACTTTGCCACAAACTGTTATCTGGGTCTGGCCAGACAGGATTAATAAATAAATGAATAGAGAAAGCTATAATTGGTACAACTCGGCTCTTTCCCACCCCCCATCGATGGGCAAGGCAACGGTCATTTAGGATGCATCGAATGAACACACTGTCAACGTGGCTCTCTGGAATACCTGGCATTCTCAAACCTCTCTTACTTACTTCCTCCCGCTTTCGCCCAACAATCCATTCGAATGTCGACACTCTTCCCCTGGATTCCGATGTCTATTGTATCCGAGAAGAAAGTGTCGACAGCCCGAAGCGACAGTGCACTATTGGTGATAACCAGCAGGTGCACTTATCCTTTCGAATATTAAATGGTGTGATGAGTTAATTTGAGTTGAGTCAATACACAGTTTAAATAATCGAAAATATATTCATTACTATTTTCTCTACTTGGAGTTCATGTTTTTACCACTAAACGCACTATACGCTCGGTTTTAAAATTTGAATCAATTATGCACTTATTTTTTCGTTCTTGTTAAAAATAAAAATTAAAACATACATTTAGTATTATTACCTAATTATTGTTGTATGCATTAGTTTTCATATTAAAATCGCAGGCTCTTAATAAATTGACAGATAATTAATTGACTCTTTCTCTGGATTCCGATGTCTGTTGTATCCGAAAAGAAAGCGTCGACAGTTTGGACTGACAGTGCACAGAGATAACCAACAGGTGCATATATACTTTCGTCTAGTAAATGGTGTGTCGAATTAATTTAAGTTCAGTCAATGGAACAAAGTCTTACTTGTGCCAGTTGGAGTTTAGTTTCCGTATTAAATTGACACTTAATTGATTCTTAATAAATTCACAATTTATTGACTGTTAATTAATTTACTTTTTTCCTATATTCCGATATTTATTGTACCCAAAAAGAAAGTGTCGACAGTTTGAAGTCACTGTGTACTGTTAGAGAAAGCTAACTTATTGATAATAACTTAAATGATTTAATAAGTTAATTCAACTTGCTCGTGTTCGTTCACTACTATGTTCTTTAATTATAGCTCATGTTTTTAACTGAACGTACCATGCCCAGGCAGTTAATCGGTTATAAAATTTGATTCAACAATGCACTTATTTTTTCGTTTTTGCTAAAAGTAAAAACGAAAATATCTAGTTTTGTATTACTATCCAAATGTAATTTTCTGCAATAGTTTTCGTATTAAACAATTATTAGCCAATTAGCCCTGTCCAAATCGGAAAAACATCATCTTTATTTATTTATTTATATCAAAATTACTGGTACGTTTAATATTAATAATAGAAAAAATAATACATGAGTATTCCTGCGCAGGGTGACTCATAAATAATACACGTGTGTCGATAGTTTGAAGTGACAGTGCACTGTTAGTTATCTTCGCAATTTCACTTGGAATAGTAAATGATGTGATAAGTTAATTTAAGGAAAGTTAATATTTATACAATGTAAATGCGAATATGTCTACTCCTATGTTGTCAAGTTGGTGCCCATGTTTTAATAATAGATAGATAAATAAAAAATGTATATTATGATGCAGGGTGACTCACAAATAATATATTAAAGATAAATAATTTTTAATTAATTAATCAATAGTAAATGACAAATATAGATTAAATAATATTGTAAATATTAAATAAGCATTTAATATAATTTACTATTAAGTGCTAATTCGTAATAATAGAACAAGCAGTATTTAACAGTAAATTATAATGTATACCAATCATTTTCTTTTTGAATCAGACTACATATTGAAATGAATAGAAATAAAACTATGTTTTATGATAACACTCGAAATTCCCAAAAACGAGTTTACTTTGAAATTCAACTGAGAAATAGAATGTGGATGTGACACCCAATATACAACTGTAAATAACATAAAGAAATAATTTGCATCATTGTAAGTAAAACATTGTTCTTATATGTTGAACAATTACTTTGAAGCAGCCTATAGAATAAATTCGACAGGGATAAAATCAAGGAAGCAGAAGTTATAATCAATATTCTGTAGAAATCCTGATGTCTTCTATGAGATTCACGCCACAACTCGATATTCATAAATATTCGATGAAGTAGCCTTCACATTACGACATTCGACTATAGTCGAAGTTTTCAATTGCGAATAAATTATCATAAGAGCAAATAAATTCATAATAATGGCAAAACACTGATGAGCACTTATTAAGAATTTCCAAGTTGTTGAAATTATTTACGCAGACAAAACGGTTGTTTGTAATATTGTCAATCCAACTGAAAACAAATTATAGGCGGAAATTTTGTAGTTCATAAAAAACTATAGTACAGTATGCTGTAAGAATTCTATCATACTTCCGCAAACATATTAATTGAAAATATATCATAAACATACCAAAAAATGGAGACTTTTTTTGAAATTGCACTTAGTTTATAAGTTTTGAGTTTAGATAGAATTTTGGAATTCATTGGCACTCTATTATTGTTTTTGCTTCCTCTTTTCATCCGAGTATGTGTGCGTGAAAGAGAAAAGAAGACAGAATGAATATCATACTGTTTGTTCGTACAGCTGTTTGGGATTATCTCAGGGTCAAGGTTACGATTACGGCTGCCCGGAGAGAACTGCCTGTATCGTCTTAATCTGTTTTACTCTCGTGGTAACACACTCGTTACTCAAATAGTTGCCTGCAATCTCAACGAGTTTTTCCTAACATTCCTTTCCGGTGAATCAATATTAATCGGCTTATTCGCTGGGATATTCGGAATTCAAGCGGCTTTGACAATTTAATCTAGGTTTGCATCTTTCTTTCATCGAGAACATCTCGGAAATTGAAAGAGATACGATGTCCATCGACATAACATAAATTATTGTTATAGGTTGTTTCTACAACTTTTATTGTATATTTGTTGTGTCCACTCGAGCCGTTAGTCCGAAGATTTCAAGTTTAAGTTGAAATGATCTTACGCGAAACGAATTCCAAATTGCTCCTTCTTTCACCAAGAACATCTCGGAAGCAGAATAAGATACGAGGTCTGCCGATGTAACATAAATTATTGCTAGACAATTCCCCTGCAACTTTCGTTATACACTTTTTCCCATAAAGTGAACCTTTGGTCAACAATATCTCAAAAACGGTGATAGATACAAAATCAGTCGATGTAATAGAACTTATAGCTGGAGCTTTCGTCTACAACTTTTGTTGAACACTTTTCCCCCTAAAGTGAACAGTAAAAGAGATACGTGGGTGGGAGTGGAGTCCTTACCGAGTCGGATGGCAGAGACGGTCCAGGTAACGGTCACGAATAGAATGAGGAAAATCCACAACAGGTGGGTTAGATGATTGGGCAGAGTCCGCGCCATCGCGCAGCCCACTTACGCACACATGCACACCTGTCCACCACACACAGCCACACAGCACCCCACTTAGCCAGCACAATGAGGTTCTCAGCTTTGACTGCTGATGGTATACCCTCCACCTTTGCCGCACTCTATCTTCGAAACTATCCCAATTTCCAGAAAAAAGTACCACGATTATTTCGAGGCAGAGTCTCCCAAACAAGTTTTATTCCCAACTTTTATCTAGGAAACTGAAATGAGAAATGTTGTTGAGTGTTTTCCGAAGCCAGCTTGTTGAGACCGGTTTCCAATGATCGTACTATTATCATTAATTTATTTTCCAAATTGTTGAATTTTTTGCTGAAACTGGATGATTGTTTTGAATCACTGTCCTTCCCCTAATTTGTATATAATTTATTTGTATTTATATTTCAACCCCTTTTTAAAGGACGCAGTAAAGAATTTTCCGAGGTGAAATGGCAGAGATCGCTTTCTACCAATCGTACTATTAACGTTTATCTGTCAAACTATAAACTTCAAAAATATTTTGTACACAAAGGAATACAAAATTTCGATCTTTTAATGGAATTTTCTCCTCTCTTTTTGTCACAATATGAATATTGGCGATGGTACGAACAATTTCGCGACTATTAGAAGTAATCGTAAGGTCCACGTCACATCCTCCAAACTATGCACCTACAACAATATATTCTACAAAATTTGTCTCTCTAAATAATTCAAAATTTAATAAATCACTTTTTTGTCGCGTAGTATATTATAAGCGAAGATATAAACGATTTTATAGTTGCATCCTGATTTTTTTGAATTCTACAAAACGCAAGGTTCGCGTCACTAAATCCCCAAAAAATCTAACAAAATCCACTCCAGGATCTCTTCTAAAGCACAAATTGTTGTTTCGATATTACCAAGAAGTACCGTTAGCAACTGCTTGCTACGATAACTTTAATCGAATTAACACACGATTGCAACAGTTTTATGGTTCCGAGTCTCTTTCGGAGCACGCAGCGTCCCACTGAATCTTCAAGATCGAGTATAAATCAGTAATAAAAAAAGGGGGTCTTTACGAAGGATGAAGATCTGGATCGAAGTTCACCGAAGTTCTAACGATGCTTTCGAGGGGAGAAGAAGAGATGTTAGTTGTGCGAGAGAGATAGAGTGGAGCAACAGGTGGCCGAGACACGAGGCGGGCAAGTTTCCCGGGCACTCACGCACTCACGAAAGACCACACGATGCTCACCCTTCGCCGACTGGTGGGCCACTGAATCTAGAAAAGCATCCTCTGCCCAAGCATTCCTGGGATTGCCACTCTTTCCAGTCCCCGTACCAGGCAACCGGGCCTGGTACCGGATGTGTTCGTGATTGGCCACCAAGTCTGCTAATATCAGCGTTTCGTGAGATTCTCACCAGTTGGCGCATCAATGCCATCCGGCGAAAATTAGGACTACGCCGTTCCAGTTTTGAGATCCTTCCTCGGTAATTTAGATTTCTGCTATATGCTATTTCTATGGATTCTGTGCTTTGATTGTCCTTGAACATTTTATCGGTTTTTGGATTTATGGGAGCTCGTTGTGTTAATACTAGATCAACTGGAAATTAACTTTTACTTATTTTTAGCGGCAGGAGTAAAAATAACTTGTTTCAAAACAATGCGCTAATGTAAAATAAGCAAAAATGTATATTTATGATATACTACATTATATCACATACAAATATTTATCGATATATAATTATTATTATTATCAATTAAATTATCTATTAAATATAATTATATATTTATAATTTAAATATTTATATTGTATTATACACATTTTTATCTGAAATACGAAATAAAGTTATTAATCCGAAAAGGAAATCATAGTGACATTCTCTATACAAAGAAAACAAATGTAAACAAATATACATATATACTATATTATATATGTATTTTATCAACTCTTTAGCAACTGATAATTCAATCATTTTTCCAAAGCAGAAAATATCCAAGCAGCATTGGATATGCAACATTGCAGGGCTGAAAAAATAGCGTAGGTTTATATAGAAATTCTGTGGAATGAAAATTCTATCAGGATTTATTATCTACATTTCGTGAGTGGTCAAAATGACCCCTTTCGGTATATTTATAGCTATGCTGCACAATAATTTTACATAAAACATCAAAAAGAGAAAATTGTTTTATGCAATCAGCCATCTATAAAATATTTCAGTAAAAGTCGGAAAAGATTTTATAAATTAAAGTATTTTGGACATGAGTAATAAGTATGAACAAATCCTAACAAGTCATTTTGACACCATTGGTAGTTATAGATTTAAAAATTAATTTTGTTAACCATATCGGAAATTGACACATATTCGGATATAATGCATGTGAATGTAGGCGATATATATAAAATATTGCAATATTCATGACTTATACAGGATACGTCAAGAGTAAACCCAAAATTTCAAAAAGAATGAGAGTTGGAGCTATACACATCGTTTACACCTTAAATTAAGTTATTCTTATTTATTTATATAAAGGATAAAGTTGTCTGTATGTTTTTATATGTTCACGATAAACTCGAAAGCTGCTGAGAGTGAGAACGAAGCGGCGATTGTTTGGCTTCGAGAAGGAAATTTATTGCAGGCCGCAATTGACTCCATGTGCTGGAGTTTCGACGGAGCCTACCACTTGAGTTTTCTAAGGCTATTGTGTTAAACTCATCGCGGATATTCTAAGAAGTCAAGACGTGACTTTTTGACTATTACTTTTATATTTATTTTAAGGTCTCACTTCTCCGCTTCCTCCTTTACATACAATTTACTGGACATCTGTGTATACCATGTCACCTAGGCTTCCTATTTACTAATTAATAGCGCGAAAATACCGCTCGTCCGCGTGATTCTTACATACGTGCTTTGATTTAAATTGAATAATATTGACGCCGATTTATAATGTCGGCATTATTGACTAGAAGCTAAATTCATGTATACGGAAGAGGTCGGAATATGCAACAATAAGCATATGATTATTTCGTAGAACATCGGACCGCCGAAGATCGATTCTTAAGAGATGAATATTAATTGTTATCATGAAATTTTTATTTTAAGAAAAAGGTACCAATTAATCATCCTGTGACGCACATTTTAAAAATACAAAAATGTATCAAGTCAGTCATTAGTACAAAAATCAATAAAAACGCAAGTCAAATCAATAATGTATCTTTGAAAAGAAAAATCAACCTAAGATTAGTATCCATATCCTGTAGTACCTTTATGTATGTAACATAACAATGACCGATCGTGATCACAGTGATGACCGTGATGACCGTGTCGACCGTGTCTACTGTCTTCATGCTTTTTATCCTTTTATTGCTATTGCGAATATAACCTACGGTAAAACCGGTTCCAAAGGCAGTTTCAATTATAAAACATTCTTCCTCGTATTCTTAAATCGTTTCTTGTATGATTTTTAAACTCACCTGGCTGGATTTATCGATTATCGAGCAACTTATCTACTGCGTATTGATTTTAGTCACGAAATTTATAAGTGACTACCGGTTTTAGTTCCTGTTCCAGGGGAAGGAAAAGTGGCGTTGTTTTTTATTCAAATATATTCGCTAATATTTCGTAATAACTAAGTGGCGTAAGGCGATTAAGAGTTGCATATATATAAAGCAATTTTATCTAAAGTTGTTTTTACTAACCTCAATCCTGATATGATTCGATATGATTTGATAAAAATTAAAAGTCTCAGACTAAACTCGTTTATAGTGCTTATAGTAATTGTAAACTTCCACCAAACCAACTCTAATTTTCTTACACAATTATTGAACACAAATACAGCTTGTGCTTTTCTCGCCACTTAATTAATCGTATAACATCTTATAAAAACAACACTACTTTTCCATTCCCTAATATAAAACGAATTAAGTTTAATAATTACCCAATTACATTATTGTTAGTGAACAAAGGATATTATGCTTCATGAATACAATTATTGCAGCTATATATACAGTTGAACGAGATGATTCATTATTAAGGGCAATCACGCTCGTACTTGACTATATTTAATATAAAACAAAACACAGACCAAAAACACGAAAAATCTATCAGTAAAAACATTTGATGTTGGAATTAGAAAATATTTAGGTCTATTTTTTAGTTAGAACAAAATACGATTTAGAGAAAAATGCATTGACTGAGAAAAATGATAGATTGAGTGTGAGTTCTTATCAATTTTTCTTTATCATTAGTGCTCTTGAGCGCACTTTTAACTTTTGTTATTATGACCAACAGCATGAGACGCTGATTGAAAAATTCTTTGCTCTTGCATGTAGATATGTTAGCCTCTAGAATCAATGGTTTCAATTAGTGACACATGAGCATTCACACCTTATATGTATCTTACAATAAGTATGCTGTTAATCTATGCTAATCTCTGAAAGTACTGAAGAGATTTAAAGACTGTGTTCTTTATGTAGAAGTTTACTTTTTCCCGAGTAACATATAAAGGAATCTGTAGTTAATAAAACCTTTTTCTGTTTTTTTAATGGGACACACCCATAAGAATCGTCCAAATTCCATCATCCGAAGAGAGAGTGAGTTATCATCGCATACATCGCTGCAGTAAATAGATCTTATGCTCATATGAAAGAAAGAGTCACACATTTTAACTGTTTCTCTTTTTTTCCAAACAGATAGAGGAATGATGTTTGAACCAACAAAAAATATTAAGAGACCGGGCAGAGATCCTGATCTATCTTCAAGGGATATACGAGTGGTCAGATTCAGTCACTACTTAGTGAAAATCTTTAGCCAGATTTATCAACAAATAGTCTTGCAGGGCTCGTTAAGTTATACGAGTTTATACAAGATGATACAGATTGCATGCAATATGTAAGTATAGTTTACTTTATTATTCCAGTGTCACTTTCTATGCTGTTATTATTATGTCCATTATCTCTTCCCTTTGTACTTCCTTCTTTCTTTTTATTTTTTAATTTCAATTTATTTTGGGCAATTTCCGTTACCATTTCTGTTTTCTACTCTGTTTTCAATTTTGAGTGTCTATCTGCTTTTTGACTGTATATCTTGTTTTTCTTGAAATTTCATATTCGTACAATTTCTGATTTTCTTTTCTTACCATATTGATATAAATTTGTTGAAAGATTTATTTCGCATTTACCCTTTCACGTAAATTTATGATTCCCTGTCAATTCCAGCTGACCTTTCAACTTATGTTTAAATTATATAATGCAATTATATTTCACATGTTCTATGTTAATAGTCAGTTTCTTTTATTGTTGCGCAACTTACAATCCTTATTGTAATACTACATTCAATTGTTTATAGAAAATGAACATTATTTGCTTGATATAAATGTGTTTCAATAAAGATGGGTGGGAAAGATGTCTGCAAAGATATACAATATGCGCTGTTGAGTGTGGTGACAAATGACTTTGCCTCCAAACTCACTTGGAACTGACAATAAAAACAATATGGGTGGAGGAGATGAAATGGATTGACATCACCATAGGTATGTTCACAACTATGTTACACACCACTGTTTTTAAATCAGGGCAAACGTACTACTAGTTAACCAATTGAGAAACATGTACATCCTGGTAATTCTTCTAGTATGAACATAAGTAAATTTTTGTAGACAATTTTTAAGATGAAAGAACAATAGACAACACTATATGTTTTATACCGATTTGATTATTTAGTTTATGGAGACAGTCTAATACTTTAAGTCACGATATCTTAAAACTTTTTGAGAGTTTCTGGAAAGAAAACTTAATAACTTTGTAAAGTTAGTGCAAGCAGGCAATTGTAAATTTTATGAATATGTTTCAAGAAAGTATTACCATTACTACAAGATTTAAACTCTTTTGGCTGTTTAACAAAACTATGTCGTCCTCTTCATTATATATTTAGTTAAAGTTTTCTTGTAAATAAAAATTTTCATTTTCTTTTCTCGTTACACTGTATGCAGTTTACAAAAGAGATACCATCATGCAGGGGAACAAATATCTGTTATGACGAATAAATAAAATAAACATAATAGTTGTAAGATTCCTACATTTTAAGGTACTGTTGTTTTAAAATATTAATTAATTTTTAAAGATTAATTTTGTTTGTATGTATTAGATATACAGTATTGGTTTAAGAAGATATTATTATGTTTCTTGATTAAACTAAGTATATTGTATATATTATGTATGGTTACGTGTAAATTTCTCTAAATATAAGGTAACTTTTCATACAAACTTCAAAGCTTGCGTTTACCTGCGTTGGTCCAATGCTTTTCTTATGGGTTTGAACTATACCACTACAGTATACAGTTTAATATAGGACTTTCAGGTGATGAACAAACAAAACCCCAAGTTTGCATTTGTATGAACCCGCAACATAAAAGGAAAAAAGAAATAGTATATTTTATAAAATCATAATGACATTTTTTCTAATCTATAACTCTGTGAATAGAGCTTCATATTAGTAATCAATAAAAAGAGATATCCTCACCTCTTGAATAAGATCTCTTTTTGATGTCAACCCTGAAATTATCTAAAAGGAGTCGACTTCGTCGAAGTCGTCTTTCTACGCATCACTAATTCCTCTCCGAAACACGGACATGAGTGAACTTTAGGAGGACTTTAAGTCAAGTTTTGGAATGACTTTTAAGATACAGCCGAAAAGCTCTTTAAGCCAACTTAAAGAGGATTCTATACTATAAATTAGAATTTGAAATAAATTAAAATTGAGTCTTGCTTATCAAATTCAAAAACCCCGCGAGAGTGCGCTAGACCTCATTGGCGAAGCGCATGAAACTATAAAAGTATGTAGTACACACTGCTTATTCTACAACAATTGACATATTTACGATACATATCATATTCTCAACTTCGTTAAAGAAACATCTACTAAAGATTAAATTAAACTTCTTTCCTCAAATTAAGAATCTTGAATGAGTCTTGCTTATCATATTCAAAAACCCCGCGTAAATGTTGAAGCACTCATTGGCGTAGGAACCCCAGCGCCTTAAATGTGACAGCGACACCGTGTGTGTTATATATATATAAGTACTACATAAGTAGACATCACGTGACTGGAGTCCTAGCTCCCCTAGCTTACCCTTTACGACTTTACGTTCTCTCTGCATTTGGCAATAATTCGATAAATTCTTGTCGAACTTGCGTGCAACTGAAACTGCTGAAATGTGATTCTGTGTGCTGTTCTACAGTGTCGTGTGTCTCCAAAATTACAGTGATGTGAACAACTGTTCCTTGATTCAGCGGGTGGAGGATCTGACAGGTTAAGGTATGTTTGTTTGTCATTTGCTCGCTTCTCGTCTTTCGTACTCAAACAAACCCCTGAATCTTCTCGAATTCTTTCTTCTTTTCGGATTATTCATTCGTTAAACTGTTTCCCAATACGCTACCAGTCGGCGACGCACTTTTACGTAATATTGGAAATCTTTCGCTACGTAGTTCTACGATATTTCATATTCGCACCAACTTATGCATTTTGCGATTGCAAAAAGTTTACAATCACTTTGTAATTAATTAGCACAGAGTTCGACCGGTTTGCGTAAGAATTAACTATGAATTCGAACTGGAAACGATTTTTACTTGCACATTTGCAAGTATAACAATTGTTTCTCGCAGTAAAGAGTCCGTTTTTTTTTACAATTTTTGTAGTTGATTGGGTCAATCTGAGTATTTACTAGTGATCGAACAACACATTAACCCGCCTTAGCAGAATCTTTGCTATTCTAAAAGAAGTATTACATAACGCATGTGTGTGTAAATGAGTAAGGGTTGACTTTCAGTTATGTCCTTATTGGAGCAACACTGAGGTTTGTTTTTATTGCTTATTATTGCTGAATGTTATGGTATTGTCTACATATTACATTATTTAATATTCTCACCAAATTTTAGCAATTGCAGTATCTTTTGTCGTAGACAACAAAAACTTTGTGGTCTTAAAAAATTATCTTTACAAATGAAAAGTTTGCTTGGCAGGTACTAAACAACAATAAACTGAGGAGCTTTTTGTTGCTTATTATTGCTGAATCTTTTGATATCATCCCTGTATAAAATCATTTAGTACTCTTACTTCATTTGAATAATCATAACACATCTTGTTGCTGATTACAAAGATTTTAAGGATCTTTAAGAAATTATTGTGCAGAATGGAAAATTTGTTTAAGAAATATGAAACAAGAACAAAGACTGGAAAGGTTTTTATTGCTCATTATTGCGGAATGTTTTGATAGCCTCTTTCCATCAAATGATATGGCACTGATATGGTATATCAGTGCTGCGCAGTAACTTGTTACTGACAACAAAAATATTAAGATGCTTTAAGTAATTTTGGTGGATGGAAAGATTGTTCAAGAAATATGGAACAAGAAGTTAAGTTTGAGATCGTTCCTCCATTAAAGATACAACTTTGATTGTACCGCATAATTCTCCTATTTTCGGCTGAGTTTTGCAAGTGTTGATTTTAGAGCAAAAGAACTGTTGATCCTTGGCGTTTCTGCATTCTTTGTGTTACAAACATTTTTGTATATCATAGTACTCAATCCTATATTTATCAGTATTATATTGATTTACCTTTGCTTTTGTTCACTTATTCATTATTGAAAAACTCTACAGCTGGGTTTTTCATTACAAAAGTCGAACCTTGTTAACATTATTTCTGTTCCAATTCAAGCTACTTGAACTTAAATAATGTGAAAGTGTTCGATCAAAGTGCACTTGTTTACGTAACTTGAAATGTCCTTTTCACTTACTTTTAGTCAGATATGAGATTTTTTAAAGTTGCACTAAATTGATGCATTTTAAATAATGTCAAACACTGTTTATCATCAATAATTTTCAATTTATACCTACATACAGTGTAAAAAGTAGTCTACCATGTTCATTCATTAAACAATGCCTGTATAACAAGAAACTTGTGTAGATTCGCTGACGACACTAAGCTTGTATTGTATAGTATTTAAATCGTCTAAATATTGTCATTTTGTTTATTTGATATTTATTGTAGAGGTGTCAGATAATATGCGTTACACTTGTCTTTTTATCACTATTATTAGGCATACAGTACTGTGTATAAATTCATTATAAGTTACCTAGAAAATTTGAATTGCGCACGAATGCTTTCCAAGATGCGTTCACTTCGTTATACTTTATAACAGTACATTATATGTACGGGTAAAAACAGTACTAGCTCACCCAGATTTTCTGAAGTAATTTTAAAGTAGAAAACTAAAGGAGAAAACTTTCTACTTTAAGAATATTTATTTTCTCTTAAAAGGGGAACTTTGTTTTAAATAAAAATTTAATCCAAGAAAACAGGTGTGTGCGAGTACTTCTTTTTGTTCACTGTATAATGTATATAATATAAAATAATAAAATATTATCACCAGCAGACAATATTATACCTATAATATAATATATTATTATATACACTATATATATATCAGATATATATGTATGCAAAGTAATATTCTGATAAAAAGTGGGATACGGCAGCACTGATTCAAAGGCAAGTGAAGCGGCCTGTACAATTTTATAGATTTACAAGTATTTTTTAATAAACATTCCGGTGCTACATTTTAGTTCAAATTGATTGGTGTACCAATACTTCTTACACTAACGGTAGATGCCACATAATATTTCTGTCTTAAAGAAACAAGATTCTGCTATGGTATGTTAATGTGCAGTTAAATCACAGTTATTCAAACATTCAATTTTGTTTTCTTTTGGTTACAGCGAGTAAAAAAAGTATTCGCATACTCAGTATTTTTTAGATAAGATATCTTGAAAAAGAAAACTGTCTTCGTTAGGAGAACTTATTTTCTCTTAAGAACATAACTTTCTTATTCAAGAACATGTATTTCTTTTTAGAACGGACAGTTGTTTCCTCTAAGAAAATTTACCCCAAAAAGGGTGGATCCGCAAATAGATCCAGACTTTTTATGCATTGAATGCTATTTTGATATCAAGCTTACATTAAGGTAAATGTATCATTTGTGGCCACAGTTTGATATATTTTGATATATTATGTATTCTTAGATTGTTTTGATTATCTATATTTACAGACCAATAAGAATAATATTCTATACTCTATCTATACTTAATATAATTTAATATAATCTGTGCTAATATATAAAGAGGTAATCTCAGAAACTTTGCGAATGATGTTGATAATTTTTTCACCATGGGAAAGGACATTTCATCCATTTGGACATATGCTATTTTTGATTCTGTTGTTAAGCTATAGATCATTAAAAGATTTTTTAAACAAAGGTAGTTGTAGCAACCTAGTATTCTTTAAATTAAATTATTGTTAACCTGCTCACAGAATGTCACCCAGGTGAAGCTAAATAATTGTCTTCTTCTGAAAGTCAGAAAGCAAAAAGTAGGCTCAAATATAAAGAAGCTAGTAATTAATGAATGTTGGTATCATTGTGTGTTACTTTTGACTTTTTTATTGTGGTGTTTAATAGAAGGAAGTTACATGGCCGTAAATGGCATGACAGTATTATGATGTTTGAAATAATTAGGTTTAAAACACTTTTAAACTTTTAGCATTTCAAGTTTCTATATATTTTACAGTACATGGTGTCTTGCTTACTGTTTATCTATATTGATATATTGTTTATTTATATTGTACAGGATGACTCACTTTTGCTTTAATCACCACCATCGAGTATAGCATGATATATACAGGATAACTGTAAATTATGTAATTCTAATTATACACGAAGGTTTTTCCAATTTTCCCCGCATCCCATACGTTATAGATATTATTATACTGTATACATAATGTATATAATATAATATAGTAAAATATGTTCTTCAGCACGCCGCTCACCATTCAGAGTAGGTCGTCGCAAAAGTAAGATATAAAATATTCTCACCAGTAGGCTACTTTATACATACTATATACATATTTGCCATGTAGTCATATAACTGCATGCATGTTTGACAAAGAATGGTTTATGGCAGCTGTGACTCAAAGGCAAGTGAATCACACAGTAACAGAAATGAACAATGGGTGAGTGAATGAGTAAGAGAGCTATCATTTAAACAAAGTTTATTGTTTCTTACAAATGCAAATTATTGTATTTCGCTGATCTGATATATTTTTCACTTTACCAAATGCCTTTGTTCACATACTCAGATTTTTCGAAGCAAATTCTCTTAAAAGTGAACCCATTATGCTTCGAGATTATTTAATCCGTCCAAAAACATTGAAATGTACAAAAATACGCCAAGTAGCAGTTTGATTTCCCTACAAAATTGAAATATAACAAAAAAGATGTAGATATCATACAAGAAAGCCAAGTTTTCATTCAAAGATACCTCGATTTCACTCGCATTAGCAATTAACAATAAATTAACAATAAATTAGCGATTAACAATAAAAAAAAACTTGACGTGTGCGCGTCTCATTGCGAAGTAAAAAGGTAATGGAAAACTGGTTTAAACCCAAAATTGACTTTACTACAATTTAATTTCTTTAAAAGGTTTTTAGCAATTAATATTACCAGAGCAAGTGCCTCGAATGAAGGGTGCACACGCCAAGTTTTTTTTATTGTTAATTGCCAATGCGAATTAAATCGAGGTATCTTTGAATGAAAACTTGGCTTTCTTCTATGATATCTATTATCTTTCTTGTTATATTTCAATTTTGTGGAGAAATCAAATTGCTACTTGGTGCATTTTTGTACGTTTTAATGTTTTTGGACGGATTTCATGTTTTTTTGTTAGTTAATGCTTAACAATAAAGACAATAAAATTTCTAATTATTTATCAATGGTTTAATTAATAAATTTAAAAGTATAATTTTATTAAAATGTCAAATGTCATTCCTGTTAAAATATGCACCATCACCTATGTGCATGTTTATGTTATAATGTAACTTTAATGTTACAATGTATTTATAACTTAATCAGGCACATAGAAGGAGATCTAAGAAATTGAGCTGAATGTGAGAATATAGATTCCCTACATAATATAGCTTCCAGTTGACAAATTTGATATTCTAAAATTAGAAGCATGGTAGCTATTGGTAATAATTAGTACCTGTTTACTGATTCCTAATAGCTAGGATGCATTTAAATTACAGATTATATAAGCTATACCCTTATACGCCCTTTAACTTTGGTATATCTTGACTGCCAAATACATAGCTCACGGAGAACACAATCTAAAGTAATGAAATTTGCTAAACAAGTACTGATTACCAATAACTATTGTATCTCTAAATGACATATGATTGGTAATTAGTGCTTGCTTACATCACTTTAGCTCTTTAGCCGAAGCGTTCCTTGAACGATGAACTTGACAGTCAAGATACAAATTAGACTGCGTATGAGCATTTTGCTTGGTTTATATATTATAATTGTAAAGCGTTAAATCAAACAATGATTCAGATTAGCGAAAGAGAGATTTCCAATAGCTAGAATATAATGAAATTGGAAATAATTTGATTTAACACTTTACAAGTTATTCCTGAACTGTCAAGTGCCTAGCTGATGGAGTGCAACCCAAAACTGCTGAAATTAGTTTGATTTAAAAGTCTGAAAATTCTTCAGTGCATAGCACAACAATCACTTAAGCATTTTAGTTCTTTAGTTAAAGCGTTCCTGGAGTAACAAATTTGACAGTCAAGATACACTACAGTAAATTAGGCTGCGTAGGAGCATATCGGTTGGTTAATGTTATAACTTTAAAACTTTAAATCAAACAATCACTCAGAGTAGCAAAAGAGAGATTACCAATAGCTAGAAGGTATTGAAATTGTAAGTAATTTGACTTAACACTTTACAAGTTATATTTGATAAGCTATAGGCTCTCTCATTCGCAGCCTAGTTTTGATGTATCCTGACTGTCAAGTGGCTAGCTGATGGAGAGCAAACCTAAAGTGCTGAAATTAGTCTAAGCAACTACTGATTATCAATAGCTAGCATTCCCTTAAATTGTAAATAATTGCTAATTATTGCTTAAAAGATTCATATGCTAGACACTTGACAATTTTAGCTATTGATAATGAGCACTCGTTGACCAAATACAGTGATTTGTGAATTACGCATTTAACACTTTTGACATTTCATAATAATTCCCAATACTCACAAGATCACAGGGACAAGAACAGTATGCTCTTTTATTAACTAAATAAAGCATTGAATCTGAAATAAAATAATACAACCGGACTGTGTCACATAACCAGCTGTCGGTAACGTAAACATGACACAGCTGTATTATCTCCGCAGTCCACAGCATTTCTGAGTGCTGCCAACTTGTGTGAAAAAAGTGAAAGTTACATTTTTAGGAATTGTCAAAGAATCTTAATCCGCCTTGCCTCTTTCACGAGTAAAATAAGCAGGAGAAATTTATGTCTCCTGAACGACTGAACCGATTCGCTTGATTCTTGGTTCATTGGATTCAGAAAAATCAGCGATGAAATACAAAATTCAGAAATAAATCCTTGGAGCTGTAACTTTTTCATAAATCAAGGTGAAAATTTTATACCAGACGACAACCGCTACACTTCGGGATAAGTATCCTCGGTAGTCGCGCGCTGTACTATATATATAACTACTACTTGGCGCGAGACTCTACCGAGTCTCCTGATTTTGTAAATGAAATGGTACTGTTGTATAAATCATATCAAATTAGGTCAATATTATAGAATTTCGAAATGTTACTGTATCATTCGTCGCGGTTAACTGCAAACGCTTTTTTCATAGTAATGCCATCCCCCTGCTTTCTTTCATGCGTTCATGCATAAACTGCTATAGTTTTTTATACAGCACGTTATCCCGTCTTACTCGCTTTTGCCCCGCATTCCGCTTTATCTACTCTACATACATATACTTAACTTACAATTAGTTCACATATACCGAAACAATGCAATAATGGCCTTGCATGAAAATAAGCGAGATTTGCCGAACAACGCAAAGAAACAATAGAACAAAACAAACAACGAATCGAGTCCAGTGTCGAGCATATAAATAGGAAGATTCTATTACTAATTCTTCTTCATAACTTATACCATAACCTGATAAGTCAAACATTATTACACACTTAAAAACAAAAAAGTCATCATGTTCTGAATTATCTTTATTTGAAATATTTCATCTGTTAGTTGTAAGGTGTGATTGTTGCTACTTTGAAGAAGCCTTGGTTAATATTTATAAAAGCCGTGTGTTATTTATAACTAACTGATTTTGAGCCTAAATACTATTTATTTCCAAATCAGGAGACTCGGTAGAGTCTCGCGCCAAGTAGTAGTTATATATATACAGCGCGCGACTACCGAGGATACTTATTCCGAAGTGTGCCGGTTGTCGTCTGCTGTAAAACTTTCACCTCGATTTATGAAAAAGTTAGAGCTCCAAGAATTTATTTCTGAATTTTGTATTTTTTCGCTGATTATTTCTGAATCCAATGAGCCAAGAATCAAGAGAATCGGTTCAGTCGTTCAAGGGATATGGATTTCACCTGCTTATTTTACTCGCGGAAAAGGCAAATGCGGATTAAGATTCTTTGTTGACTATTCCTAAAAATGTAACTTTCACTTTTCGCATACGAGATGGCATCATTGTGAAATGCTGCATGCTGCGGAGATAAGGCTGTGTCGTGTTTACATTACCGACACATTAGACAAGCCAGTTAACGAATTTTGATACAATAGGTTCATTGGAAAGTCTTTTTCTGTGCACGGGGAATGCATTTTTGTAATGTCGTTGGTAAAGATATTTGATTTACGTGAAAAAAATACATTTTTGTATAGACCGAATTTAAACCAAAAAAAAATATCCCAGGGGATAGATCGGGCACGAACTCGGACTTCGCAGGTCGTGAGGACTACACTTTGTCCACTGTGCGACTGCAGCTATGTGGGATTAATGCCACAAGATATTATATATGTATATTTCTATCCAAAGAATGGATTTTTTGAAAATGTCGCATAGAACTTTTTTAATTTGCTTGCCGTGTTCTATTAGACAGTATTTGTCCCTCTACCCTTATTGTATAGAGAAAGGTGGCCAATTTTTGGTGAAGTAAGTCGCGCTCGGTACCGTCTGAAAGGCTAAGACCGAGGCGGCTCAGGCGACCAAGGCTCACCAAGCATCGGTCAGGCCGCCAAATAAGCGAGGCTATCGGTGTGCACACATACAACCGTGGTAGAAACACACAGCTGCAGCAGGCAGCCGACCAAAACTAGTTACTAAAGTCGCCACATGCTTGAGAAAGCGGGGCAGTCAGCTCTGGTCTTTTCTAAAGCGTGCGTTCCCCCTTAAGCCGGCTATGCCATGGCAGGTCATTTGTACTAACGATTATGTGACACAGTCTGACTTTATTCTTTTATTTCAGATTCCATGCTTCATTTTTAGTTAATTAATAAAAGAGCATATTGTCCTTGCCCCTGTCCCTGTGATCTTGTGACTATTGAGAATGATGAAATGTCAAAAGTGTTCAGTGCGTAATTCACAAATCACTGTTCACTGTATTTAGTAAATGAGTGCTTATTATCAATAGCTAAAATTCTCCAGTGTCTAGCATATGAATCTTTTAACCAATAATTAGTTAGCAATTATTTACAATTTAAGGGAATGCTCGCTATTGGTAATCAGTAGTTGCTTACGTAGACTAATTTCAGCACTTTAGGTTTGCACTCTGTCAGCTAGGCACTTGATAGTCAGGATACATAAAAAAACTAGACTGAGAATGAGAGAGCTTGCATATATAGCTTATCAGATATAACTTGTAAAGTATTAAGTCAAATCATTTACAATTTCAGTAGATTCTGGCTATTGATAATCTCTCTTTTGCTAATCTGAATCATTGTTTGATTTAACGTTTTAGTATTATAATATCAACCAAGCGATATGCTCATACGCAGCCTAAATTAGTGTAGTTGCATCGAGACTGTCAAGTTTATTGCTCAAGGTACGCTTCAGCTAAAGAGCTAAAATGTTTAAGTGATTGTTGTGCTACGCACTGAACAATTTTCAGACCTTTAAATCAAACTAATTTCAGCACTTTAGGCTTGCGCTACATCAGCTAGGCACTTGACAGTCAGGAATAACTTGTAAAGTATTAAATCAAATGATTTCCAATTTCATTACATTCTAGCTATTAGGAATCTCTCTTTTGCTAATCTGAATCATTGTTTGATTTAACGCTTTACAATTAAAACATATAAACCAAGCAAAATGCTCATACGCAGTCTAATTTGTATCTTGACTGTCAAGTTCATTGTTCAAGGAACGCTTCAGCAAAAGAACTAAAATGATTTAAGCAAGTACTAATTACCAATCACATGTCGTTTAAAGATATAATAGCTATTGGTAATCAGTACTTGTTTAGCAAATTTCATTGCTTTAGCTTGTGTGCTCTGTGACCTATGCATTTGGTACTGAAAATATACCGAAGTTAAAGTGTGTATGAGGGTGTAGCTTATCTAATCTGCAATTTAAATGCATCCTAGCTATTGGGAATCAGTAAACAGGTGCTAATTATTACCAATAGCTACCATGCTTCTAATTTTAGAATATCAAATTTGTCAACTGGAAGCTATATTATGTAGGGAATCTATATTCTCACATTCAGCTCAATTTCTTAGATCTCCTTCTATGTGTCTGATTAAGTTATAAATACATTGTAACATTAAAGTTACATTATAACATAAACATGCACATAGGTGATGGTGCATATTTTAACAGAAATGACACTTGACATTTTAATAAAATTATACTTTTAAATTTATTAATTAAACCATTGATAAATAATTAGAAATTTTATTGTCTTTATTGTCTTTATTGTTAAGCATTAACTAACAAAAAAACATGAAATCCGTCCAAAAACATTAAGCTGTAAAAAAATGCACCAAATAGTAGTTTGATTTTCCCACAAAATTGAAACATTGATAAATAATTAGAAATTTGTTTGTCTTTATTGTAAAGCATTAACTAACAAAAAGACATGAAATCCGTCCAAAAACATTAAAATGTAAGAAAATGCGCCAAGTAGCAGTTGGATTTCCCCCAAAAATGAAATATAACAAAAAAGATAATAGATATCATACAAGAAAGCCAAACTCGCATTAGCAATTAATAATAAATTAACAATAAATTAGAGATTAAGAATAAAAAAAACTTGGCGTGTGCGCCCTTCAATCGAGGCACTTGCTCTGGTAGTAGTAGTAGTAGTAGATGTTTATTGCTTCCCCTTAGGGTTACAAGGACTTCCGTTCTTACACTCTCTTCGTTTCACTCTCTCCTTACATTCTTTCACTCATTCACCTTTCGCGTCTTATACTTAGCCTAACTCATATTTTCACCTATCCGCTCTTCACTTGCCTCCCTTGCCTCTATCCTGGCCCTCTCTAGCTCTCTTAGCCACCCCTCACCGTCTCCTTCCTCTCCTAGCACCCATCTAACATTCTCCTGCCACCCGCCCCTTCCACTCCCTCCTCTACACCTTTCCCAGACGTGTTCCCATGACTCCAGCTCACCCTTGCACATTCTGCACAGTTTTGTGCCCTCTTCTTCCCAGTACCTTGCATCTTTCGTTTCGTTCCCCAATCTATATCTTGCTAGTCTCCTTACCCTATTTTCTCCCCATCCCCTGTTCAGGTACTTCGGCATCTTCTCGCTCGTCACCCACTTGTACCACTTGTTGTATTTCGAGTTCAAGATCTTTTCCCTCGTTTCCTTTTCCTGCCTCTCCTTATATCTTTTCTCTATTTCCTTGAAGCCTTCCTTTCCACTTATCCTTAGTCTTTTCACCTCCTCTATTTCCAACCCTAACTCGCAGCAGAAGCTTTTCCTTTCCTTTTCCCATTCCGAAAGCCCCGTCTCTCTTCCTTCTCTTTGCTCTATCCCTTTCCAGCATTCCCTTGCCCATTTACTGCCTCCTCCTTCTTCCAGCCTCATCTCAAAATTCCATGCTCTTCGCGCCGCTCTCAGGTTCAGCTTTTCTCTTTTTGCCTCCTGTCTCACCATGTAACCTGGCGTGCTAGGGTCCAGTCCTAAAATCCATCTTATGTAGCGTTCTTGCATCGCTTCCAATCTTTTCCTTTCTCCCCATCCCCATACCTCCACTCCATAGCTCGCCACTGTCCACACTAGCGTGTCAAAGAGTCAGATTTTCCTCTGTATGTCCTTCTTGAAAATTCTTTTCCCTATCCCCCACACCTGCCTCATTGCAGCCATTGCCTTCTTTGCCCTCATTCCTACCTGCTGCTCCATTCTGCCCCTTCTGTCTATCTCGAACCCTAGATACGAGAACTACTTGACCTCTTCTATCACCTTTCCTTTCCATCTCCATATCGTTCCTCTCTTTTTTCTCCTACCCTTCGACATTCTCATTATCTTTGTTTTTTCCGCATTCATTGTGAGCTTTTTTTTGTCGAGGTACTTTTCCAACGTGCCCAACATGGCCAACATCTCACCTTCCTCCTCAGCCAGCAGTACCATGTCATCCGCGTATGCTAAGGATCTTACCTTTTCCTTCCCCAGTCTTACTCCCCCCAACCCCCTTCCTCTAATTCCTCTTCCAAGTCAGCCGTTACCAGATTGAAAAGGTGTGGACTAAGGGGACATCCCTGTCTCACTCCTCTAGCAGTCCAGACAGGCTCGCCTGTGTGCCCATTCACCTTTACTCTACTCCTTGTTTCTCTATGTATATATTTCTTGCACCCTTTCCCTCAGTCCCAGGCTCGCCCCTCTTTTTACCGACTTCGAAAAGGAGGAGGTACTCAATTCGACCGCTATATATATATTTTTTTTTTCTCCATTGCCTCCCATAAGACACCTCTATCTACCGAGTCGAATGCTGCCTTCAAATCCACAAATAGAGCTATTACTTTCCCCCTTGGCTTCTGTAGTCCTCTGCTTATCATATAGTTTAGGACGAATATATTGTCCATCGTCCCCTTTCCCTTTCTAAAACCAACTTGATTGTCCGGCACCATCCTTTCATTCTCCATTTCCGCACTCAGTCTTTCCGCTAATATCGCGGCATAGACCTTGTACATCGACGACATTACCGTGACACCTCTGTAATCCTCTGCTCTTTGCCCCTCCCCTTTCTTTACTATCGGTACTATCACGCCCTCCTTCCAATCCTCTGGCCATCCTTCCCCTCTCCAGATTCTCTGCATTATCCTCCATATCCATGTTTTTAATTCAAGCTCGGCCTTTGCGTTGCTGCCTCCCCTATTGCTGTTACGGCCTCCCTAAATTTCCGAATACCCGCTTCATTCCACGTTCCTCTCTTCACCCTCCTGCTCTCTCTCCCCCTTTTTCTTGTTTCCATTCCCATTGTTACTATTATTGGATAGTGGTCCGAGTCTATCATATCTCCTACCTCCAGCCTTTCCACCTCCTCCGTTATGCCAATTTCTCCTAAAATGTAGTCTATGACTGATTTCCCTCTAGGACCTATGTATGTGAATTCCCCCTTTTCATCCCCCTTCGTTATCCTATTTAGTATTCCCCATCCTTGCTCTTCCAGCCATCTTACCAGGATTCTCCCTTCCGTATTCTCGACTTTGTCTCTCGATTCTCTCCTGCTTTCTTCTTCCTCCCCTGTCCTCCATCCGCCATCTTTTCCCACCCTCGCATTAAAGTCGCCACCGACTAGCATCTTCCTATTCTTTTCCTGCGAGGCCGCTCTTCCCTCCAGCTCTGCCAGCTTCCTCTCCAAGTCCCCATTTACGTACTGTCCCACAAAACTCCATTTTGCCTCCCCTAGCTTTACTTTCACCTCCATCGCCCCTCTTTCCATTTTCGTTCCTATCTCCTTTCCCTCGTCCACCAGCTCCTTTCTTACGCCCGATACCATTCCCCCTTTTGCCCTTCCTCTTTGATGCTCCCTCTCCGCTGGTTGCATCCTCCAGACATATCCTTTAGGCAGCTTATATTTCAACCACTCCCACCCCCTTTCTTCTACCCACGTTTCCATTAGGAATATCGCATCCCATCTCTCTAAACCTTTATAGAAGTCTCCCTCCTTGTTCGTGAGCCCTGCTACGTTCCACCATACCACCTTGCACTTTTGGTCTCCCTCTCTCCTTTTCGATTTGCTTTTCCATTCTATCTTCCGCTGCCTCTGTCTTCCCCCGTCGCCGTTAACCCCGCTCCTTCCCCCGCAACTTCCCACCTGCCTTTGGGCTCATGTTCTTCTTTCCTCTCCTTCCCCTTCCCGTCCTTTAACACCTGTTTCCTCTCGTCCATCTTCCACCATTGCTCATCTATTACCAACCCTCCATACCTCACTCTGACTACTTTTCAGCTTCTTCTTTCCTGCCCTGCAATTTCTTCTAGCCTTCGCCTCATGTCTCTCTGCGTCCATGTTAAGTCATCTTCGATTCTCTCTTTCCTACCCTTTAGTTTCCTCTTTTCCTCCATTACTTTCCTCTTCGTTTCTAAATCGCTTAACTTAACTACCATCATTTCCTGCTTCCCCCCTACCCACCTAGCTGATATTATCCCTTCTTCTATTCCTAAGCTTCTTAGAATTTCGTTTCCTATTTCCTTTGGTGTCCCTGTGTTTTCTGTTACTCCCCTTATTAGCACGTTCCTTCGCCTCTCCTCTCTCTCTTTCATTTCTGTCATCCACCCTATACTCCATTCTACGTTTACGATTCTCTCCTCTACCTCTCCCTTCTCCCCTTTATCTTCCCCTCTTCCTTTCCCTACCACCGCTAGCTCTATCTTCCTAATCCTATTTTCCATATCTTCCTTATTCTTCCTTTCCCTTAATTCCCACTCCTCCACTCTATTACTTATTTCGCTCATTTCTCTTCTCATTTGTACCTTCTCTTTTTCCCATTTTTGATCCCTTCTTTTCATTTCCTCCTTCAGCCCTTCTATCTCTTCCTTTAACCATAGCTCTTGTTCCTGCGCTCTCTTTCTAGCTTCCTCTCTGCTTTCGTGCATCTCCTTCCTTATGTCCCTTAGCATCCTTACTATCTCCCCTTCTTCTCTTTCCCTGTTACTTATTGGCGATCTTGCAATTTTTTTACTTTTTTCGAACCCACTCACTCCCTCTTCTACCATCTCTTCTTCTTCGGCTCTCCCCCTTTTCTTTGTGAGTATTTGGTCGATTCCGCTTACACTTAGGCTCCGCATCTTTCCGAGGCTTTCAGCTTTCGTTGGTCTCCCTACTGCCCTTCCTTCCTTGACTTTTACTCCTGCGCTTTTCAGATCTGTTTTTGCTTTCGCATTTACGCTCTCATCCTCCTTTGCGTCCATTCTCCCCCTCCTATTTAAACCCTATCTATTTACTCGCTCTTTCCCACCGCTCGCTTTCTTACCTGTAACCCTATCTTATCGGCCTTTCCACCTGTCAATCCGCGCGATGTCGCTAGTTACGGATTCCTATTCGCGTTTACCCTTGGCTACACCTGTCTGTGACCCACGTTTTCTACCTAACCCTACTTCACCTTTTTCCTTTTTACTTACCCCTCCCCTGTCCCAACTCCTTATTTCCGCTAAGCCCTGGCTTTCCTGCCCCCTCCCTCAAAACTTCTCTACTCCTGTTTTCTTCCACTAGTCCTATTTCCCCTTTTATCGCTCTTTCGCTTCTGCCTACGAATTGCACTCTCCACTCATCCACACACCGGAAACGGAAGTCCCACTTGATCTGGTAATATTGCTAAAAAAACTTTTAAAGAAATTAAATTGTAGTAAAGTCAGTTTTGGGTTTGAATCAGTTTCCCATTGTCTTTTTACCTCGCAATGAAGCGGGCACATGCCAAGTTTTTTTTATTGTTAATCGCTAATTTATTGTTAATTTATTATTAATTGCGAGTTAAATCGAGGTATCTTTGAATGAAAACTTGGCTTTCTTGTATGATATCTATTATCTTTTTTGTTATATTTCATTTTTGGGGGAAATCCAACTGCTACTTGGCGCATTTTTTTATATTTTAATGTTTTTGGACGGATAAGAAAACTCTTGTGAGTATTGAAAGAATACGCAATGTTGCACTTTGTAATGTTATGTAAAAATATAACCAAAATTGACAAGCAACAAATAATTACAGTATAATTTTCTCAAACATTAGTACCTATGTATAATAATGAGCTTATAAATGGATGTATTTAAAAAAATTTCACCGAAATTATCCTTTATAAATTTCAAATATACTTTTACGTAATGTAACAGAGTTCAGCGTTCTGTATAAATTTCGTATATATTTCCTTCCGCAATATAATAATACTAATTGAATAATAAATAGGACAATTAAATTTTTAGTAAAAATCAGCTAATTATAAATAACTGAAGATTTTTTAAAAATATTAACTAAGGTTTCTTCAATCTAACAATAATGCCAACTTTTAACTAACAAACAAAATATTACAGGGAAACAATATTTAATGTAATTCCCATTCATTTTTAACACGCATAATTTTAAAACTTTTTAACAGTTACATAATACTATATAGTTCGGCGCTGTGTTTCTTTGAACAGCCATAATCGCAAAACTAAGGCAGTTTAAGGGTATTTGAAGAATATACAGGGTGAATTCGGATTGGGCGTTTACTCGTTGTAGATGCTCGAAGTACGTATTCGTACAAAGCTTAAAGCTATAGTTGGCTTGCGTTGACTGACCTGTTCGATGATTAGAAAATACTCAGGTAGATATAGGATGCATAATACATTGGGTTCTTCACGCCAAGCTAATGCCGACTGTACATGTTCGTGTAAACCGGAGAAAGTTCTAAGTTCTACAGTGTAGGGTAAAGAGAGCCCCGAAAGACCCAAACTGTACTGTCTAATGTTCTCAAACCGTCCTCTACCCTGTGCAAAAGTCCTGCATCTTTATCTGTACGAAGTTAGCACCCCATTTTTTGGCTTAGAATATTTTCAAGACTTGATAAAGTATCAAGTCGAAAACCAGAAAAACATACCAAAAAATGGAAATAACTGTTTTTTGGAGCAGCACCCCATTTTTTGAAAAGTTAACTTTTTGTTACTGTTCTTGCTTACTCTTGTTGTTCTAAACATTGTTCTAAAGAATTAATTTCCTGAAGGAACATTTAGAAGAAAAACTTAGAAAAATGTACGCGTTCAAGAGTAAAGTACGCTTTGTATTTATCTTCTAGCGGAACAAAATTTGTTCCCGGTTGTTCTATGGCTTCTAAGCACTGTTGCAAGTCGCTAGTGCAATATTAGCTGCTAAAAAACTAGAAAAATTAATTCCTTCCTCAAAAGTAAAGTGCCCTTTGTATTTGTGTTCTGGTGGAACAAAATTTGTTCCCGGTTGTTCTACGTCTATTGAACATTGTTCTATAGTTTCAGGTCGCTGGAACAATTATTTCGGCTAGAACACTCGAAAAATTTAGAAAAAATGTACGCGTTCAAGAGTAAAGTACCCTTTGTATCAATGTTTCCGCGAATCTAAAGATTGTTCCCGGTTGTTCTATCAATATTTAGCTAACATATATAATTTGGGACTGTTCGGCTCATAACTATCGCCGTTATCATAAAATTGCGTCTTTCCGTTTTTGCTATAACTTTTGCAAATGTTGCTGAAAACAATTGATACTTTGGAACAATGTTCAGAACAACTAGAACAACCTGGAACAGCCAAAAAATATTGAAAATTGACAAATGGGTGGCTAACTTCAGAGAGGCTACAAGAAAGCCAAATTTTATTCAAGATACTTCGATTTAACTTGCACATCTAACAATAAAAAAAACTTGGCGTGTGCACGCTTCATTCGAGGTACTTGCTCTGATAATATTGCCAAAAAACTTTAAAGGAAATATATACGCGATGAATTGAGAACCTTCTTTGCGATGTTGGTCAACAATGATTACGTGGTACTGGACACTGCTCATGAAAGTGGAGAGTATTCATGTATTGGAAGGAAAAATACGAACTGAGAGTCGCCTTTCCGTGTTACCGTCAACGATCTGCCGCTCCGAGCAAATGGCGCTAGTGTACCAAACGGCCATTTATTCAAGTTCTAGGCGCGATATAATACACGTTTCGTATTTTACACTTTTTCCTTACTTTGATGTAAAATTTTATTTGGAAAATGATACCAATTGCATCAGTAGATCATAAGGTTTAACGCAGATACAGAATTTCTCTTATAATTCAGCAAGAAAGTTGAATCCACTGAAAAGTTCCACTGGCGTCTTAGTTTGGTGACATTACTCGCCACTTAGCAAGCCTAACTTTCAAATCGGATTTTCTGAACTTCAGCACGTCTATGTTAGAAATCCTTATATGCAGTTGTTCCTTGGAATATAAACTTTCGATTATTCCGATTAGTTTTACAAAACTCTGCAATATGTTCAGTTTAAGTGTAAAACTCATCCACGCATGGCGCTGCATGAGGTAGTATACCCGTGTGAGTTGACGCGCATGTGCTTGTGACTGAGTGCTCGCCATTAAGGGGCTAGGGTAGTTGTTGGAGATAGTATTTAGGGAATTTATAAGTACCGCGCTACCATAATTAAATTTAAGTACGTTAGCTATGTCAGGCGCTTTTTTTTGTCATGGGAAAACCTCATGGACACCCGGCCGCCCCGGTGAGAGCGACAGGGTAGTACCGGACTCTTACCGGCTGAAACCCCACGGTGGCCATCCTCCGCCCTTACTGGGGCGACATCGGGAACTCTTGCTGAACACGACCGATGCCACCCTGCGCCGCCCATTCGGGCTCATCTCGTGGTGGGGGAGAAGGTCATCGCCCCTCTCGCTTACACGAGAGAGGGAAGGCATCCCCCACCGCCCACGGAAAGGGCCGCCACCCACCTTCGCCAAATGGCGAAGGAGGAGCAAACCGTGGGTCCCGCCCTCCCTGTCTCACCTGAGCGAGACGTGCGACCACGACACGTTCCGCTCCACCTCGTGACCGTTTTGCGGAGGCGACAGAGGTAATCGGCGTGACCGGGTAATCACGCTTTATTCGGGGGGGGGGGGGGCTGCATCCCCCCGCGCGGGGCGGCGGCGAGAACGGGCCCTTGCCAGACGGAAGGGCCCATCTCATTTTCGTAGTAGTATCTCGAAGTCGCATTTTGTCAGACGCAAAGTGCGAGGAAGGTCCTCCACGACCTCTCGCTGCCGAGGATCTTGACAATGATCGTCGGATGTGATCTCCCTCTTAAGAGGACTAGCAGATTAACCCTCGCTTCCGGCAGTAGTATCTTCCGTGTGAACAGACAGACAAGGCATGAAGAAATTATATCCGAATAAACAATGCTAATCTATACATATGTATATCACCAAACGCATTCGTTACTAGCTTCACTCTAAAACTCGTGACTCTTCCGAGTTGGCCGCTCGCTGAGTTACCTAGAGAAATTTGACGGGCGAGATCGGCGAAATGGAGCTGCTCACGATGTCTATCGCATGATCCAGCCTACAAACGCATGTGTGCCAGTTCTCACACATACATATGTTAATCTGTTTCAATCCCCTGTTTTTGCGGCGCTGGCTTATCGCTTTTGCGATCTTGAACTGGGAGATCCTAACTCCCGAGGTTCCGAAACCGAATCCAAATTCAAGACAGTCTCAAGTACGCATACTATAGTATAGTATGTACGTATGCGTACTATTGCATATTATACCATGGGTGCGCTCGTTTATGTACTGCGAGTATTACCAGTACTGAATGAGCATTCAATTATAGGGCGGAGTAAACTTAATTAGGAGGAATAGAGGGACACAGAGAGGCGCTGTGTTGCACAGCTGAGCACTGTGTTTCGGAGAGTTTAGTGCTTTCCAATTACACGCAGAGGAACACTGTGTAACACTGTGTTTGAGACAGAGTGTTCCATCTACAACACAGCAGTGCACTGCTGGACACAGCGAGACACAAGAAAAAATTGTGTTCGGGCGAGTCGGCACACTGAACTACCAACATTTAAAAGTTTTATCCTTAATTTTTACCGACTTCAAAAAGGAGGAGGTACTCAATTCGACCGCTTTTTTTTTATTTTTATTTTTTAAATGTTTGTCCGGCGAGAACTCTGAGATGGATGGACCGATCTTGATGAAACCTTGCCTATCTTATAGAGGATGCTCACAGTTTGGTCCCATTATAAATGTGTCCGAAATTCTTTAACATTAACAACTGTTATTGCATAAACACCGAACTTTCCATTGTCGATTGGTAACTTATAAGGGTAGTTCTCGCGGTACATCCTCTTGCATAAATTTCGGAATGTACAAGCTTTTCTTTCTTCAACAAATTCGGCGACATTTCTTCGTGTATAACTGTTACACCAGTGCAACGATGAAATTCAAAATGAAATCGACCACGAACCGTAAATTTATTGATTTCCTATATTAAAAAGCATTAAATAAAAAAATATATTTATAAAAAATGTGACCGACTTCGAAAACTGACAGGGTTCCAGAGAGCTGAAAAGTAAAAAACAAGCAACACAAAAAATGCCTTGAAAAGTACAAAATAACTTCTTGTTGTCGTGGATACAGAAATTTGCATTAAGCCTAAATATTCTGCAACTTTTCTGAGGCGGCGCAAATATAAGTAAAATATTACAAAAGTCACGAAATCCTCACACTCAAATCTGGAAATACTCGTGGTCTGTATGTACATATATATGTACAAATTGAAGGAGCGAAGTATACCCTATCGAATATGCTAATATTGTTAACATTAACTGGTCTGGTATTCGACAATTCCGAATAATTCCGACATCTCATAGGTGTAGGTTAATCTAGCAAATACGCATATACGTATAACAGACTGCAGCCAATAGAACTATCGTTACTCTCCTGTGTACCATTTTGTTTTCGTCAATCATTAAAGTCGTCCTGTGGTTGGACAGGTAGATATATGGGGATAGAGATAGATCAAAAGAGAGAGAGAAAGATTGAGAGGCGGGAGGAAGAGTACGAAAGCAAGAGTGAGAAAGCACGGGTAAGAAAGAAAATACGGATAAGCGCGGGTAAGACACACCAGTATTTGCCAGTAATATTTTACTCATATTTGCGCCGCCTCCGAAAAGTTGCAGAATATTTAGGCTTAATGCAAATTTCTGTATCCATGACAACAAGAAGTTATTTTGTACTTTTCAGGGCATTTTTTGTGTTGCTTCTTTTTCACTTTTCAGCTCTTTTAGTTTTCAGCTCTCTGGAACTCTGTCAGTTTTCGAAGTCGGTCACATATTTTTTTTAAATATTTTTTTTTCGGAAAGAAAATACGCAATGGGAACAGTCGAAGTAGTACCTCACTAAGGCAAAGAGATTCCAATAGTAAGTAATGATTTCGATTCCCAGTGTGAGTTGTGTTGCGACAGTTTCGATTGATACGCAGCGGAAACAATATACATGTATGCACTGGGAATGCATAGTAATTCTGTTGAAGAGAATATTAGAGTGTATGTGTGCATTTCAGCTATGGGAAATATTTTTATTTTGCAAAAGCAAATACAGGATTGCATTTTTAAAAATCCAGAAAATAAAATATTATTCTTTGAATCCTCTGTTAGCATGCCCCTTTTCACCAGGCATACTGGGCTGGGCTTACTAGGAATGACAGTCCTCACATTGTTTAGTACCATTGTTTATGAGTATGTAAGACAGTTTCAAACTATAGAACCGTGAATTTTCTAATTATTGGAACTTATAACAGATTGCAGGAACTAAATTAAAAACTTGATAAAAGGCAGCCACTTCAACTTGAGTCAATACATATTTGCTCAGTAATTTAAGGGCTATAAACCCTAGAAACTGTAAAGGCATCTACCACTGCTCAAACGTATCTGCGTATTGAAACATTAGTTCTGCGTAACAATACTCTGATTGGAGTATCAGATATAGCAGAAAAAAAGATGGTCGATATATTAGTTCCATTCCTATATTTTTGACAATTAAGCATTCAAGACAATGAAAAGTACTTTTGTCCACAAGTATACACAACTTCAGTTGATTCTAGTTTATACTGTAGCGATAAAAGTAACTATGAAATAGCAGATCTTGATTAGACTATTCATTTCACAACAATCATTTGCAGAGAACTGTTACGCAGATCTAAATTCAAAGATATGTTTGCAGGCCCGTAAGTTCCCTTCGGTTACTAAGATTTACAACCCTCACATTGTTGAACGAATGTGAATGTGTATTTGTCCAAATTGAAACTGCTGTATTTGCCAAGCATTTGGTTGTATGAGTCTTACTTTTAAAACCTATCAAAACTAGAAGATCAACTGTTTATGATCATTTTGTAGTATCAAAAGCATCACAGTTGTGCAGGCTGCCATTTATAGTAGAAAAGGCTCAAATTATTACAACACCATAAGAATATTTAAATAACAAGATACTTCATTTGTTCAAGATGATGGAAGATTGTTCCACTAGTTCTTGTTTTGAAACATTACTATTTACTAAGGAACTAAGGAACTATCTACTATTTACTAGAATCCGGTAAATTCCACAGCTAAAAGGCATAAATGAGAATAGAGCATTTTTTCAAAATCATATTCTTGCAAAATGTATCTGCATCGCGGGTACGTCTAACCCAAGAATTTGCTGTTGAACCTGTCAAGTGGCTCAGAGTAGCCCTCTCAATTAGGCGCCACCTGAGACCTACTAATCCACCTAAAGTACTCACTTATATTGATCTGCATATCGACAATATGGCGATGGAGCCTCAAGAGCCAATGTTCCAAAATGTCCCCTTCCTTCTCGTTTATGAGGAATGATTTTAGGCTGTAAATGACTTCAATCGGCAGAAGAGCGTACCATCAATGTCTCTCTGGTGTTAGTTTTTGAAACAAAACTACTTTACTGCCATAAATACTCCCGTAAAAGGGATCCGTCGTTGACGTTCCGGCTTCATTTGGCACTTGGAAATTTCACTTCAAAAATCCTCAAAACGCATAACTAACTTATCGTGTTGTAGATTAGAAGGTCCCAATAATGATATGTACTATAAATATCTAAGTACTTAAAAGTATTAATGCAATACTTAAACTAAAGACCTGATAAATAAAAGGAAACGTTTCGCAGGGCGATTTGCAGGTCAATAGAGAAGAAGCAGGGATAGAGGCGGCCCAATGGCAAGAATGAGCTCGCAGCACACGCTGCCCCCGAGCTCCTCTGGCTCGGGCGCCTTTGGAAACATCGAACACATTTGCCGGCTCTCAGAGGACTTTGCTCAGCTCCACAACTCCGAAGACTACTCGGACCTAACTCTCATAGTCGCCGGCCAGAAGTTCCACGCTCACAAGATCGTATTAGCCGCACGTAGTCACTATTTCCGGGCGTTGCTGTTCGGTGGCCTCAAGGAGAGCACTCAGAGGGAAGTGGAACTGAAGGATGCCAGCCTTGCGGCATTCAAGGGATTGTTAAAGTACATATACACTGGCAGGATATCGCTAGCCGACAGGAGAGAGGAGGTAACGATACCTGAAGTTTACATACAGTAAATAATACAAATACATAATAATTCAGATTATAAATTTGATATGTCTATACGTATGTCCAGTTCTGAGAATGTCTCTTAATGTTTGTCGTCGTTACTGTTTGCTATATTAGTATATTGTTACGAACAGGTCGTTTTGGACATCCTAGGATTGGCTCACCTCTACGGCTTCCTCGAGCTTGAGACTTCAATCCTCGACTACTTACGGGAAATACTCAGCATCCGTAACGTCTGTTCTATCTACGATGCCGCTCTACTCTACAGGCTGGAGTTCCTCACTAGCGTCTGCCTCGAGTTCATGGACAAACATGCCGCTGCTATCATCGAGCACGAGAGCTTTCTCGAGCTAAGTTGCGCAGCTGTGAATGAACTAATATCGAGGGATTCTTTTTATGCGCCGGAGATCGAGATCTTTCAGGCGGTGCAGTTCTGGGTGAAAGCGAATCCCGATGCCGACAAGGACACCGTGTTGAGCAAGGTAAAGCTCAGTTTGATGTCGATTGAAGAGTTACTCGACATCGTTAGGCCAACGGAACTGGTCTCCTCCGAGGCTATTTTAGATGCCATCGCTGCAAGAACACACGCCGGCAACTTGAATCTCGAATACCGAGGGAGACTGCTCGTGGACGAGAACGTTGCTGATCCGAAACACGGGGCTTCAGTGCTCCAAGGAGAGATGAGGAGCTTTCTACTGGATGGAGACACCAGGAGCTACGATATGGAGCGCGGATACACAAGACACATGATCACCGACTCCCAGGAATATGGGATTGTAATCAAGTTGGGCACTCAGTGCATTATCAATCACGTAAAAATGCTCTTGTGGGACCGAGACTTCAGGTCGTACTCGTACTACCTGGAGATCTCGATGGACCAAAAGGACTGGGTGCGGGTGGTCGATCACAGGGAGTACTACTGCAGGAGCTGGCAGTACCTGTATTTCGAGCCGAGGGTCGTCCTCTACATTCGCATTGTTGGTACGAACAACACTGCGAATAAGGTCTTCCATGTGGTCAGCTTCGAAGCGTACTATACGAACCACATGGAGAGAATTCAGGACGGTTTCGTTGTTCCCACGAAGAATGTTGCCACTCTGGAACTAAACGCGGTGGTGGTGGAAGGTGTCAGTAGATCAAGGAACTCTTTGCTCAACGGGAACACTTCGAATTATGATTGGGAAGGCGGTTACACTTGCCATCAGCTGGGCTCTGGTTCGATACTCCTGCAGCTCGCACAGCCCTACATCATCGACTCTATGAGACTTCTGCTTTGGGACAGGGACAGCAGATCTTACAACTACTACATCGAGGTTTCCGGCACTTTGAACTCGAAAAACTGGACCCGTGTTGGGGACAAGACTAGGGAGAACTGTCGCAGCTGGCAGACAATCAGATTCTCCCCACCCAGGCCTGTCGTTTTTATTAGAATTGTCGGTACCCAGAATACTGCGAACGAAGTGTTTCACTGTGTGCACTTCGAGTGCCCGGCGCAGATCGAAGACGACTCTTCGTCTTCGTCGACAAAGAGTTCCAGCCAGCCGTGTGAGAGAAGATCTAGCAGCCCGTCAGTGCAGAGTTTCACGAATGAGACTCCGGAGACCGCCACAGAGGCGGTTAATATTGACAGGGATGACAGTTCCAACGGCAACTGAGATTGTTCGGCCCGCGTTACAGGGTGCTTCAAAATGATATTAACGCTTATATGGAAGTGACGTTTGTTTCGAGAAACTTGACACAGTGATGTATCGGACTTTGACACTTGATACATTGACATATTGGAGTCCAATACTATTTATATTAGTGCATAGGACTTCAATGCTTTGCACACTGATGCCTTGGAGTTTAATGCTTAATACAATAATGCATTGGAATCAAATGTTTTGTCCACCAAGGCGAAGAACTCTATTGCTTTGTACACTGATGCCTTGCAGTTTAATGCTTGATACAATAATGCATTGGAATCTAATGCTTTCTATACTAAGACTTTAGGACTTTATTGCTTTGTATATTCATGCATAGGGGTGAAACACTTGTACACTAAGGCATGATACCCCGATGCTTTGAACATTAATGCGTAGGGTTGGAACGCTTTGTACATTAATGCTTAGAATATAAATCCGTAAAACTAATAAAATATTGCATAGGATTCCAGTGCTTTAGAATGAATGCATTGAATTTTTGTTTGATACATTAGGCTTAGGACTCTTATGCTTAGTGCATTAATGGATTCGAGTTCGACGCTCGATGAAGTAGCGCATTGGAATTCAACTTTTGTACACTAGCGTGAACGACTTCTGCGCTTTCTATATTGATGCAATCATATTGCTCAATATTTGTATAGGGCTCAACTGTTTTGTACATTGATGCATGTCGAAACTTATTTAAGATATCATAGTGAGAACTGTATCCTGTGCTGTATTTTGAAAGAGCGTCTCTACTTATTAATCATTATCAGTGCGTTCTTGGAATATTCTCCGACTGTGGTTTTCGGACCTTCGAGTGACGCGCATTCCTACGGGTATTGTTGTAACATTTGCAGTTTTTTGTAGGAGATTTTTTGCACTGTGCGTGCTTTTCCAATGCGAACATCTTTTTTACTACTCGCACAGCGAGAATATTAGAGGACAAGAAGCGAGAACTAAAAAGACACTTTTTCAAGCGTGCGCGATCATATTTGAAAATAATCGACGTTGATTGATGTGTGTACGATTTTCTCCGTATAAGTGTTAATTTTTTAAAGCAACCTGTAGTTATTGGTTCATAACGAGCGCTGACACCTGGCTATACACGTGTATTGCTCCGTGCACCGGTGCTGAAGTCACGACACTTTATTCCCCAGGCATTTTCAATTGGATATTCCTTAATCCTTTTCTTACAGCTTTAATGTTCATTTGAGATCGAATTGGTTGTGTTTTTTTAAAATTTTTTGTCGATGTCGAAGGGATAGTTGCGCCTTCGACGTACGAGAAGAGAGGTCTGTAACTCACAGACAGTAGTTTATGCCCGCTGGGTCTTTCTTTTTCTCATAGTGTAAAGTTTGGGGTTCAGTTTATATGAGTTATGTGAACTGATTAACGCACGTGGATTCATTTGGGTTTAAGTCATCTCGATTCAAGTATATTGATCAGTTCACATTACTAACGTAAACTTGATCTAATGTATTATTATTGAAATAGGTAAACGTCTCAAAGAACTTTCGGTCCAGCACAAAGCTGGAAAAACCAAAGAAAAATCAAGTGAAAATGGGTGTATATGTGCTCAGTGGGGTATTCAGAAAATTATAAATATAAATTATATAGTTAAATACATTATTCTATATGTTATATTAAACTCATGTATTCTAAATGAACTGAATCAGTTCGGGGTGCAGCGAAGCGCAGCATAATACAAAAATTGGACATATTCTACTAAATTAGTGATTATTCCATGTTTTGATTAATTCATTAATCGTTTTCAAAATGTTAGTTCTTATGAAGTCCTGAGAGGACTGGAACGAAAGTCTGATTCCTAAAATTTCCGTTTGGGTTTACCACTGTATCTACTCAAATGTATTTATGTTAGTATCATAAGCATCCCTCTTGTCCATTAATGACACATGAGGCTTAAATCTTACATTACTCGGATAAATGAGCTCAAATAACGCTTGGATGGAAGGTCGCCAGCACCGGTGCATTAGATTGCGATACTAATGCATTAGTACCAGATTTGCTAACTGGAACCGTTATTCAGAGTGATAGTGATATTCAAACTTTTAAGAGCGAGGGTATGTTGTAGAGTTTAATAGGCAGTTGCTGCTTAGTTTCGCGGTTACGCTGATGTATTGTACTGTTACGACTCATTGGTAATAAAGTGTCATTCGTAATGCGAGGTTTTATTACTTGTTCGTGGAAATCTCTACCTGATCCCATCTTTTCTAATGTGTCTTATAAATGTCTATAGCCATCTCGTAGAGTATGGGTCAGGGATGAAGATAGTTACTGCGACGTGGCAGTTTTCTGCCCGTCACAAATATCCAGCGTATTGCACACCTTCGGACACGCTCGCAGCTCGGGGTGGGGATAAGAAGTTCGCGGGCTTGCTTGAGCGCGCATTGGTTGCCTGACGTCGTCATTTTTGCCTTTCTTCGCGACTATATTCTGTTAAGCTTACAGCTACCACCTTTTCCAAGTATGGGGAAAAGAGCAGCAACATTTGGATCAGCGGGCTACGCATCACCGCGTAGCCAGGGCCGCATCACACAGACGCTGCTTTAATTTAACACTTTCGTTATAGGGAACTGCTTGGCCGCTGCTGCGGTTAGCCGTCGGAATCCGCCGATTTTTCGGTCGGTAGGGTCAGAGGGACTCCCACTTGCCTGCTTCGGACAGGGCTTGGGGGTGCGGAAGAACCGGCTCCACTTTCGTTCTGCCCTCGGCGATAATCCACCGTTGTGGCAACGTGCGGGATTCCCGGACGTTTTCGTGTCATCCATTCGCGGAGTACACATTTGTACACGCTGTAAGAATGGGCATTAGTGTTGTGGGCTGGCAGAGGAATTGCCAGCCCGGAGGATTCCTCCCTTCACCTTAGGGCAGGATAACCTGCGGGTTACCTGCGGCCCTGCCAGAGTTTTCGCGCGAGCGAGGACTTTGTTTCGTTCGGTTCTGGGAAATGGCGGTTTTTGGCCGAGCCGCCGAATTCCCGTAAACTTACGCCGCGCGGATTAGCGAGTACCAAGAAAGTTCCATGTAAGGTTTGTAAGTGTCCCTGAGTCAATCAGGGGTAGTCTGTCGTAGCAAGGAGCCAATCCTCGCACCCTCGGAGCGCAATATTCGAGTATAAAGTGAGCACTTTTCGATTGGAAAATTCATTCTTTCGCCGACGTCAATCGTGTGCACCAGTGCTTCAACGTGACCAGCAGATTCTTCTTCTCCATCTACGACTCCGAGGGTGCCGAGGACTACGCTGCCTCCTTTCCTGCTGCGGAATTGGTAAGCTGTAATCTCCCAGGCTCATTATACTATTGATTATTGTTCCTTGATAACGGGTTCTGAGGTTAATCCTTCTTGTTTATTGTGAGAATATCCTAGTGAGTGTCGTAAGATTATCGTTGTGAATATCGTATTTTCATCGCTGTGACTATCGCTATCCTACGCGTTCACCATCCACGTGCAGTAGGGTTACGTTCGAATACCGCGGCGGTCCGTGGCCGCCATTTCGTGAACGCTTGGTGACGAGCAAGCAGCAACGACTTCAGCCTACATCTTTTCGCTTGTGAGATTATCGTTCAAATATTAGTGACTATCGTTTTCTCCTCTGTCTCCGTCTATCGCTCGCGTTTACGGATTAAGTGCCTAGCGTTCTGTTTGCGTCCATTAAATAATTGCGTTTAGTGAATCTCAGCCGATCTCCCAAGGCAATCTTGGAATTTTGTCCCGTTTCTTCTGTGACACCCGAATTCTCTCCACCCACGAGGACCCTCTGCCTCACCCCGACCCCTTCGCCCGTAATTACCTTCAGGGAAATTTCGTAATAAAGATTTTGGCTCCCCAGGGGAGTCAAGGAAGGGCGGCGCTTGGGAATTTGGGTCACATTACATACAAAATTTTCATTCAAGCTTCCTTTTACAAGAAAATCCTAACAATTGTATGCCAATTAGATGGATCTTACGGCACGGCTGAGGTTACGGCTGGAACCTAAACTACAGTACTCCCCGATCTTTGCGACTCTTTCGGGACTGAAAACTTACATAGGAAGAGAGTTACTTAAAATGCAAAAAGCCCTAACTCTATAATTAAGAACGCGTAACACGTAAAATCATGTTAGTACTCGAGAAAAAGTAATTATCAAATGTACTCGAACCCAATCTGAAGCAACCTACTTTGAATGTGGATTGATACAAAAAACTACGTTTCTGTGAACCAAGATCGGTCCTTTTAGCAGTTCTAAAAGCTGGTGGGGGTTAACGTGTTGCAAAGATCGAGGGAATCAAAGTGGCAAAGATCGGTGGACAGTGCAGCCGGGAAGAGCAACCTGCAATTTTTTCTTTCTCTTTTCCCAAACTTGTTTAATTTTTCAAATGTATATTAGTCACTACTATATGAATAGTCGTATCTTCTTGTTTTTAGGTCAAACCAAAGTCTAGTAGTTCAAAGAAGTTCCAATAAAGAGGTTGATGTGATGTAGATGGTCAAACAAACATATATTGGCAAAGTAAATGATATTGAATCCGGGCTGTTAAAAATACAATAGATAATCGATAATACATTAGTTCACAATGGAACGCGTTTGAGTGAGGTAGAAAGTCTCGTTTAGTTTCGTATATGGAGATTAATGCCAATGAACGGCCAACAGTCCATCAATACGGAATATTTGGAATATTCGAGAAATACGGAATTACGAGATATCAGAGATATTTGGTTACTGTCACCTTACTCATTACAATGGTAACAATCAGAAAATGTATGACAATCGGGTTTCAAGTCACTCAATTCCCCCCCCCCCCCCCCCCGCTCGCTATTGCTTGATCCTCGCTTTCTCTCTCTCTCTTTTACCACTGACTGGCGACTTGGCGACGGCTGTTCCTTAATCACACACAAACTCAATACAATTATTGTTGACAAACGTAAGGATATATGTAATGAATGAAATACAGAATACGTTAATTAACTAGAACGAAAAGGAAGTATGATTTTAACGGGGTACCAAGTCCTTGCACTCACTTGTAACCTACAATCCTAGTGCGCAACTTTGCTTATAGGATTCCGCGGACTCGTAGAACCGAACTGTTCGACTGATTTTCACAGAGGGGTCTTTCTATGCGTCTTTTCGGGAGCCTGGAGTGCTCTTCATCCCCATTCATGCATCTCAGTTGCATCGCCAGCATTCTTGCAATTCTACTCGCTCAGTGTCCTTATCACAGCCTGGGACCATGCGTGGCGGCTTGATCTCAGGCTTACGAGTCGCAGGTATAAGTAACGCAGCGTGCAATATTTGAAACCAGACTTCTGGCGAACTGAGATCCCGACGCTTTGCTTACGATAATTTCTTTGGGGTGAGACCAGGTCTCGCATAGTATTTTAAAATAATATTTTACGAGGTTGTGGGACGTAACACCCCTCCCTCCTTAGAAACATCATCGCCCTCGGTGATGTCTCCGTTGTCTGCGTCGCTCTCAGTCTGGTCAGGTATGTCTCGTCTCCACCTTGGTATCTCGATAACGGGTTAACCCAAGTTTGCTTAATCGAGGTTCCCAAGCCTTTGATGAGCATTGTCACAGTCGGTATTGGCGGTTCAAAAATCGTCTATTGCAAGGTCTGTCTGTTGTAGTAAATTTGAAGGTACAGTACGACCTCTCTATAGTCGGGCCGCTGAGAGAATGAATCCGGTGAGGGAGGGTAGCCAGGCGGACTCGGCCGAAATTTTACCCTCTCCAGTTACGTTTCGGGAGTTCCGTAGCCTGGCTTCCCCTCACGCGCTTTCTACTCACACATGCTAAGCGCATTGTAGCCACGCTATGCGTCTGTATTTGAGATTTGAAGTGAGACGGGGACCCGCCTCCGTTCACTTTCTTAACATAGAGAGTGAGTCTAATTCTCACTATACATATTTTGCCACCGTGAACGAAACAGTATTCGGTAATGGAAAGTCCACGTTATATTTTGAAATCAGTCTTAGAGTGGCCAATCTATCCCTATGAAAATATGACCTATATCTATTTTCTTATGGGGAACAACGTGTGAATTTCAGGAAAATCTGAAATGCCAGTTAGATTTCTCAGTGATCAGTTAATCCTGATCGCTGAGAAATCATAATGTTAAATCACGGTAATCTCGTGTACTGAATATAGTATCTCATGTTAGTCTAAATTGGTGTTTTGATGCAACAGAACTGATCCGTTTTAAGAAAAATGGCACCTAACCCTGGCTTGCAAGTCGCTCAATGTGTCAAACGGAGACAGGCGCAGCTTGTCTTTATCTAAGTTAGGCTGACGCTATTGGGCCAGGCAACCAACACCGAGGTCGTGTAGATGCATAGCGCTAGGACCGCGACGCACCCACGTGTCAAGGGAAGTGGCAGTGACTGCGCTTGGGTGAGGGAAATCTCACGTTCATTCTCTCAGCGGCCCGACTATAGTTCGGGACCACTTTCGGCAAGCATGCAACGAAAATGAGAAAATAGGAGGAAAGGCGGGGAACCGTCAAAGAAAAAGTATCACCACTGCCGGGTATTGAACATGATGATATTTGAAGAAAATGCAAAAAAAACAATTGCGACAACGGGGAACCGAACACGGGTCACCACGGTCGCTATTCCAACGCTTTGCCACGGCGCCACTTCGATATTTGTAAGAAAAAGTATCACAGGCCCCTGATAAATTTGATTCACTGGATATGGTCGGATTCAATTGGATCTAATCGGACGTCGCGAAACAACTAATGAGGGGTATTGGTTATTGCAAGCGCATATTAAGAAAGTGGGAAAGCAAGAGGAAAGCCAAAGAAGCGGGCGATGCCGTGCTGTATTCGAGCGTCGAGAACGACACACGGAGCGGGCCGCCGGCTGGGCCATCGGTGCGAGCACACCAAGACAGCAATTACCACGTTTCGGGAAAACCGAACGGTTGAGCACCGGTTGGTTCTCCATCGCAATTCTCGCAGGCCGACCGGCAAGATGTTTTTCGTCACCTCCCTTTTTCTAGGAGCAAGGGATAACCGGCTAGGACTCGCCAAGAGCTCGGTGGGCGTTACCTAACTTTGTTGTTGAATAACTCGGAATTGGAGGCCTAACGCAAATTTTTAAAAACGGCATCATCATCCCCGCCCCCTTCCCAACAAGATGGCTATAATATTATCCAACATTTTTGGGACACCCTGTATATAATGTGAATATAAATCGTGAATATAAAAATTCACGATTTATAAAACAATTTAAGTAAAGGGAGACCATACCTTTACTAATGATCCAAAATAAAAACGGGTATCTACTAATAGTTATGCAATTTATATACGCTAGAAATTCTTATTTGGGTAAGTTATAATAAGAAAACGGATATTTCTATGAAGAAATTTTTTAATTTTGTGCAAATGAAACCCATTGTTAGACACACAAGTATTAAAGTCATTTCGTATTATTTATCATAAAATATTAGACTAATATCCGACATTTCTTCTCTCCTAGCAATGAATGCCTCATACGAGTCGGGAAGAGAATCAATGATTCCTGTTTCGTCCATTTCCTTTATTTTTGGAGGATATGTGGTCGACATTATTGGGTCTGAGCTTATCAGAAATCTCCGCAATTTTAATATTTACTATTAATACTAATAAAAATAATAAAAATAATGCAAATAATAATAATAGTAATAATACAAATAATAATGAAGACCCTCTTCACTAAAAAAAATAAAAGATATTCGAAAAACAATTAGACAAATTTTTATAATACTTGATATATGTCCTGCAAATTCACTACTCGCGAATTCTTTCGGGCGAATGAAACGCGGTACTTTTTAGAATCTTTGTTTCGTGCCTCCTGTGGTTCTTCGGATAGGATACCTGTGACAGGATTGTTAGACATATCATTAGAATATCATAATATACACAAAATTCTGAATAATTACCTAAAGGAAGCACGAAGTAACGCACGAAGTCTGCACCATGCACAAGAATTTTGTGCACAGTGGGAGACAACTGGTACCAGGGGTACATTTCCTCAAAAATCTTAAACGTGTTGGTCGTATAAGTTTTAAATTCGTCGGGTTCCACCGCACATCTTCGGGAACTAATTACGGCCAGAATATTCGAGAACCTCTTTATAATTCGTTCGTCAACGGGCGATTCCACGCAAAGTGATCACACCTTTTGACACTTTGTCTTCGATTTTGATGAAATTTGGTGAACATGTAGTCCTTAATATACAACCACATTATCTGCATTTCGTTGGTAAAAATGTCAATTATTATGCAAGTTATATGCATTGCAAAATTGGTGCAACTTTTTTTTTAAAAAATCATAACTCTGGAACGGTATGAGATATCGAGAAGCGCGAAACGCAGTTTTACGCAAAAAAGATTGAATTTTCATATAAAAATATTTGAGGAACGTAGCAACCTTCTTAATTTATGTAAAAATTGTTCAAAAATTTTAAATGTTTATAATTTCGAAAACTCACTTTTGTCCTTTTTGAAAAAAATCATGGAGGTGCATTGAAGTCTCCTCTAAAAGCCCTGTAAATTTCAAGATAGTCAATTTAAAACTCTTTGAGATAAAATTCTTCATGCGATACCGGAACACGAGCTCGGCGCTCGGAGACCAGCGCGCGCCCCTGCGCCACGGATGCTTGCACACAGACCGCCGCTACCGATCACGACCAACCGTCCTTTTGACCTATATAAAGGGCTAATCCTCGGATACATGGTTGAATTATTCAATCTTTGCGTGAGAGGATGACTCCCGGTTAATACTTAACCATAAATATGTCATAGCTCGCGCTCCGCATGTCTCGTCTCCTCTGCCCGCTGCCGCCTACAAGCGGCCTCAGCATTGTCGCCGAGACGCTTTCTGGAAGATTCCCGGTCTTCTGGAATCTTCGATGCTACAATATTATTTTTCAAAATCAGTACAGATACTAATATGCAAGAATATCGGTTTCAACTTTTGACTTTACCATGTTGAATTTGGGGCTTCATTTTGCCAGATTACATTTTCTGCTTCATCTTCATGTACCATTTGTATCGGCACGAACGTTGAAATAAAAATTGTGGCATCTGATGCATCTAACGAACTACTCACATAGATCTATGAATATAAATAATGATGTACATATTAAATAGAAAAGTACTTAATAATACTAAATATGAACATTAGTTGAATATGATTTGAAACAAAACCTGATTAAATTCAGAATGCCCGGAGCTACCATCCATTCCCCATTTCGATATTAATCGAATGTTGCTCGTTGCCAGAATTGGATCGATTGTTTTAATTAGGCGCGCTGTTGTAATATCTAGCAGATTCTGTACAGAAACCAGAGGATAATTTATTAGATAATCCATACAAAATATATCTTATGATTCGTTTATTGTAGGCTTCAAACACCCGCAAATAAAATTACTTGCAATGGAACACGTGCTTCTAATTCAGTAATTTGGATACCCTCAGGATACATAGCTTTTTTTGCCTCAGTAAGTTTGTCGTAACAAGGCAAAGCATCGAATCCTATCGAAAATATTGAAAGTATATACATAATTTAACATCTCTAAAAAGTACCTGAAATTATAGCTTACCGTGAACCAATAATGTGTTCCTTATTATTTTATACGACTCCGTCGTTAAGTTCGCTTTTATTATAAGCGCCAATGCATCCTCTGGTGTTAATTGATTCCAAGCTTTTCGCTGATTTTGATCGCCTAATGAGACGATTTCCTTGACATTGTCGGTATCTGCAGCGGCTTGCACTAATTTTGCAGATGAATTTTCCCCTCTTCCCTCATAACGGACGCTGTGACAAATGCTAAAATGTTGCTCTCAATTGATCGTAAATCTACAACCCCCCAAAAACATTAAAATGAAAAAAAAACCCAAGTAGTCCCCCCCCGCCGCCGCCGCCACCCAACAACCCAAACTACCGACTCACCAACCCACAAATCTTGCAAAAGTCATTTAAAAATTATCAAAAATAGAAATGGATATTATTGGTAAACGAAAGCCAAGTTATAATTCAGCTATATAATTAATAACATACAAGAAACCCAAGTTTTCATTCAAAGATACCTCGATTTAACTCGCATCAGCAATTAACAATAAATTCACAATAAATTAGCGATTAACAATAATAATTTAAAAAAACGGCGTGTGCGCGCTTCATTCGAGAGACTTGCTCTGGTAATATTGCTAGAAAACTTTGAAAGAAATAGATACACGACGAATTGAGAACCTTCTTTTCGATGTAGTATATATAGTATATGTGATTAAAATGTAAATGTCATATTTCTTAGGATTTTATATTATAGTAAAGTCAATGTTACATTTAAATTAATTTCTCATTGCTTCTTACCTCGCAATGAAGCGCGCACACGCCAAGTTTTTTTTATTATTATTGTTAATCGCTAATTTATTGTGAATTTATTGTTAATTGCTGATGCGAGTTAAAAGGAGGTATCTTTGAATGAAAACTTGGGTTTCTTGTATGTTATTAATTATATATCTGAATTATAACTTGGCTTTCGTTTACCAATGATATCCATTTCTATTTTTGATCATTTTTAAATGACTTTTGCAAGATTTGTGGGTTGGTGAGTCGGTGGTTTGGGTTGTTGGGTGGCGGCGGCGGGGGGGGACTACTTGGCGTTATTTTTCATTTTAATGTTTTTGGGGGGATCCCAGTTCTTTTTGTTAGTTAATCGGTAAAATAAAAATATAATTTGTTGCTTTGAAATTTGATGAGCAGATACTGATACTGATACAACTTAGGAACAGGCCGCCATTACCAATTAGTATTTGTTCAATACATTCCAGGTTTTTGGCTTAAGTAACTCTCAAGCTACACATTTGACATGGATGCAGCTTATCTGTACAATGTGTTACGTTCAGGAGGTAAGGACATAACAAATGTAACATATGAAGCGTTGGACTTCATTATATGAAATTCAAAGCCATGCTATCTAGTGGCAATTCACATTCGTCCAACAAATTTGGAGTCCTTCGCTTGGGTTTGTGAAGTGTGGAACTTGTCAAATGTGGAGCTAAGAACCACTCAAGCGACAGGTTTGCAATTTGATAAGTAGATACTAATACTGATACAACTTAGGAACAGGCCGCCATTACCAATCAGTATTTGTTCAGTACATTTCAGGTTTTTGGCTTAAGTAACTCTCAAGCTACACATTTGACATGGATGCAGCTTATCTGTACAATGTGTTACGTTCAGGCGGTAAGAACATAACAAATGTAACATATGAAACGTTGGACTTCATTATATGAAATTCAAAGCCATGCAATCTACTGGCAATTCATATTCGTTCAACAAATTTGGAGTCCCTTGCTTACGTTATACATCCTGTCCTCATTCAACACATGTGAAAAGTGTGGATCTTGTCAAATGTGTAGGCTAAGAACGACTTAAGGGGCTAGAGTACCCACGTGACTTTTCGGGAGCTGGCGATCTTCCATTACCGACGGTAATTGTAGGTTTTTCAGCCGCGTGTGGCCGCGTGATCGGGTTACCTACAAGCATTCGCTACCGAACATTGCGCGAGATGGAGCGACTAGCGTTTTCCACTAATAGTGACAGACAGAAGTAGAGCTGTCAAAATAGAATGAGGTTACTCTGGCTATGTTCATGCTAGGAAAAACTAAAACAGGGCAATTATATTATTTACTAAGAGTAAAACGCGGACGAGCGAAGAGACTTTACTAGAGGATGTAATTAAAAATTATTTGTCAGGAACGGGTGGACTCTCTTTTAATTAGGACTTTGCTAAAAATTAATTTTATGCAGAATTGTAATAACCAGTAGAGAAAGAATATGGAGTGAAGATAAAAGAAATCAATGATTATGTACCATTGTCTGTTTATTTATCAGGGAAACATTTATTGACAAGACTTATTATTATAATACATCAATATAAGTTGTTTCGTGCCTTTTTTGTAGCATCGGTCAGTAGTCTTGTTGCTTGTACTTGCTACAGTCTTGCTTGTCCAAGTTCCACACTGTTCTTATGTTGACGAATTACATCCTGTGAATAAAATTAGAGCACACGATCACTACTTGCAATTCTAATTATTAATATTCCATACCAATTCAATTCAGACTGCTATTTTTCCTGGCACACTACAGTTTATTTTGGAAATTTTAACACGTTTTCTAAAGTTAGAACTGTGAAGTTTCTTTATGAGTTTAAATATTTGTGCTCACACATGTAAAAGGAATGTTTTTCCAGAAATATTCTTTAACTCTTATTCCTTGTAGTTGAAGGTGAAAATAAGTGCATGTTGTATGTAAGAAGTTAGTTCTTGTAAAAAACTAACAAGTCCTGGGACTTATTCGCTTTTCAAGGAACTAACAGGTTCTCAACAGTTAGGACAAATAAACCTGTGAATGACTGCACATCTTACAAACTACAACAAATAACCGAGAAATGTGGTATTTACTTTGCATCAGGTTCTGATAAATTCTCTCCATTGGTGTCCTCGTTTCTCTGCATCTTCTTTGCAATATCAGAGAATTGCTGTTGTCTTAGAAGCGTATGTATGGCATCACGCCCTGCAAAAAGATTGACATTTAACAATATATATTTTACATTGTTTCACCTATCCTACATGGAAGTATCTGTGATCACTTATCGTTTGAAACAGTGCTGTGACACTTCCTTTCCTGTATTTCCTGCAGAAAGATTGATCCTTTCAATGAACTGCAAAAACAAGGAATATTATTCTCTTGTAGTAATTTGCATGCATTGAAGGTTTAAAGACACAAGAATACATACCACTTTCACATTTTGCGATGTTATTGATGACCTGTACGATGACGTCTGCAGGAATGAAATTGATAAATAGGTGTCTTCGTTATATGAAGGAATCTACTGTGCGTCGCCAGAAAGAAGGCGCCTGGCTCTCGTATATCTGCAGGGAAACCAGACGCTTTCTTTCCAGCGGCGCACACTACATATGTCGACTGTGGTTTATTCGGCAGGTTCTGCACCTCGAGGTGCACTTCGGCGCCTATGTGCATTTGGACTTTTCAATGATAGTGTGTCTGTCATTGGGCAGCACATCCTATGTGCTGGGCAGCTTTTCATGTTTGCTGGACTGCACCTCCTGGTGCACTTCGGCGCCTACTATTTTCGCTGAATGAACCATCCTTGGAAAAACTCCATTCCAGAACATGAAAACACCTTTCTGAGACTGTAAGGGTTACCCTTGATTATCTTCTTACGATCTTTCCTACTCGGTGCTGCGTTTTCCTTTCCTCTTCCTCTCTGATCCTTTATTCATTTCCTCTTTCCTCTGAGTTGCTTTCTTTTTCTCTTCTGCTTCCTTCTTTTTTTCTGCCTTCCTCTCCTGCTCCGCTTTCTTCTTCTCTTCTGCTTCCTTCTTCTCTTCTGCTTTCCTCTCCTGTTCCGCTTTCTTTTTCTCTTCTGCTTCCTTCTTCTCTTCTGCTTTCCTCTCCTGTTCCGCTTTCTTTTTCTCTTCTGCTTCCTTCTTCTTTTCTGCCTTCGCTTCTGCTGTCGGTATGTAAGAGAGTTCTCTAATTGCCATTCCTCTGTTGAACCGACTGTCCACAATTTCGGGAAGCATACAGTCCTTATAAAATTTCTTCAACTGCTGCTCCATTTCAGTTGCCCAGAATTTGTCGTCTTTTTCAACTTTTGTAATTTTCATCCCTTTTGGTGTCCACAAGCAGAATAAAGCATGTTCCCTTCCAGCAATGTGCAGCTGTCCTTGTGTTGCGCCCGAGCCCAAGGTTGGCTCCCGAAATGCACAAACTAAGCAGACCACTATATCCTATCCTTGAAAGGATGTTGCAATGTATAAAAGAAATAAGATACTAGTATAGCAATAAGCAAGCGAATAGCGACTAAATCACGTTTTGCGCATCAGCACTGAGTCGCATCGCCTGATCAGTGCCTCGTGCTGATGCGACGCCCGCATCAAACAAAACTATTGCTCCAAGTCCCAATCGGGGACTCGCTCTCCAGATTTCGAACAGAACACATCAGTGCGTACCAGCGAGTTACTCTGTACCTTTCTTGTCAGTCTTTGGTTATATCCTATCAATAAACTCCAAGTTTTTGGGTTTAATCCCGGTGGATTCTAATCCTTTAAAAGCTACGAGCCTGACTTCCTCCAATCCCGCTACCCGCTCTGTGCAGTCACCACACAGGGCACAACACGTGCACTTGATAATGATAATGATGTATCGTATTCATGCCGTCGCCTCTGAAGATCCTTCTTATGTCAGGGAGCTCTTGAATCGCTTCTTCGGGCGACAAATTCCTCGCTGATGACGGGCATTTCACTTCCACAAGTGTGTCTTCCCCAATGAGGCCATCAGGTGTTGCGCCTAAGTATGGCTCATTGGAGTCAATAAACAAGCCGCACTGTTGCACGGGAATTTGCAATTCCTCTTCTAATTTTGCCAATGCGACTGCTTCGTTTTGTCTCCCGTATTCCAAAGCTTCTGCTGCGAGTAAGGTGGGGTACAGCATAATTCGCACTAGATTTCCGCGTGGCGTGTCGTCTTTTAGTCGCCACACCTTGCCAAAGTTAGAGGCAGTCAGTAATTTCTTTCGGTACCATTTCCACCTGTGATCATTCGCTTGATCGCGGGTATCCTTTTCAATTTCAATTCGTGACTCCTGCCATTCCAGTAGCATTGCCATGTGTCTCTCCGATTCGGATTTGAAATTTGCTTCGTCCATATCTGGCTTCTCTGCGTTTGGGCCGTAATCCTTATCGCACGTTCGAGTCATCCGCCGAAAGGAAGAGGCTTTCGCTGCTTTCTTATATTCCTTCGCCTTTTCTACTGCGTGTCTACAATGTTCTTCCACTCTCAACAACGTAGCCGACGGTCTCTTACCCATCACTGAAGCCATCCTGCTCAATACTGAGCCGTGGTTCAATTGCACAATTGAAGCACCAGCTCTACCCTGATAAGAGCCCTTTCGCGACAAATTAATTCGTCGTCCTCCACAGTTTTTGGCGATGATGTTGTTCGCACATTCGGCGACATTTGTATTTAGTCCATACAGCATGCTATCGGCGTGCGCGAAAATCCGTTTGAATGGATCTTCCAGAAGCTGAAACATTTTCTTTTCTGTTAGTTCCGGCACGAAATTGGAACACTTGCTTGCAGTTTTTATGTTCCCCGAAGACGTGACTGGGCACGTTTTTCACGTCTTCCTTGAAGTTCCGAATTCGTTGCTCCATTGGCACCTGCTGTAGGTACCGATATTGCGCCGCTTTTTGGATACCTATGCGGAGACGCAGAATATTGTTTTGAATGACAGTTCTTGCTTCTTTGAAGGGGCCTCTGGCCGTCAGGTCGCGTATCTGCTTGCAAAATAACCGCATGATGTGATTCCGGCATTCAATCTTCCGTACCTCGATCTTGTACTCCTTATACGGGTCTGCGTCCTTTATCCTCTTGTAAACGGCGCTATCACCATCTCCAACTAATACATTGTATATAATTCCATGCATTTCTACGCTGCACATGAAACCCTCCAGAAATGCTGCGGGTTCCATGCTCATGGAACTCTCGTCTCGGCCCCAGTTCTTGTAACAACGATGCCCACGTGGTGTTTCCTTCTTCTTCGCTGCTGCAATGCATATCATGCAGAACTTATTCTTCACGCTGTAGAACAGGGCTTTCTTCGTAGCGTATCCAACGATGATTCCTACGCCGGACCAAGAGTTGTAGAGTCCACCTCGGTATGATCTTTTCAACCAACTACCATCTGCCATGACTGTGATAGTGGGTAGTTGTGACTCTGGATCGACATCTCCTCTTGCGATGGTCAATGCTTTCTCCTCTTCCCCAGCCTGTATCGTTTCCTCCATCGCAGCCGCTTCGAATGCATCAATAAGGGTTTCTTGGCACTTTTCGTATAGTTTCTTCGACATGCACTGCACGTTCATGGCAGCCAACATTTCCTCCAATTGGTTGAATCCGCCCCCTGTCACCATTGTTCCTGAGACAGCGGCAACGTTGATGTTCATCGCGGTGTCATCGTCCGGCTGGCATCGTATTTGCTCCGTATACTGGCACATTCCACACTGGACCGTATAAATTTTCAGTAATCCAACTCTTCGGGGTGCGCCGACTATGCTGAAATCTTGGATGCCACAGCCAGTTATTGGCGAGTGATCGGCAAGACTTTTGATCCTGTCGAATACGTAGCGGAAATCGGTGAAAGTAAGGCCTTCCAACTCGCCCTCTTCCGGTTGCGGTGTCTGCGCTCTCTCTTCCACCCAAAAATCGTCCTCATCCGAATCATGTTGTCTCACTCGCTCCCGACTGGGTACTTGCCGAACGTGCGAAACACTTGGTTGTCCAGGGTCTTCATGTAGATCTTGAGTATTCGCATTGTCCGTGATACTCATATCTTCCGACTCTGATGCTACTGCTCTTCTCTCTAACCAATCTTGAAACCAATCATTCATCCAGTCGTCACCGGGCCCGGCCAGGTCCTGTCTTTCTTCAGAAGTATGAGCCTCTGATGGTTTTGGTGAAATAGGGTGTACATTTTCCATATTGAAGTCTTCTGGCTTGGATATCCTTTTCTCCCGTATCCAATGTGAACTTCGCAAATGGTAAAAGTCCTCCGCATCAGTGTCGCTGTCACTGTCAAGAAATTGCATTGGGATGCGCGACGAATAAATCGGACCGCCGCTAACAACTCCTGAAGAAGTACTCGGCTGCGGCTCATCGTCGTGGACTTTCTTCGTTTCTTCATGCCCGTATTTCTCAGATACCTTGTCCTTTGGAAACTTCACTTCTTCGTGCGGATCTTGTACCGTTGTGTTCTCGATGATTTCGACAACAGCCGCATTTTCCACTTCTTTTACGTCCTCGTACAAAGAAATACTCTCGTCGATTTCTTCCACAATTTCTTCCATTATTAGTTCCTCTTCGTATTCCTGTGGCGCATGTTCGACGAGTTCCATTTCTTCGACCTGTAAGTGCTGTGAAGGAAGGCTAACGTCGGCGACGGCAGACGTGCATGGGACAGTTTCATCAGCAGGTGGAGTACTTACAACATCCATTACGCTGTGTTTACCATTTTCATGCTGCACGACTGCCGCAGTATTATATAAGTATGCGGTATTAGCGCTTACCTGCACATGAGCCGCCTTTTTCAGCTGCGATCTGTGGACATACATATAAGACAGCTTGATAATCCTGCAATAAATCGTGTAATGGGACAAATGCACACAAAGCAACGCCGAAGAAGAGGTAATCGCGCTCGACATGGATTCAGAAAACTGTACTCAAACTTGTGTGCAGTTGTACTATTCTGCGAGACCATTATTATCAGATGAATATCTATACCAATAGATTCACACCAGTGAATTTTATTGAAGGGCATAGTTGAGTGGGGAAGAAATATATGAAAGTCGTTGCGATGATAGATTTATGATGGGGACCGCTGGTGTACGAGTGGTTCGGACTCGGAGGTGCATTTGGTGCCCAGACGTATGTTTTTTTCACTCGATGGTGGAACAACTGCCGCCGATAGGGTCAGGTAGTGCATAATGTTCCACAGGCCAAATGTACAGGAGATAACCAGCCGTCCGACGTCGCATTCTCAATACTCTCCAAGCTAAGGGTTCGAAATACTTCTTGGGTCTGGCAATAAAGTGAGCAAAGCAGGGTTACTGCCTTCCGGGAGGAGGGCAGCCACGGGCAATCATGCCATTTATTGCGGAGGAGCATTTATTCTCATTCCGATTCCTATTCTGATTCCTCTTCACGATACATTTGAGGGTACAACACAAAGTCTATGGGTGCGCTGGAAAGGAAGGGGGGGGGGGATGTCAGCTCAGCGCAAGCATGAGCGTGAGAGAGAGAGGCATGGGTGCGAGCGAGAGAGAGGCACGACCGATGTAGTGTATACGAGAAACCAAGACGGAGGAGAAAGAGGGTGAAGTGTGCGCGACAGCAAGTTGGCGTTCCCGAGGTGTTTGATAATTTATCCCACCCCCACTCTGAGATTTCTGCAACTTTTTCAACTTCTAAATTGTGTAGGTGTTACACGCCACAAACCATATCAGAATCAGCCGATCGATTCCAGTAAATACTGGTGCCCCTAAAACTATTTCGTCAACAAGAAATTCACAAAATCATGTTTGTACCATGCTGTAAAATCAGAAAAGATAGGTTGCAAATTCGTTTTCTTTGAGTTATTATTGCAGTGTAGCCGTCGAAGGAGCCGGGGGGGGGGGGGGGGGGGGGGGGTGCTGCCACTCGAGGCAAGCAGACCCTACGGTCGGGCGGCGTACAGCAGGCGGCCAAAGCGCGCTGCTGCGTCACCAGTCCGATAATGTTGTGTGTGTATGCGTGAGCGGGCAATGGTATGTCATCCTATCGGGTTTCCTGATGCAACGCACTCACACAACCGCTCGCGTTCATATATCCCCGAATTTCACACCAATAACCAGCTTGTCGCAAGGATTAGCGTCCTTTGCGCCAGAAAATTAGAAAAGTTGAGTAAATAACGAGATTGTTACATGCCGGTCGTCAAATTGTCATTCGCACCTTTGAACTAGGAAAACCCGGAAACCGGGCGGGGGGTCCTATACACGCAACAACAGGCAACACTGGTTACGGTGTGGATTTACCAATTAGTACACATTGACCATCGAACGAAAGTTACTTGCAAGAATGTTGAAACGTTGCTAGCATCACAATATACCCTCTTTACTTTGATACTTCGATTCATTGGAACGGCCAGTCACTCAATTACACACGGTATACGAATCTTGCACTATTGCGCAAAAAGTGAGAAGTCCCCATTTCTTCCAATAATACTTTTTCAGTTGAAAAAAGCAATACGCCGATTTTGATTTGACCGAATTGGGAAGCTGTATCGAAAAATGACCGACCTCGTAAGAGTACAATCGCATGGGTTTACGCACATACTTTCTGCGACGATTACATTGCATTGCTATCCGCTGGAAAACGGTCGGTCAGCGGCTTGAGGGACAGCGCGACAATCACGAAAGGGAGGGTTGCGTGCGCGCGCGCGCGCGTGTGTGTGTGTGTGTGCAGCCCTATCAGGACTAACAAGAATGATATAGACAAATACAAGAAACAGAGAAAAACAGAACAGAACAGAAAACGCACGCATGAAAGTAAAATTAAAGACGAAAATTAACAGTAAACTTAGAACTAAGAATAAGAAAGGTAAAAAAGGTAAAAACCCCGAAGAACGCCGCGCAGACAGAAAGAGTCACTAAAACTAAGATAAAAAACAGACAGACACAGGCCTAAGAGTAGGACTCAAGTAGTCGCTCAGTTAAAGCCCTCTTGAACTCACCGTCGTGTTCACAACCCCGAACACTGACGGGGAGGGAGTTCGAAAGTTGGGACCCACAAACAGTGTACGAGGCCCCAAAGAAAGTAGTACGGTGAGTCGGCACAACAAGAAGGGTCCCACTCTGACGAGAGGGATACCCGGCAGAGCCCTCAACCCTTAGAGAGAGGAGGTCGCGCAAGACGGAGGGAGACCCAGACTTAACAGCCCTAAAAAGGCTCATCCCGAGAAAGAGAAGCCTTCTCTCACGGACTATGAGCCATCGGAGAAGGCGAAAGTAAGGCGTGATGTGCGCATCGCGAGGGAGATTATAGATAAAACGCACACATGCGTTGAGGGCGCGCTGTATCTTAAGGTCTAAGGCCGCAGTATTGCCCAGCACAGCCAGACAGCAGTAGTCCAGGTGTGACAGAATGAGGGAGGATATGAGCTTGATCTTAAGGCCCGGCGGTAACGCAGCACCGTGACGTCTCAGCCCCGCAAGCACGCCATAGACCTTCCTGCAGACGTGTCGCGTGTGATCCGCCCAGTCCAGAGTGGGCGATATGTGCAGACCCAGCGAGACGACTCGAGAGCCGTACGGGATGGGTATACCGTCCATCTGAACCTGGGGGGCACCAGCAACGCGCTGCAAGCCCAGGGCACGAGCAGAGCCGAGCATCAGGCACTGCGTCTTAGAAACGTTTAATTTAAGAGAATTCAAAGAGGACCAGGCAGAGATGCTGGCAAGGTCAGAGTTGTTGATCCTAGTTATTGCATCTTCCAGTTCAGAGTAGGGGGCGGAGATGTGCAATTGCACATCATCCGCGTATTTAACTACCTTGGAGTAGAAAATAGAAGAGTTTAAGTCTTGAATATACAGAGAGAAAAGGAACGGTCCAAGGACGGAGCCTTGCGGCACGCCCGAGTGGACCGGGGACCAATGGGAGGTAGACCGTCCGACTCTGACCGCCTGCACCCTATTTGAGAGGTAAGACCAGATCCACCGTAAGACCGGAAGAGAGAGATTGAAAGACTGGAGTTTAGAGAGAAGAAGAGAGTGGTCTACGGTGTCAAAGGCCTTAGAGAAATCAAGACACACCAGGATCGTGACCATCCGCTGATCAGCAGCAAGACGGACGTCCTCCAGCAGTGTCAGGAGAGCGGTTTGTGTAGAGCGGTTTTTTACAAAACCATGTTGCGAGGGGTCCAACTTTCCAGAGTTATCGAGAAAACTCTGGAGGTCAGTGAGGACCAACCTCTCAAGGATCTTAGAAAGCTCAGGCAGGATAGAGATAGGGCGAAAATCGGCAAGTGCAGAGACATTCGGCTTCTTAGGTATAGGGGTGATGTAGGACCGCCGCCAAGCGGCGGGGAAAATAGAGAAAGTGAGAGAAGAGTTGAAAATTTGGAGAACAGTAGGGTAGATAGCAGAGAAAGAGAGAGAGAGAAACCTCACACTCAGCTCATCCGAGGGCGAGATGGACGAATTAGTAAGGTGTATGGCACGAGCAAGACTCTCCTCAGTGACGGGAGAGAAGTAGAAAGACGTATCGTCACAGGGACAGCTAAACGATGACAAACATGCGGGGACGGCCGGAGGAGAGGAAGCATGGGCAGAATGAAAAAAGGAATTGAGTGTGTCCGGAGACACGTTGATAGGAACAGGTGAGCGAGAGCGAGGAAGAACGCCGAACGATTTTAGCTCGCGCCAAACTTCGTTCGGGTTAGTAAGGTTGGAGAACCTGTCATAGAGAAAAGCAGATCTAGCTCGCGCCAGAAGAGACTGAACTCTATTACGACAGGCTCTGTACTGTGCCCGCAACACCGGGTTCCTAGTTCTAATATAGGATCTCCTGAGCGAGTCGCGAGAACGCATCTCGAGACGAATCTCAGGAGTAATCCAGGGAGCGGGTGGCCGTCTTACACGCAAGGATCTAAGAGGGGCATGCTCGTTGAGAATATCAAGCAAGCCCGAATTGAGATTATCAACCAACCGATCAACGCCGCTCTCACAAGAATTCGTAGTGAGACGAACGCAGCTAAGCTGCGAGATATCATTGAGAAGCGCGTCATGGTCGATTGAACCATACCTCCGGCGAAGGTCATTAAAAGGAGCAAGGCGAGAAGTTAATACGTACTCGAGAGAGATAAAGTCATGATTAGAGCAGCGAGGCTCTTTGGATTGAGAAAAAGAGACAACTCTGCTAGAATCGTCCACAAGCCCAAGGTCAAGCCAGGTAGAGGAAGTAGAGGTGTGAAAAGTGGGAGAAAAGGGGACGCAGTAGAGGTTTAGGCGAGAAAAAAGGTCTCCAAGGTAGATGGGGTCAAAAGAGGAGGAGCCCAGAAGGGAGAACCACCTCTGCGAAGAGGTATTCGGGACCAGGAGCCTGAGAAGTTAGAGAGGAAAAGGAAGACGCGACAACTGAGGACTTGAAACTATCACGAATATATAAACAGACGCCACCACCCATTCTGCCACATCTGTCACACCTGAGCAGCGAGTAACCAGGGACAGCGCATTGAGAGTCTAAGATGGATGGGGAGAGCCATGACTCCGACACCGCGACTATGTCATAATTAGCGGAAAAGATGAAAGAGGAGAGAGAACTAAAGTGCGCAGTGAGGGATTGAGCGTTGACATGCCCAAAACGAATGATAGTGGGGGCGACGGGGGGGTGCAAGAGCGAAGCGTGCGTATCAAGCTCTCATGCGAGCTTAGTGTCTACATCACCTAGAGAGGTGATACGCACAGGCGGGCAGGTAGGCGTTTTCTTGACAAAAACGCTACCCTCCCGATGCCAGACCCGCGAGAATCCCCGCTCGCCGCGGTGGCAGACATCTGCTTCATCCAGTCGCGTATCTCGGAGGTTTGAGCACGCTGCTCGGCCATAAAGCTGGCCAGCGTGGCAGAGAGATTGTTGATGGCAGCGGCAATGGTGGAAGCTGAAGAAGGTGGAACAGGGACCGAAGACTGCGACGTCGAGGGCAAAGGTTGAGGAGGTGAAAGAGGCACCGGTGGCTGCGAGACAGGCGAGGAGGGCACCACATCGGAAGGAAGTAGCAGGACCTGAGCAGGCGTCAGGACACCTTTACACTCAGGGTCCTTGTGTAGCTTAAAGCAGCCAGGATGTAGCGGTATGCTGCACCGGGGACACTGCACAACTTCCCTCTTGATGCCTTTCCCGCACTGGACGCAGACGATATCAGGCTCCTTATAGTTGGAAGTCTTGCAGTCCGAAATCTTCTTTCCAGCCATAACCACGAAAAGATGACAGCCGTGACGATAGCAGACAGTGAAGATAGTAAGAGGCCGGGAAGGTAGTCACTAAGATGTAGGCGTAGCGGCAGGTGCTCCAGAAAAATTTGAAAAAGGCACAGAAGGCGTAACAGAAATTTCTTCGCCACCGAAGATGGGGTTAGAAAATCTGCCAAAAATTAGCCGCAGAAAGAAACGCTCGAAATCTCGTCGGCTAGAGAAGTGCCGAAGGTTATTTATAGGCCAAAATGGAGCGGGCCGATCGAGAAGTCGAGGAGGAACCTGAAAACAGCCCCACAGGGCAGAAGACAGCAGAAAGCAGGTCGAAAAGTAAGAGCAACAAGACGGTGCAGTGTACTCACGAGAGAGGGAGAGAGAGAGAGAGAGGGGGGGGGGAGAGCCTTGGCAAGCGAAGAAAGAACAATGACGGACAGCGCATCATCGGAGAGTGTATCATTAACAAAACGATTAGGAACTAAATTCGAAATTGGATAACAATTATGAATCAGTATTGAGGCGTGCGCCGTCACTTCTGCACATATGGAAATAAAGATGCAGCATGACTATCCGATGATGCACAAAAGACAATATTGCTTTCTGATATGAAACTTACAGTTGTCGCAGGAATGAACGCCTGGATGTACGTCTCGTATTCAGTCGCAGGCGTTTGCCTCCTTCCTTTCCTTTCGAATCTCGTTTGCTTCTGGGCACATTGCCGTTGTTCTCCTTCTGGTTGCATCGATGTTCCATGTGTAATCTATAGACTTACGAAAGCTAATCAAATAACTAGTATTAAAACGAACACTACACTACACTACACTACACTGAGTCTACTAAACTAACGCGCTTATCCTACACTATTACACTTATATAAAACTTAAATACTTATAATACTCGCACAAAAGAAACACTGACTCTATGCTAATATTCACTGAAATACCGCACGCGTTCAGTGCAACGCTCAGAACAATGAACTGACGAACCGAGAGAATCCCAGCATCGGCTACAGATCGTTCAGTTCGCCGATAGTGGGGAAGCGTGAACGGAATCGAGAGGGTGCGATTCCTCGCATACTGTCACCGCCCGATTCAAAAAAACCATGAGGGCTCGCAAGGAATGCCCATGCAAAGTTGAGTGCATTTGAAGTCATTGGGCTGCGAAAACGCGTGTATGATAGACACTTGTGTTATTCGGTGTACGAGTGTCAAAATATCAGCAATTTTTGACAGATTTTCTTGGAAAATCTGTCTCAATTCGCGCAAGACGCTGAGTTTACCCCGATGTTTGGCGCGTTTAGCGCGCTGACTTCACGCACACCCCCGAACTCCCGTGGGCCTATTCGGTTGGCACGTGTCGCTGTTTCAAAAAGTCACGTCGGACGTTGGCCAGCCTCTTTGTGTGAGTGAGCCCGAACCTCAGAACAGTCCTGACTCGCTGGAAGACAACATCGTAAGTACCATTACCCTTACCACTTATTTACTTTTCCTGTCAAGGAACTTCAACTTTTAGTTACGATTCTCTCGCTGCATCTAAGTACATACAGTTTTAGTGGATCTTCACAGCTCCTTCGCGAATGTAGCATTTCGGGTTTCCATTATTTCTACTATTTCTGTTGTGCAACGCTTCGTCCCATTGTCTACCAACGCGCAGAAAGAAATTTCATGTTGCACCATGCGATTCCCAGTGATACGCTGGCGAGTCTTGCATACTTGTTGTAACAGTCATGAGACAGAAATGGAAAACCCCTGTTCTTTGGTCTGCATTTTTTCCGGGCTTTTACTTTACAAATTTCTTAAGCCTCTTCTCGTTCTCGAGACAAGAGACGTGAACTAACAGCAGGCGTGACCACATGCATGAATCGTTCTGGCTAGCAGAGAAGTCGAATAAACCTTCCAAAGTCTCTTGTCTCGGGAAGGAAGCCCGGACAAATACCCGTCGAAGAACAAAAGTTTACGATTTCTGTACTGTAACTACGCGTTGATAACAGTCAATTCAAGAAAGCATGGTAGAAACAGCTCAAAACCAAGATCTTATATTCGCGAAGGTCACTCTGGATAAGTTCCTTTTGCGAACAATACTAAGTGTACTTTCTTTCATTTCAGATGGCACAAAACCAACCTGATATTCGCCGCGCTCGCTCCCTAGATCGACGGGAGTGGCCCGTCCTGGGCGATTTTATTCCCCGGGACAGGCCCCGCGACGGGCACCGCGAGCGGCCGGCAAACCGACGGCCGAATCGACGGGCCGATCGACCCCGCTCCCGCTCAAGGAGTGAACGGCCAGCGGATCGACGCGTCGATCGACCCCGCTCGCGCTCAAGGGATGAGCGGCCAGCGGATCGACGCGCCGGTCGACCCCGCTCCCGCTCAAGGGATGAACGGCTAGCGGATCGACGCGCCGATCGACCCCGCTCCCGCTCAAGGGGCGAACAGGGACAGGAGAGGAGGGTGGTGGAGCGGCAGATTGTGCCTGTCGCTGAACAGCAGTAGCGGCAGCGGCAACAACAACAACAGCCGCAGCAGGACCAGGAACAACATCCGGCTGATGAACGCGGAAACATTAACTGCATGGTGGTTGTCACCGCGGAAAGAGTACGTAACCACTCCTATCAATAAATTCTTTCCCCATTCATGGTTCGAGTAATCATATATGTAATGTTCTTTTACTTTTCATATTGCAGGTCAGACGCATGGAACAACAATTGCGGGCCATGCGCTTTCAACTGGCACAAAGCAGTGGCCGCTTACAAAGAAGAAGCGATGATGTGCAGCGGGGAGGAGATGGGAGGAGGGATCGAGATGGTAGAAGGGAAAGAGATGGGAGGAGGGGAGGTGATGCGAGCCGGGGTCGTGGTGGGAAGAAGGACGGTGGCGGGAGGAAGGGTGGTGGTGGGAAGACAGATGAAGGAAAGCGTACCATATTTAGAGGGTCAGGTGGAAATGTCTTCCATGTCAACTATAAAGTTTAATGTATGTGTGTGTGTGTTTGTGTGTGTGTGTGTAATGAATGTTTTTGTAACAATAATTAGTGTATAAGAACATTATTTTTTTAATATATATTTTATTCTGGACAAAGGTGTTCAATATATAAACTTTCCCTCCTTTTCCTTTTGACCTTTAGTTATTTGCTATGTATTGTGACGTTACGTTTTCGACGTAAGTCACAAAAAGGCTATCTCCACCCGTTTAAAATTAGCGCCGCGCGATATTAGAGAAGAGCGTCTCCAATCAGGGAAATCCTAGCGATCAGATGACAATACTAACGACTGCGAATTCGTCTGAGCCAATAAGGGAAAAGCAAATCAGGGACGACCATCAACCCACATCACCCGAAATCGCTAAATCTGCCAGCCCAGAGGAACTCGGCCCGACCAGGGTGGACATTAAGGGGATCAGCAGTCTCCGATGGAATCCGAAGACGACCGGTCACCGTTGGAGGAGCCGGGTGGTGAGGCAGGCGACCCCGAGTTGACCCTGCATCGTGGGAGGCTTGACCAATTGTCGTCTCGACGAGGCAGGGTTGGCGCATCGAGGGCCTACGGCCCTGGCGTCGTCCACCCGAGGGCACAGCGAGCCCTGCGCGCGCGGTAGGATCCAGCGACCAATAGAAATCGATTTCGGGGACAAAGGCGGCTAGACGAGCGTTAGGGAATAGCGCGCAGAATTCGGCACTCTTGTGCTGATGATCTAACCGAGCGGGCGAATAGCGACTATCGAAATACCGAATTGCGTGCAAAGAAGGAAGGAAGGAAGGAAGGACGGACCTGAGAGTTCCCCGACTCCCTTGCCTGCGACCACTAGCAAACAATAACTATCGGTAAGCGAACACCTTTCCGCTCTAGCTTTTGTAAGGGACTTTTCTCGAAAGTATATTTCGTGGTAACATATAGAGACACGAAAAGTATAAACAGAATTCACATTGACTAGAATTATTCGGAATAATACTGGCATGGGTCACAGACCACATTATGGTTATGGATATTTATGAATTATTGATATTTAGGAAATATTGATATTTACGAATCTTTGATATTTAGGAAATTACAAAATTTACGATATAACTGTGTATTGATGGTATTTCATTGCATAATTTACGGTGTGCGAGTTCGCTGAGGGAATCTGGACAAAACATAAAAGCAAACAAAATATTAACAATTACAAAGTTCTCTAGCAAACAGAATCATATTTGTCGATTGTTTAAATTATTAGAAATTGTATATAGTAAAAAGGATAACTTGCGCGGCCAATTAACCACGTAAGAGATCCAATAGTTGTAAATAGAATATTAGTTAACGTTAAATATTTAAAAATTCAAAAAATTAATTTATAAATTGTCTTCGTCACTAAATTATTAATTGTCATTGTCCTAAATAAGAGAACGAAGTAGAGAAAAATCCAGATTCAATTTGCTTAGCACTCTCGTCAAAATAATATTGTGAATTTATATTGTGAATTTATATTATGTAAAACATACGAAATGCTATCGAACATTTTGCAAGTTGGAAAATAACATTTATTACGAAATTGGCAAAATTTTGAGAAATACGAGGAAGTAGAGTACAAATAATATTTCGATAACACAAGGAATAAGAGATTACCAAGAACGGTTAGCCTGAGTCAGAACGTAGCACGGGTCGAACGGAACACAAAGCTTGTAACGTAAACATACGGCACGCGACGCCTCACACTAGCCAATCCTCACAACAAGGAACGCGCTCAATATAGTGTGACCCGGAAATAACATCAGAAGAAATCGGGAATAAACTAGAAAGGCAATATTATCACGAACGTAAACTAGCGGACAGAGAAGTAAGCTTAATTAACGGAACCAAAACTCAGTCATCGATCGAATTAACACAAAGAATACAAAACCACATTAACGTCGGAACGTGAAATACAACGAGCAAGTATGGAAGAGTGGCTAAATGATATTCCAATCGAGACCCTGCGTGGGGAAATAGCGAGAAGACTTTCGTTGGACAGCGAAAATGTTTTCAATCGATTAATACACCCGAATGAGTCACCGAGAACGCTTAGAGGTAGCGACCAAGAAAATGCACTCGCGGACGCGACGAGACGACAAGGTTCGGTAGAAACAAAAACACCTACTACACAAATACAAGCACCGCCGCGACCACCGCTGCCGACTCAAGAACAATTCGATAACGCCTTACCGGGACCATCGCGAATATCTAACGCACCACCCGCAACTCCAGCAAGAAGGTCACCACCATTGGTGAGCTTACCAAGGATATTAGAGGACGAAACACACTCGTCCCCAACCTACTTTCCACTACCGCCAATAACGCATCACCGACCAGATAATTCAATCGATCACGTATTTAAAATCATGAAAAGAGCCGGACTTAAATTCGCGGGCACAGAAAAAGAAGATATCAATCGATTTGTTACCAAACTTCGACGCTTGCGAATCCAGCACAGCTTACCAGATCAATCGGTACTAGTTTGCATGCCAAATTTCCTTCAAGGGCACGCGGCCGACTGGTTCGAAACGAACCAGGACTCATGGAATACAATGGAACAATTTGAACGAACAATATTAACGTATTTTGAGAATCCAGAAGATCAATTGAGCTTGAGGAAAGCCGCTTATTACCGTCATCAAGAAACTAATGAAAGTGTACGAGAATTCATTACCGGGATGCAAAACATATTCATCCGTTTTCAACCACCACTGTCGGAACGCGCCCAAATCGAGCACATTTACCATAATATGCGCGCACCGATTCGTCAAGGAATCCCACTAGCAAACATCACAACGATTCTTGAGCTTATACAAGCTGCAGTACGAGCAGAGCTCAATTGTATTCCGACACCCAAGACCCCATCAGAATTTCAGTTACCGTATACTGCGTATGGTGCAGTCACACCACAAAGCAGAAGAAACTCACGACGTAACGAGAACATGTGTGCAACTATCGCGGCACCGAAACCCAACAAAAGAACACAGAATTTAAGTCCATCTAGTAACTCCTCTTCTAATTCCTCGACCGTCTCGGAGAAGATCGAAGAAAAGAAAAAACAAGTATGTTGGAACTGCCGTAAAGAAGGGCATCACGCCAGAGCGTGTAAAGCACCAAAAACAACGTATTGCTATCGTTGCGGAGAACCGAATGTCACCATACGGAAATGTAAAAACTGTAAAGATACTACGGGAAATGGGAACAGGAGCCGATAAGCGGGACCAAATCGACTCCCAGACTAACGCCAACGGACAATACCGAGGGACAAATAATAGCAATGTCGGATAGCTCTCCCACCACGGCACTATTACGACTCAACGTAAGACTCGCGAAACGACAGACAGTACTAGCCCTCATTGACTCGGGTGCATCATGCAGTTTCATTAGCGAAGCGGTAGTAAGAAAAGCTAGCTGGAAAGCAATCGTCAAAAATTTACAAGTTCCACCAATATTCATACTCGCGTCAGGACAAATTTGTCTAGCAAAGGCAATAGCGAAAATCAAAGTAACGATTGGAAACAAGTCACAGACAGCTCGATTATTTGTACTGGACACTCTAGCAGCTCCTATTATTATTGGTGTAGATTTAATAGCGACATTTGGACTTATGGTGAATTATAGAGATAGAAGTTGGCATTTTCTCGACAAGCCACAAGAATCCTATCCATTTGAAATCACGGATAGATCCAATGAGATATTCACCATCAGTGGATTAGAAACATTAACACCTGACCAAAAAACTCAACTATCGGACTTTATGAAGAGAACTCTACCTCTACTAGCGAATGCTAAAGGGGTGACCAAGTTAACCAAACACAAAATTAATGTAGGAGACCATCCACCAATCAAGCAAAGATACTATCCTGTCTCACCGCCAGTACAGAAAGCGATCTATGAAGAAGTAGACCGTCTACTAGCGGAGGATATTATCGAACCATCTTCGAGCGAATGGTCCACACCTATAGTTATGGTTAAAAAGTCCAACGGAAAATATAGATTTTGCTTAGATTCCCGAAAGGTCAATAAAGTTTCGAAAAAGGACGCATATCCACTTCCAATAATGACGAGTATCCTAGACAAACTATGAGGAGCACGATTTATAACAACTCTCGACCTAAGTCAAGCCTACCACCAAATACCGATGGAAGAAAAAAGCAAAGAAATAACAGCATTCACGGTACCAGGACGAGGACTGTTTCATTTCAAAAGAATGCCTTATGGACTCACGGGCGCACCGGCAACGTTTCAACGACTGTTAGATCAGCTGATCGGACCAGAAATGGAACCTTATGCATTCGCGTATCTGGACGACATTATTATCGTCAACTCAAACTTTAAGGAACATTTAGAATGGATCGAAAAAGTATTAATGAAAATCCACGCAGCCGGATTATCGATTAACCCGGAAAAATGTGAATTCTGCAAATCAGAAGTAAGATACTTAGGCTTTCGAATATCCAAAGATGGACTGAGAGTAGATCCTGAGAAGATTACACCTATCATAGAATACCCGGCACCAAAGAATCTCAAACAGCTACGATGATTTTTAGGAATGGCGTCATGGTATAGACGTTTTATTCCACAATTCGCGCCCACAGCCGCTCCTCTTAACTTACTACTCAAGAAGGAGCAACCATGGCAATGGGAAATAAACCAACAATTAGCCTTTGAGAAGTCGCGCGATGCTATCGCCACAGCACCAACATTAGCGTGTCCGGATTTTAATGTTCCTTTTACAATACAAACCGACGCGAGCGGAACTGGTCTAGGAGCAGTATTAACATAAATGAACGAAGGAAAAGAACGAGTAATAGTATTTGCAAGTCGCGCGTTGATTCCCGCCGAGAAAAATTACACCACAACAGACCAAGAGTATTTAGCGATTGTCTGGGCAATTCGAAAATTCCGACCATACGTTGAAGGATATAAATTCACGGTGATAACGGATCATAGTAGCCTTCGCTGGCTTAGAGAACTCAAAAATCCTACGGGGAGACTAGCAAGATGGGCATTAGAACTTTTAGAGTATGATTTTGATATCGTCCACCGAAAAGGCGCACTACACCAAGTACCTGATGCATTATCGAGGATGTACAATCCAATCAATATGATCGCTTCAGCTAAAGCAAAAGATGATTGGTATAATCAGAAAGTATTGGACGTTACCAAAAGCCCAGAAAAATTCCCTGCCTGGAAGATTGAAAACGCGCAACTATATTATCGCCGACCGAATACACTGTTCCAAGAAGTCCTAGGAAAAGATCTCCAGGAATGGAAATTAGCGCTACCAAAGAAGGACAGACCAACGGTTTTAAAAGAAGCCCACGAAGAACCCCAAGCTGGACACTCGGGCATACAAAAGACATATCACCGACTACGGTTGCGTTACTATTGGCCCAGAATGTTTTCGACAGTAACTAACTTTATTAAGAGATGCCAGACCTGTCAATTTACCAAGGTTGAACAGCTAACACCAACAGGCCTCATGGGACATCGACAAGTCGACCAACCATGGATTATGATTGCTGCAGATATGATGGGACCATTTCCGAAGAGCTTAACAGGCAACCAATACCTACTAGTCGTCCAAGATCTGTTCACCAAATGGGTGGAATGCTGTCCATTACCAGCCGCAACAGGAAAATCGATCTCGGAATCTCTGGAAGATATAGTCTTCTCGCGTTGGGGAGCACCGAGGACATTACTAACGGACAACGGAACAGAATTCATGAACAAAGTATTCGAGGATCTAGCGAAACAATATGGTTTTACGCACACTACTACTCCGCCGTACCACCCGCAGGCTAACCCGGTTGAACGCGTGAATAGAATATTAAAGACTATGATCGTGGCATTCATAGGTACCGATCATAGAAATTGGGATTTAAGACTACCGCATTTTCGTTTCGCGTATAACACCTCGTATCATACTTCTCTCCAAACTTCGCCAGCTTTTTTGAATTTTGGTCGAGACCCATTGCCATTGAATTGTAAGAGGGAGCTACATACTAGCGTTGGCCCAACTTCAATTAAAAATACTACCGAATGGAAAAGGCGAGTCTCCGATATGAACCTCATTAGAGAATGGGTTACGGAAAACCTTGAATTAGCGTACGAACAACAAAGCAAATATTATAATAAGAATCGCCAGGTATCAACTTTCCAAGTAGGTGATCTGGTAGTAAAACGCCAGCGTGTACTTTCGTCTGCTGCACAGCATAGAGCAGCCAAATTAGCTCCGAAATTTCATTCTACTGACCACTACTTTCTCCTACTGTCTTTGAACTGTCTACTCTTCAGGGCAAATTAGTTGGCAAATCACATGTGCAATACTTGAAAAAGTATACGCCAGTAACTAACCCCTGTTCCTCTTAACCCACTAGACTACACTAACGCACCACTATCGCAGTACCGAACCTAACTGAGAAGGGGACCACAAAATGGATACGAGGATCGTCCCCTACCAACCCGAGGCGCTATGGGCAAAACGCATGGGACAGACATTCTGGCGTACACTAGCGGTTAGCGTCCGCCAATTACAAGACCGAACATTTAGTAGAAGCGGTGTCATAATCCTCCCTTGGAAGACAACACCACAACTACGGAAGGATGTCACGATACCAACTATCGTAACAATTACAAAACCCGAGGAGCGCTTAAAAGTCCCAACGCCAGTCGAAGTGCCAATTTTCGACGACCGCCGCTTCCAAAACACTACCGTAACAAAGCCGAAGACCAAATATGAAGCGAGACAACCCTCCCCAGAAGCAGATTACTGCTACCGCTGCTTATCGGAGATAGAAATGACGCCCAGGTACAACACCATACCCCGCCCGGTGAGATGGACCAGAGAGCCCTATGCTAAAAGATGCACTGCCAACGCGTGCGCCTTCCTCCAAGAAGAGTCCAAGCGGCCAACAGCAAAGAAAATAACCCCCAAGCCTACAGAAGCTATTACCACCCGGTGGGAAATAGTCCGCAAGCTGGCCGCCACCCACCAAAGCATGACGCCTCGCACGGAGGAAAGCACCCAGAGAGCAACAAACACTGACGCCCAGGTTCCCGCAAATCAGGAAAACCCCACTTACCACCTCACGGAAAGACACCCAACCATAAAACCCTGGTACCTGGCGGAGAAGTGTTGGAATTGCGGCGCATGCGATCACAAATACTCCTCCTGTCCAAAAGCCCTCCGAGTTTTCTGCCGCCATTGTGGTGACGCGGGCTGGACAATGAAAACATGCCCGAATTGCCGAGAGGAGTGGCGCATTAAGCGCAATAATTACGAAAAGCGCCTAAGCCGACAACACTCACGCACAGCCACCGTCTCCCACCCACAGTACTAACGCATATATCCCGTACCACTTAAGTTAAAATAAGAAAGTTCCAACCTAAGATACTAGCGCCTACATCGCGCAGCATTTAGTTGTAAGAAAGCAAATCAGCAGAGTATTTAGTTAAACAAACCAAAGACGAGTGTGAAGTCGCCCGTTAATTTTGTTGCTTAATTTTTCCTCTCAGAAGCTTTGTTCGCCTAAAAACAAACCCCCCTTACGTTCCGCGTAACTTTAAGGAACTCGTGTGTGTTTGTCTGTACATTGAGCATGTACATACAAACACACACACACACACACATATATACGCATAGATGCATACTCCATAAGCTATATTCACTGTCGTCAGTCATATTAATATTAATAGCGTCTAAGTAGGACACCGTATAAGGTTCAACCTGACAACGGCATACAACCAAAGCGTACCGCATGCAGTAATTGTATCAACGGTCACAGCGGAGCAAGTACAGTGTCGCGTGCCGCCTGGACCAAGCGGCGAGGCCGACCATGCGACCTACATCATTACCATGTGCGCTTGGTATCTGCGATTCCTAGGTTACCATTGCTCGGAATCTCTAACTGAGACCCCTTGGGACTCGCAAAAATTCTTATCCGTCCAAAAACATTAAAATGTAAGAAAATGCGCCAAGTAGCAGTTGGATTTCCCCACAAAAATATAACAAATATAATATATAATGAAATATAACAAAAAAAAATAGATATCATACAAGAAAGCCAAGCTTTCATTCAAAGATACTTCGATTTAACTCGCATTAGCAATTAACAATAAGTTAACAATAAATTACCGATTAACAATACAAAAAATCTTGGCGTGTGCGCGCTTCATTCGAAGCACTTGCTCCGGTAATATTACTAAAAAACTTTTAAAGAAACATTTACGCGATGAACTGAGAACCTCCTTCTTATCAATATCGGGAAAATGATCTCCTTGTCAGTTATGAGGCACTGGACAATGCTCATGAAATCGGAGAATATTCATATATCGGAGGCAAAAATGGGATAACAAGGCCGCTGTATATAGTATATATGATTGAAAATGAAAGATTTATTACGATTTACTTATTTTGTAGTAAAGTCAGTGTTAGGTTTAACACCAGTACTACCGAACGAGTTGAAATGACTTTTTTTGACGTGGTTCGTTATAACAGCATAACAATCGTTGATAGTTCTAGTGTTAAATCAGTTTTCCATTGCCTTTTTACCTCGGAATGAAGCGCGCACACGCCAAGATTTGTTGTATTGTTAATCGGTAATTTATTGTTAACTTATTGTTAATTGCTAATGCGAGTTAAATCGAAGTATCTTTGAATGAAAGCTTGGCTTTCTTGTATGATATCTATTTTTTTTTGTTATATTTCATTATATATTATATTTGTTATATTTTTGTGGGGAAATCCAACTGCTACTTGGCGCATTTTCTTACATTTTAATGTTTTTGGACGGATTTCATGTCTTTTTGTTAGTTAATGCTTAACAATAAAGACAATAAAATTTTTAATTATTTATCAATATTTCATTTTTGTGGGAAAATCAAACTGCTACTTGGCGCATTTTTTTACAGTTTAATGTTTTTCGACGGATTTCATGCCTTTTTGTTAGTTAATGCTTAACAATAAAGACAATAAAAATTCTAAGTATTTATCAATGGTTTAATTAATAAATTTAAAAGTAAAATTTTATTAAAATGTCAAGTGCCATTTCTGTTCAAATATGCACCATCACCTATGTGCCTGTTTATGTTATAATGTAACTTTAATGTTACAATGTATTTATAACTTAATCATGCACATAGGAGGAGATCTAAGAAATTGAGCTGAATGTGAGAACATAGATTCCTCAGATAATATACTTTGCACTTGACAAATTCACATTAGCAAAAGAAAAATTACCAATAGCTAGGATACATTTAAATTGCAAATTAGATAAGCTATACCCTCATACGCACTCTAACATTGGTGTATCTTGACAGCCAAATGCGTAGCTCAGGGAGCGCATAATCTAATGTAATAAAATTTGTTAAATAAGTACTGATTACCAATAGCTAGTATGTCGCTAAATGACACATGATTGATAATTATTGCTTGCTTAATTCATTTTATTCTTTAGCTGAAGTGTTCCTTGAGCGATGAACTTGACAGTCGTGATCATGATACAACTAAATTAGATTGCCTATGAGCATTCTGCTTGGTTTATATATTATAATTCTAAAGCGTTAAATCAAATAATGATTCAGAGTAGCAAAAGAGAGATTCCCAATAGCTATAATATATTGAAATTTTAAATGATTGGACTAAACACTTTACAAATTATTCCTGACTGTCAAATACCTAGCTGACAAAGCGCAAACCTAAAGTAATGAAATTTACTAAGCAAGTACTGATTATCAATAGCTAGTATATCGCCAATGACACATGATTGATAATTATTGCTTGCTTGATTCATTTTATTCTTTAGCTGAAGTGTTCCTTGAGCGAAGAACTTGACAGTCATGATCATAATATAACTAAATTAGATTGCCTATGAGCATTCTGCTTGGTTTATATATTATAATTCTAAAGCGTTAAATCAAATAATGATTCAGAGTAGCAAAAGAGAGATTCCCAATAGCTATAATATATTGAAATTTTAAATGATTGGGCTTAATACTTTACAAATTATTCCTGACTGTCAAATACCTAGCTGACGGAGCGCAAACCTAAAGTGCTGAAATTAGTCTACGTAAGCAAGTACTGATTACTAATACCGAGTATTCCCTTGAACTGTAAATAAATAATTGCTAATATTCCTTTAAAGATAAATATGCTACACTCTTGACAATTTTAACTATTGGTAATCAGCACTCGTTCACCAAACACATTTGACACTTCATAATTCTTAATAATGACAAGATTACAGGGACAGGGGCAAGGACACTATACTCTTTTATTAAGTAAATAAAAGCATGGAATCTGGAATAAAATAAAATAATAAAATTGAACTGTGTCACATAACCATTATGACACATAACCAGCCATGGCATAACCGGCTTAACCAATGTGTCGGTATGACACAGATTACAGATTATAGATCGGTAACGTAAATACGATATTTCCGTTTGCTGCCATCTCGTATGAGAAAAGTGAAAGTCACATTTTTAGGAACATGTTCCCCTGAATCTTAATTTGCCTTGCCGTTTTCACGAAAAGAATAAGCAGGAGAAATCTATATCCCTTGAACGACTGAACCGATTCGCTTGATTCTTGGCTCATTCGATTCAGAAAAATCAACGAAAAAATACAAAATTCAGAAATAAATCCTTGGAGCTGTAACTTTTCCATAAATCGAGGTGAAAGTTTTATAGCGGACGAAAACCGCTACACTTCGGGATAAGTATCCTCGGTAGTCGCGCGCTGTACTATATATATAACTACTACTTGGCGCGAGACTCTACCGAGTCTCCTGATAAAGTTTAAATTATGTAAACTTCCTTACGCAGATATATAGAGCAGATACCATTCGCATATCTCTCTAATGAGTATGCACTTCCGCGGTTGCAATCCAACCACTGCAGTGCATAACCCAGGTTCGTATACAAATATAGATATATATAAATATATACGGAAAAGCGCCCATAAACCGCCAACCAGCGTACATGCGAGTCACTGGCTGCAGTTGAACAGGCACTCGTCTAGGCAAAAAACGCCAGCCGGTCATTCGCATGGACAGGAGGCATTGCGTAGAGGTATTAAGGCGATCAGCAAGGCGCGCTGATTAATTCTAAGTCCGAATCCTTGCGCCCAAAGACGCTCCATCCCCACCTTCAGGCGACCAGCGGGCCGCACTGAGGACCATAATGAGTAATCACTCCCACTAATTTTTTCCGCCATGACACCTCTCCCACTGCATCTCCCATGCACCAGTGACCTATTATCAGGAAAATAAAGAAATATTCTCGAGTCTCGCTCGAAAGCAAGGCTCGAGAATAATGTATCAAACTTTTTCGTTAGTGTATGAAGACTCTGAATCTAAAGGGGAGAACTGAATTTCCCAACTCTTATAATTTTCCTCTCACGATAATTTTCCCGATACTTCGGCTCGGGAGATTCGAAGCCTACGATTCCTTAGCAAATCCGGAATGGGCGCCAGGCATCAGAGATGCCACTCAAATAGATTCTTTAGGCTTCAAATAGCCACACAAAACTTCAACAAAATAGGCTTCGGACAGCCACTCAAAACTCTAACACAATCGGCCTCGAACAGCCACTCGACAACTAAGGCGCTAAGGAACGGCAACAGAGAATCTCCCGAGGCGGCTGACAAGATTGCTTCGGCTAGATCAGACAATAAGGAGAGCACGTGGGTTCGACACGAGTGAACAAGCCAGGATTGAGCTAGTTGATGTTTTATTTCGACAATGAAGCAGAAAGAATGGTCTCCGCTCGAGGTGTTCATCAGCAACCTCGGGCGAAGCACGTGGTTGCAAGTTGGACAAGTCGAAAGTTACATGGAGATGATCGATAGCTCGACGCAGTTGACCAGCGCTAATGATTTAACAGAATCCGCAAAATCTGAACTCTATGAAGTGACTCTTGGCTGACGCTATCAGCCTGCAGGAAGATCTCAGTCTACACAATATCTCATTCGGAAAAGCAAAGGATCAAACACCAAAAGAGAGATCAAGTCGCGAAAGCGAGAACGGAAACTTACAGTCGATAGATCGAAAGCTAGAAGGGCTGAGAGACAACGAAGCGGCTAGCTGGGATCCACCGAAGGAGGTGGTCCCTTACAAAAGCTAGTTGGGAAGGATGTTCGCTTACCGCTAGTGAATAAAGTGTCGGCGACTGATTAATTTGGAAAGGGTGTCTTCCTTCCTTCCTTCCGTCTTAGAGTACGCTTTAGTTCGCTAGTCTCCCCCTTTGTCCGCCAGTATTTCGCTCGGGGATTGTGGGATCGCACGTCCGCTCGCGTTAATCGTCAGTACAAGAGTGCCGAATTCTACGCGCTTTGCCCTAACGTTCGCCTAGCCGTCTTTGTCCCCGAAATCAATCGCTTATTGGTCGCCGGGTCCTACCGCGCGCTCAGGGACTCGCAGTGCCCTCGGACGAACGACGCCAGGGCCGTGTGCCCAACAGGGCGCCAACCTCGCTTGGAAGAGACGGCAAGGGAGGTCGTCCTCTTCTGAGCTGGGTGCCTCGGGGTCGCCTGCCTCACCACCCGGTGATCTCCCTCGATGACCTCTTCGTTGGAGACCCCTTCGGAGGCTGCTGACCCCTTAATGCCCGTCATGGTCGAGCCGATTCCTCTGGGCTGGCAGATTTGGTGACTTCGGGTTCGCAGGGTGGATGGTCGTCCCTGCTTGCTGCTTCCTTATAGGCTCGGACGATAGTATAGACCTTAATATTTACTTCCTTGATCTCGCTCGAACAGTATTGGAGACGCTATTTGCCGCTGCTACAGCGGCGCTAAATTTGAGTAAGGAGACGCTTTGTGACAGGCGCCATGCGTAACGTCACACTATATAAGAGGGTGCACAAGCCCTTGGAGGGCACTTCTCGTTCAATTTCCAAAGTTCTCCTAGTTCGAAGCATAGTTCAAGTTCAGTGACGGAAAGAACTCAGAGGCGATATTCACGTCTTGCCAACTCAGTCTCGAGACCAAGTCTCCTCATAAATTCGGTCAAGTGCGTGAAAAGGTGCTCTCTCTTCAGTCCAACCACTCCAGTCTTACTATATCCTTCATCTACTTACTCTAAGCTAAACTCTTGTATCTGTACCACATACCAAACTTTCAATATACCATATTTTACCAAAAAAACCACTTTCATTTCTATCTTCCAACTCTCCTAGTTCTCGCGTTACAAATTTCTAAGTAAAAACGTACACCAGATCCTACTGACTATAAGATCCAGACGCGCAAGAACCACTGCACTCTGGATCATCCCCCGTCGGGTATCAGCGCAAGAGCCACTGCACTGAACCCGAATCAGTAGAATCTGGTCGACCTTATTTGAATAACCCTTTAATGGATAGCAAACGAAAGACAAAAAAGACTAGGAGGGCTGGGCAAAAATACCACCTCCAGCAACTTATCAAGTCACTTTACCTACCCGCTCAACCCCAAGAGTACCTCGGGATCCCGTACCTACCGTTCGCGTTCGAAGACGAAACGGTGGTTCCACAGCTCAACCTAGCAGTCCTGACACCTGCGGAACCGACTTGCTCGACCTGAGCATTACAGCAGATTGATCCACCTGATCTGCCTCCTTCCCGGGAGGAAATACCGCGGGATCACGCCGACGCAGCCGGTCCAGCCTGGAAGTTGGAGCCGCTCGAAGCCCCAATCCAGACCCATACCTGCAAGTGTCATTTCGACGACCCTCGAAGGGTCATACTCTGGCCTATAAAGCTGAAACGAAGATTCATCAGGTTATTCGGCAACAACCTGGCCGACTTCGTATGAATCCACCTTAGCAGCATAAAGTAAGTGTCTACGGGCCCCGAAAATTTCGAGAAATACGACGACCAATTATCCTCGGTCAGGGATAGGAGTTTGAGTCTCCGCTATCAGCACCCCGGACGTGACACGAGCGACCAACATCGAACACGGTCGACCCGACTAAAGAACGGCAAGCAACCGGCAATAAAAGTTTATTTTGTTATGGAACACAGCCAACTAATTTAACCCTGAAGCACCTAGTCCCGAATTTATAAGTTTTTCAGGTGTGCATTAGCACAAACAATCAAAGACAGTCCGAAGGAGACAGACCTTAAAAACTTTCAGGATTCAAAGGAATAATATCGAAAGAAACCAGATATAGCGATAATTAGAAAGGAACTATCGATATAGGAAAGCCAGCAGGAAGATCCACAATTGGCTTAAATAATAAGAAGGGACTTACAGTCGTCAGAATTATTGATAATTACAATGCCTTGCAATGAACACTGGTAGGTTATCAGTTTTTTGAGTTATTTATGTTTGTTTTGTGGCTATTGAAATACCCTATTGGAGACGCAGCGAATTAACGAATGGTTTTGTTCGCGAGCGGACCTTCGGTCCTTTTTGGTGTGTGGGGAGAGTTGTGACGTTACGTTTTCGACGTGTCACAAAAAGGCTATCTCCACCCGTTTAAAACTAGCGCCGCGCGATATTAGAGAAGAGCGTCTCCAATCAGGGAAATCCTAGCGATGTGACGACAATACTAACGACTGCGAATTCGTCTGAGCCAATAAGGGAGAAGCAAATCAGGGACGACCATCAACCCACATCACCCGAAATCGCTAAATCTGCCAGCCCAGAGGAACTCGGCCCGGCAAGGGTGGACATTAAGGGGATCAGCAGTCTCCGATGGAATCAGAAGAGGACCGGTCACCGTTGGAGGAGCCGGGTGGTGAAGCAGGCGACCCCGAGTTGCCCCTGCATCGTGGGAGGCTTGACCAATTGTCGTCTCGACGAGGCAGGGTTGGCGCATCGAGGGCCCACGGCCCTGGCGTCGTCCACCCGAGGGCACAGCGAGCCCTGCGCGCGCGGTAGGATCCAGCGACCAATAGAAATCGATTTCGGGGACAAAGGCGGCTAGACGAGCGTGAGGGAATAGCGCGCAGAATTCGGCACTCTTGTGCTGATGATCGAACCGAGCGGGCGAATAGCGACTATCGAAATACCGAATTGCGTACAAAGAAGGAAGGAAGGAAGGAAGGACCTGAGAGTTCCCCGACTCCCTTGACTGCGACCACTAGCAACTAATAACTACCGGTAAGCGAACACCTTTCCGCTCTAGCTTTTGTGAGGGACTGACTTCCTTGTGAGATCCCAGCTAGAGATTCGCTGTTTCTCGGCCGTTAAGGCCTGCTCGCGTTTCGACTGTAAGTTTTCCATTTCCGATCTATTGTCTAGATCATTCTGAGCTACAATTCTTTCTGATATTCCAGATTATGTAAACTGAGATCTTCCTGCGGGCTGACGAAGTCAGCCAAGAGTCAATTGTAGAAAATCTGTAGAATTCTGCCCATCGGGAATTCGGGAAATCTGTTAACGCCGGTCATCTGCGTAGAGCTAGCGAACATCTGAATGTAACTTCGACTATTCTAACTCGCAGCCACGTGCTTCGCCCGAGGTTGCTCATGAACACCTCGAGCGAAGGACTCTTTCTCTGCTTCATTGTCGAAATAAAACCATCTATACTAGCTCAATCCTGGCTTGTTCACTCGTGTCGAACCCACGTGCTCTCCTTGTTGTCTGATCTAGCCGAAGCACCTGTTTGGCCGTCTCGGGAGATTCAATGTTGCCGTTCTCTTTGCGATTTTTGTGTGAGATTTTGTGTGGCATCTTCGATGCCTGGCGCCCATTTTTGTGGTACTAGGGAATAGTTGGCTTCGAATCTCCCGGGTCGAAGTATCGGGAAAAGTATCGTCCAGAGAAAATTATAAGAGTTGGGAAATTCAGTTCTCCCCATACACTAATGTAAGTCACTCATTATTCTCGAGTCTAGCTCAAAAGCCAGACTCGAGAATATTTCTTTATTTTCCTGATAGTATATACATGCAGGACAGTTAGTCTCTCAATGTCTATGTCTTCCACTAGCGTTGAGCTAATAACACCAAATGTTTGTAGAAAATTGGTGTTCTAAATATACTGTCCCCTTATATAATGTAAAAAAATATAGCTATGCATAGCCTTTGGCATAGTAGGAAAGGTTTCTTACTACGTAGATGAAGGATAGTTATTTAACTTTTCTGTATTCTACAAAAGATGGGGTAAGAAAACTAAAAGCTCGGTGAACTTTTGATAATTCAATTGGACGTAATATATAATTTCATAATAGTTTGGATTCTACAGAGTTAGATTAGATGGAGCTATAAGAATATAAGAATGTAACAGAACCTGAGACACACCTTTGAATAAAAAGAGAATTTTATGATCCGTATATTAGTTATATTACAAAGCATGAGGAAATCTTGATGAAAATAGCCCCTACTGTGATATCCTACACCAAGCACTATAATGCTGAAAGAATATTTGGGTTTCAGTGGTCCTATTATAATTTCATTGAATCTAAATATGTAAAACTCCAATTCTTAAGGGACCGTGTAACAGTTATAGTTCAACTAGATACATACGTAGAAAGGATATGACTAAGTTTCTCAGACTTTATGAAACTACTGTGAGGGACCCAAATTCCCGGGCGCTCCCTTCCTGGACTCCCCTAGGGAGCCAAATTCTTCGCCACGCAAATCACCTCTAGGCAATCTCGCGTGAAGGGGTCGGGGTGAGGCGGTGGGTCCCCGTGAGTGGAGAGAATTCGGGGGTCACATAAGAAACGGGACGAATTTCTCGATAGCCCTGGGAGATCGGCTGTGATTAACTAAACGCAATTGTTTAATAAACGCGAAAAGAACGCTAGACACTCAATCCGTAAACGCGAGCGATAGATGAAAACCGAACGATAATCACCCAAGCGGTAAACGAAGACCGAACGATAATCACACGAGCGGTAGACGAAGACCGAACGATAACCACACGAGCGGTAGACGAAGACCGGACGATAATCACACGAGCGGTAGACGAAGACCGAACGATAACCACACGAGCGGTAGACGAAGACCGGACGATAATCACACGAGCGGTAGACGAAGACCGAGCCATAATCTCACGAGCGGTAAACGCGAGCGATACTCACAAGGACGATGCGCGATGCGATATTCACTCGAACGATAATCTCAACGATAACATAACTCAACCATAAGAATCACAGTCGATCCCCAAAGGATCCAAACGCGATGGCTGGCTAAACTCAGCAGAGAGGGGGAGGTTCACGACTCAGTGCAGAAAACGATATTCACTAATATTTGAACGATAATCTCACAAACGAAAAGTGCAGGCTGAAGTCGCCGCTGCTTGCTCGCCACCAAGCGTTCACGAAATGGCGGCCGCGGGCCGCCGCGGTATTCAAACGTAATCCTGTTACCCGTAGATGGTGAACGCGTAAGATAGCGATAGTCACAGCGACAATGGATGCGATATTCACCACGATAATCTCATAATATTCTGTACGATAATCACCAAGCTTAACGATAATCACTAACAAAGGGGGTTAACCATAAAACCCGTGACACAAAGAACAATAATGATCGCGATTATAATGAGCCTGGGAGATTACAGCTTACCAAGTCCCGCAGCAAGGAGAGGAGGCAGCGTAGTCCTCGGCACCCTCGGAGTCGTAGCGGAGAATGAAGAAGTCTCGCTGATCGCTCTGGAGCACGCACTGGTCACAGGTGATGTCGCCGTAAGAATGAATTTTCCAATCGAAAAGTGCTTACTTTATACTCGAATTTTGGTGCTCCGAGGGCACGAGGATTGGCTCTTTGGTACGACAGACTACCCCTGATTGGCTCAGGGACACTTTACAAACCTTATGTGAAACTTCTTGGTACTCGCTAATCCGCGCGGCGTAAGTTCGCGGGAATTCGGCGGCTCGGCCAAAACCGCCGTTTCCCAGAATCGAACGAAATAGAGTCCTCGCTCGCGCGAAAACTCTGGCAGGGCCGCAGGTAACCCACAGGTTACCCTGCCCTAAGATGAAGGGAGGAATCCTTCGGGCTGGCAATTCCTCTGCCAGCCCATAACACTAACGCCCATTCTTACAGCGCGTACTAAGGTGTACTGCGCGAATGGGTGATACACAAAACGTCGGGAATCCCGCACGTTCCCGAGTAGAAATCAACCCAATGCATGATAAGGTCCGAATCGGGTCCTGATCGGGTATGGCCTGATCGGGTGTGGCACATAAGGTCCCGATCGGGTCCTGATCAGGTATAACCCGATAGGGTACGGCACATAGGGTCCACGTCGGGTCCTGATCAGGTATAACCCGATAGGGTACGGCACATAGGGTCCACGTCGGGTCCTGATCGGGTATAGCCCGATCGCGAGTGGCACATAAAATTCTGATCGGGTCCACGTAGGGTCGACATCAGGTAGAGCCTGAGGATATCTTTTTAGCCGGGATTTGATAAGAAATATATAATTTAGTACTTTTGAGATGTATATAACTGAGATTTATATATTTATATATAAGTGCACCTACATAAAATCCCAATCGGGTCCACGTCGGGTCGATATCGGGTAGAGCCCGATCGCGAGTGGTACATAAAATCCTGATCGGGTCCACGTCGGGTCCTGATCGGGTCCACGTCGGGTCCACGTCGGGTAGAGCCCGAGGAGATCTTTTTAGCCGGGATTTGACAAGAAATATATAATTTTATACTTTTGAGATATGTATTTATATATAAGTGCACCTGTGCAACGTTGGAACAGGAGTAGGGGAACTCGCGAACACGTAAAATAGACGGACTAATATCAATAAACAATATTTAAAAGAAATAAATATGAACAATTTATTTTTAAAAAACACATTTTCCACATGTATTCTTTTATTCATTCCCAACGTTACTAAATTTTCACGAAAAGAAAGTAAAGTACAGCCCGATCATATATCGTAACTAGTAGCTGATTGATTTACAGCATTTGCAATTTTATAACTTATTTGGTTACGATTTTCACGTGTAGATTTTATTTAGAGGACAATTCCATTTCAGTATCTTTCCACTTTGCGTATATAGATTATTTATATAAAAGTATTTCCGAAGATAGAAAATGTTGTAAAAATCAATATTTGTCCACATATATATTCCATACTCAACCGCGCTCCGTTCATCCTATGAAACACAAGATTACACTTCATTCGTACAATCCCTTGCATTCCTTGTTCGTTGCCTACAGTCGAGATAAAATGTTAATCGCTTATAATTCAATGAATTTTTAAAAACCGCTATAATAAGAAGTACGCGTCGCGTACAGTTGTTCGTTGCCTACAGTCGAGATAAAATGTTAATCGCTTATAATTCAATGAATTTTTAAAAACCGCTATAATAAGAAGTACGCGTCGCGAAATTCCGCATGACTAAGTTTTTTCCGAATTCTGACAATCCACTTTCACAATAAGAACCGCGCTCCATATATATACAAAAGTTGATGCGAATATTATAAGAATTCCGTAGGTGAGTGGTTAAAGGCGCAGGACTTCCAATCTGACTCAGGAGAGAGTTTCATGAACCGTGTTCGATCCCAATTGATGGCACCCAAAAGATTATTATTAAAACTTAGTATCACGCACATATTCAATTTTCAAATCACAAGTAAAGTCATTATTGTTAAGCAGTTGCTTTTTTGATAAAATATGAGATTTTCAATTTTGTAAATTGTTTTTTTCAATCTGCACCCGATCAGGTCCAGATCAGGTCAAGATCAGGTCCAGATCAGGTCCAGATCAGGTCCCGAGGAGGACACTGCGTTACACCCGACATAAACCCGATCAGGACCCGATGAAGTAGTCGATCGGGAACCCGATCAGGACCCGATCAGGACCCGATCAGGACCCGATCAGGACCCGATCGCTACCCGATGATGAAACTGCGTTACACCCGACGTAAACCGCTATGATTGCCCGACCAGGACCCGACAACATGCAACTGGGGACCTGATCGGGACCCGATCGGGACCGAGGCAGAATTTCTACTCGGGTTGCCACAACGGTGGATCAACGGCGAGGGCAGAAGGAAAGTGGAGCCGGCTCTTCCGCACCCCCAAGCCCTGTCCGGAGCAGGCAAGTGGGTGTCCCTCTGACCCTACCGACCGAAAAATCGGCGGATTCCGACGGCTAACCGCAGCAGCGGCCAAGAAGTTCCTATAACGAAAATGTCTAAAGTAAATGCAGCGTCCGTGTGGTGCGGCCCTGGCTACGCGGCGATGCGTAGCCCGCTGATCCCAATGTTGCTGCTCTTTTCCCCATACTTGGAAAAGGTGGTAGCTGTAAACGGGCAGAAGATAATCGTGAAGAAAGTCAAAATAGGTGACACCAAGTAACCAATGCGCGTTCAAGCGAGCTCGCGAGCCTCCCATCCCCACCCCGAGCTCCGAGCGCGCCGAAGACGTGCAAGACGCTGTGTCTTTGGGACGGGCAGAAATTTGCCACGTCACACTACATACTCCACAATTAGATAATGAACTGTCCCTTATCCGCTTATAGAATAAATGAAATGCACAACTTTAGAGGATCTATAACAGTGCTGTCCAAGAGCTGCTCCTAGGAGCACAGGGCTTCCCCCACTCCTGGCGCTGTCGGCAGCAACGCTCGTTTTGGCGCCTGCTACAGCGTGAAGCAGGTAGAGCGGCCCGCGGTGAGCAAGCACGATGGACTACGGTGGTGGGGGACGCGCTGCCGGTTGGGCCGCGTAGCGCGGTGGGTGGAGTCAGATAGCGCGGCGGCTCGGCACGGGTAGCGTGGAAGGGGAACTCAACTCGGGAGGGGCCCCTCCGCTGGACAGCACTGATCTATAACATAACTGGAATTGTTGATGTTCACTTTTATTAATAAAACGATAACAATAGCACAGAAGCTTGAATCACAAGCCACTGCGTTTGACAACTACTCTGAAAATGTGTAGTAGCATTATTTTGAAACATCAATATTACCGAAAAACAATACAATTTCATCACTTCATTGTATCACAATCATAATACAGGTTATTATACACTGGCCAGAATAGACGTTCTTCTAAAACCTTATTACGAAAAAGGGTCCCTGCTGGGATCGCCTATATACATATATGCTTAACCCTGCAAGTTGCTGTCAAACAGCGTGGGATTTGTAGTATTTGAGGTGGATAGCCCTCTCAGTTAGACGCCACCTCGAGGGCGCTGACTGAACTAAAGTACTCAGCTATACCGACCTGCATGTCAACAGCATGGCTACAGTACGCAAGAATCATGCTTTGGGAGGCCACATCCTGTGTGCTTATATGAAATGATTGTGGGTTGGGAAAGGTCTCAATCGAAAGATAAAAGTCCAATCTAGCGCGCTACGTTGAGACTTTCTTGAAAAATGCTATTACTATGTTCTAAAAAACCCTGTGAAAAGGCCTCCTCAGCGCTGTTTTCACAACACTTAGCACATTAGTTTAACTAGAAAACATCGTAATTCTTGCAAAGTCTCAACGTAGCGCGCTAGATCGAACTTTTATCTTTCGATTCAGACCTTTCCCAACCCAAAATCATTTCATATAAGCACACAGGATGTGGCCTCCCGAAGCATGATTTGGGCCATTTGGGCCGGTAAAGCAGCGCATCTACCTTCCGGAGTCTAGCCTCTTAAGCGACAGACTTGAAACTTGATGAGCAGGATCAGGAGACTCGGTAGAGTCTCGCGCCAAGTAGTAGTTATATATACAGCGCGCGACTACCCAGGATACTTATTCCGAAGTGTAGCGGTTGTCGTCTGCTGTAAAACTTTCACCTCGATGTATGAAAAAGTTATAGCTCCAAGAATTTATTTCTGAATTTTGTATTTTTTCGCTGATTTTTCTGAATCTAATGAGCCAAGAATCAAGCGAGTCGGTTCAGTCGTTCAAGAGATATGGATTTCACCTGCTTTATTTTACTCGCGGAAGAGGCAAATGCGGATTAAGATTCTTTGTTGACTATACCTAAAAATGTAACTTTCACTTTTCGCATACGAGATGGCATCATTATGAAATGCTGCATGCTGCGGAGATAAGGCTGTGTCATGTTTACATTACCGACACATTGGTTAAGGGGCTAGGGTAGTCACGTGACTTTTCGAGAGCTGGCCGACCTTCCATTACCGACGGTAATCGGTGGTTTTTAGACAGCGCGATCGTATTACCTACAGTCATTCGCTGTCAACCACAGCACGAGAGGGGACTACTAGCGGTTTCCACCGATACTGAAACAGGAGTTGAGCTGTCAAAATAGAATGAGGTTACTCTGTATATGCTTATGTTACCAAGCACGCGCATTAGGCCGAATTTCAAGAAAAGCTGAAACTGGAAAATTGTACTGCAGACTAAAGATTGTATAAAATAGAATGTGGATGAGCAAAGAGACTGTATGAAAGATTTAATGAATAAAATGATATGTTAGGGAAGTGTAGACTGTTTTAATTTCGATTTTAATAAAAAAGAAAGTTATGCCCAATTGGAGCATCCACTAGAGGAAGAATATGGAGTGAATGCAAAAAAAGTCAAGGACTGTGTTTGATTGTGATTATAAGTCTATTTATTGGAGAAATGTTTACACACATGATTTATAAAATATGAATAAGTTTTTTCCTTTCCTTTTTCTAGCGTCAGTTAGTACTTTGGGTTCTTGTACTTGGTACAGTCTTCTTGCCCATGATCCACACTGTTCTTGTGTTGATGGATTATATTCTGTGGATAAAATTAAATCATAACATCAATAATATATGTAGAATAGGTTTCTAAAATCAGGATCAATGACGAGGCTTCTGATACGTACTCTCCATTGGTGTCCCTTTTTCCTTGGAAATGTCTTTGGAGGGTTAGAGTTGTGTGTCTGTCGCATCAGAACCTAAAAAAAGATTTACACATAACTACATAGATTTTCAATGGTGTCACCTATCCTGTATAAAAATATCTTATCAACTTATCGTTTCAAACAGAGCGGTAGCACTTCTTTCCCTCTATTTCGTGCAGGAAAGTTGGTTCTCTCAATCAACTGTTAAAAGAAGAAATCAGGAGACTCGGTAGAGTCTCGCGCCAAGTAATAGTTATAGAGGATACTTATCCCGAAGTGTAGCGGTTATCGTCTGCTATAAAACTTTTACCTCGATTTATGTAAAAGTTACAGCTCCAAGGATTTATTTCTGAATTTTGTACGTTTTCGTTGATTTTTCTGAATCGAATGAGCCAAGAATCAAGCGAATCGGTTCAATCGTTCAGGAGATATGAATTTCACCTTGTTATTATTCTCGTAGTAAAGGCAAGGCGGATTAAGAGTCATGGGATTCATGCAGAATTCCTAAAAATGTAACTTTCACTTTTTTCATACGAGATGGCAGCAATCAGAAATGCTGCGGGCTGCAGAGATAATATGGCTGTGTTATGTTTACGTTACCGACACGTTGGTTAAGCCGGTTATGCCATGGCTGGTTATGTGACACAGTCCGATTTTTCCGATTTTATTGTTATTATTTGTTTTTCAGGTTCAATTCTTTATTTAGTTAATAAAAGAGCATACTATCCTTGCCCCTGTCCCTGTGATCTTGTGACTATTGAGAATTATGAAATGTCAAAAATGTTAAGTTCGTAATTCACAAATCACTGTTCACTGTATTTGGTAAACGAGTGCTCATGTTACGAGCCAGACTTCGCGAGTCCTAAAATATGCTTTAAGATCGTGCTAAGGGCTATTTCACCTTAACCAGACTCGAGTTTTCTAGTTCCCAATCGGCCCTACGTCAATCCTGGGATGTTGCTGAGTGCTATTTCAACTCAACCGCACTCAGGTCCCTAAACTCCTTTTAACCCCTTTATACTAGTTACTTTCAATAACTTAGAACAGAAGTTAGGATCGTGCTAAGGGCTATTTCACCTTAACCAGACTCAAGACTGCTCATTGATCATGGAACAATGCCCTAAGCTAGAGTTAAACCTTACTATGGCTCGCCGGATACACCTCGAGCGGTAAAGATGTATCCTCGTGGGATCTTTTATTCTTCTTTTCCTTATTATGCTTAATTGAAACAGGGTTGACCAAACAGGAATTTAATAATGATGACACAAATGATTTTTTAATGAAAACTAGAATAATGTTCAATATATTCTGAATGAACAAATAATACAAACACAAAAATATACAATGAGAGTTTCTGTGGTTTTTGAGATGTTGTTACAAAATAATATGAGTTCGTTTTACGATACGATTTGAACGGGGGAGAAACTAACGAAAGAACTGTGACTTGCTTAACGATCGCGATGAGACACGATGTACGTACGGTAATTGTATCTGCTTCGAAGGAGACTAGTGCTCGATCTACTACGGTGTTCTTCGCTGGTCCGAGTGACAGAGCTTCGCCATCGATGAGAGTTCGGACCGATTCCCCCGCTTTCCACTAGAATTTAGGGCTTAAATACCTGAAAAACCCAGTGAAAAGGGGGTATGGTGGGAGTATAGGCGCCAAGGGTCTGACTACGCTTGAGGTCTAAACACTTATAGGGGAAGCAAAAGTTCACCGCTGCAGAGTTCACTAAGGGCACGCTGCGATGATCCCTTACTAGGAATGCGTTTTAAGGACTTGAGATAAGACGGAACGAAAGAGTCGAAGTCACAGTTTTAAGGCTCGAAAAATACGCACGAGAAAACTATGTGGGAGACTAGCGAGTTAAAATTATTGAATCTACGTGTGAAATAAGGCTAAGAAAAGTAGCCCGATGAGGATGAATATGTAACACTCATTATCAATAGCTAAAATTCTCAAGTGTCCAGCATATGAATTTTTTAACCAATAATTAGTTAGCAATTATTTACAATTTAAGGGAATGCTAGCTATTGGTAATCAGTAGTTGCTTACGTAGACTAATTTCAGCACTTTAGGTTTGCACTGTCAGCTAGGCACGTGATAGTCAGGATGCATAAAAAAACTACACTGAGAATGAGTGAGCTTGCATATACAGGGTGTTCCGTAAATGTCGTAAATGACTATAGCCATCTTGTAGAGGAGCGGGCGGTAATGAAAATGGCTATTTTCAAATTTCTCGATCGGCCCTCAATTCCGAGTTATTTAACAATAACTTAGGCAACGCCCCTCGGGCTCTTGGCAAATCTTGGTCGACTATCTCCTGGTTCTCCAAAGGGGGATGTGATAAAAACATCTTGCCGGTCGGGTTACAAGAATCGCGATGGAGGACGAACGGGTGCTCAGTCACTCGGTTCCCTCGAAAAAAAGACTATCGTTGTCGATGCGTCGTACCGACGGCCTAGCCGGCAGCCCCTTGCATGCGTGGTTCTCAATGCCCGAGCGCGGCAGTGCCGTGACGGCGCGGCATCGCCCCACGGACGCTGACTTTTTGCATTTCTTCTTGCTTTCCGACTTTCTTAATATGCGCTTCTTTCGCTTTCCCATTTTCGTTGTATACGCTTACGATAAGTAGGGTCCCCGATTAGATGTTTCGCGACTCCCGATTTAATCCAATTAAATCCGTCCAAATCCAATGAATCAAATTTATCAGATGCCTGTGATACTTTCTCTAACAAGTATGGAAGTGGCGGCGCGACAAAGCGCTCGATCTGTAACCGCGATGATACGTGTTCGGTTCCTCGTTGTTGCGATTATTCTTTTTACATTTCCATTCCCTTTTCTCCTTCAGTGTTTAATCTCTACCTCTGGTAATATCTTTTTTTCGTTATGTTTCATTGTTATTCCTCCTGCCTTTACGTTTTCATAATATTCGTTTACTATGAATAATAATGCTGCTATCGCTGACTCTATCCGGTTATTATTGCAATCGACGGTCAACAAAATAACGAATGTCAGAATAGGTGCAGGTTAAACGGTAGTTATTATTTATCAGAAGCGAATGGATACTATGTGAATCGAGTTGCATGACAAAATGCAATGAGAAGCATGTGTTTGCAGCACTGTTTCATGCACTTCTGCTCGGCCCTATTCTAAAAATCTTAGTACTATTCAGTTGTCACTCGAGATACTTGCAAATCCGGACAACAATGAACGCCCGCGCAGTAAAGTGCTATTTCTGAAAAATAAGAGCTTTGCGTTCAGATGAAAGAAGGTTTCGTTCATCTTCATTTAAACAGTTGAGGCCCTGAAAAGGGCCGTTTGTTTGACATGCGAGCGATACATGCTCTACTAATTGGTGGTGGCCCTGAAAAGGGCCGTTTGTACAAAACTGCAAATTGTACGTTGTAATATTTGGTGGCCCTGAAAAGGGCCGTTTGTGCAAGACTGCAAGTTTGACGTTGTAGTATTTGGTGGCCCTGAAAAGGGCCGTTTGTGCAAGACTGCAAGTTTGACGTTGTAGTATTTGGTGGCCCTGAAAAGGGCCGTTTGTGCAAGACTGCAAGTTCGACGTTGTAGTATTTGGTGGCCCTGAAAAGGGCCGTTTGTGCAAGACTGCAAAAGTTCGACGTTGTAGTATTTGGTGGCCCTGAAAAGGGCCGTTTTTTTAATAATATGAGGCTTCTCAAGGCCTCATATTTTCGAAATGCCCCCCATGGTTGCGGAGGCACAATTGGGCTCGGTCGACGATGCTCGCCCGCATTCGAGCAAAATCGGCCGCTTCCAAATTTGCAACGGCAGCATGCAGCCTCTGCACCGTTACCATTGCGTCACCGCGGTCCACGCCGTACGCGATGTTCTGCAAATAATACACATTTGTTGATTAGTCAATTTTATAGGATAATGTAAGAGAACAATTCCAAAATAGTACAATGAAACGTACCTTTGCGTATCCCCAAAAGAAGAAATCCAAAGGGGTGAGATCGGGAGATCGGGGAGGCCACGGAGCCACCGGACTCCCATATCCAATCCAACGATTGGGAAATGCCTCGTTGATGTGCCGCAAAACATTAAAACTTCTATGCGGTGGGGCACCATCCTGCTGTAGCCACAGCCGCTCGTTGTTTTGGGGAACTCCTTCCAGTAGTACTGGAAGGACTTCCCGTAGGAAAATCAAATATTGCCGGCTGTTAAGCCGCGGTGGCATTAGATAGGGGCCTATTATATGGTCACCTAGTATACCGGCCCAAACGTTAAACGACCAGCGGTATTGCGACCCGCGATCGAGGTGTTCGTGGGGGTTGACTTCAGCCCACGTGTGATAATTCCGTGAGTTGAAGACCCCACGTTCCGTGAACGTCGCCTCGTCCGTCCACAAAACTTGAGACAAAAACTCCGGGTCCTCCTCATGCTTCCGCAGCAACCACCTGCAAAAGTCGATTCGCCTCGCTGGATCACCAGGCAGCAACTCCTGCACTTGAGTAAAATGGTACGGATGCAGAAGGTTGGCATGTAGCATGCGGTGGGCCGATGTTGTGCTAATACTAGAACAAAAAAACATGTTATTTCAAACCGTTCATAAGGTACATAACTTCTATCAACTGAAAATGAGTTAAACTGAAATATGCAATGTTTCACATTTTTACTTACTTCTCAACCCTCGCAATATCGCGAAGGCTCACGGTCGGCTCTTCCTCAACGCGAGCAAGCACGCGTTCTTCTACTGCCACCGTCCGTGCAGTCCTTGGTCGCCCAACTTCGCTTCCGTGGGGTAGTACGGAGCCGTTGAAACGTACACGGTCGTACACCCCGGTGAACGCTGTGTACGACGGGTGACGGCGATTCGGGAACCGCTGAGCGTACAGCGTTACCGCTTCGGCATAATTCTGATTACACCGACCTATGCACATAAGCATATGCAAGTATTCTTGTAAGTCGAACATTTTCTATGTATCTGATTCTTTCCCTTGGGGCTAGCGCATACTTATAAAGAATTTTGAAGATGTCCGCCCCCAACTCATCCCTTCCAAAAATTAAAAGTTCCTCCACTCTGCAGAAAAGGGAGACAAATTTTCCTGGTGGAGGAAATGAAAGGGCCCGAGGCCGGCTCCGGGGGACCACGAGCGGCAACCCCTTGAGTGACCGCGCGTAGCACCCCCTTGGGCCAGCCAAGCCACCCTGTCCGCGCATCAGATTGTTTTATGGCTTGGGCTTCGAGGAAAATACTTCCTGAAAGCGAATATTGCCGGCGAAGTTACTATTTTGGGATTACTAATCCCGGTCATATCGATGGTGACAAATTAGTTGTAATAAAAAACATCTGTTGATTGGAGGCGTACTGACAAATAAGGATGTCCGGCTCTATTCTGCCTATCTGAACATCGTGACCCAAAAATAATAGGGATTACCAACGGTGATTATTGACCGTCAGCAAGGGGAAGTTAATCCTAATCTGCGAGTTCACCATAAAGTAATAAACGCTATTCCCTCCCATGGAAGTCCGGACCGAATAGGTGAGCAGCTACCGGGCGTGCAGGCACGCTTGACCGACCTCGCGACGGTGTACCCGAGTGCTCAAGTCAATTGATTGCTTGTCTTTTGTGAATATCTAGACGAATTCGGCCGGCCTGATCAAAACAGTATTCATTAGAAGGAAGGCTAAGCTGTATTTGCAATGGGGTTCCTGGTCGCCAAAGTGGAGTATTTTCGGCTTTTCCCTAAATGTAACCATTACTGACATTTTTTGGATGGAAACCGCTGGTTGTATTGTGTTTATTCTGTTTTTGTTCTATTTGTGAAAGAATGGACTTTACGGCTATATTTTTTCGTTTAGCGGTAAACGCGAGCGATAGACGAAGACCGAACGATAATCGCACGAGCGGTAAACGCGAGCGATAGACGAAGACCGAACGATAATCGCACGAGCTGTAAACGCGAGCGATACTTACATGGACGATAATCTCAAAGATAACATAACTCAACCATAAGAATCACAGTCGATCGCCAAAGGATCCAAATGCGACGGCTGGCTAAACTCAGCAGAGAAGGGGAGATTCACGACTCAGTGGAGAAAACGATATTCACTAAATTTGAACGATAATCTCACCAACGAAAAGTGCAGGCTGAAGTCGCCGCTGCTTGCTCGCCACCAAGCGTTCACGAAATGGCGGCCGCGGGCCGCCGCGGTATTCGAACGTAACCCTACTACACGTGGATGGTGAACGCGTAAGATAGCGATAGTCACAGCGACAATGGATGCGATATTCACAACGATAATCCTATAATATTCGGTACGATAATCACAAAGATTAATGATAATCACTAACAAAGGGGGTTAACCATAAAACCCGTGACACAAAGAACAATAATGATCGCGATTATAATGAGCCTGGGAGATTACAGCTTACCAAGTCCCGCAGCAAGGAGAGGAGGCAGCGTAGTCCTCGGCACCCTCGGAGTCGTAGCGGAGAATGAAGAAGTCTTGCTGATCGCTCTGGAGCACACACTGGTCGTAGGTGATGTCGCCGTAAGAATGAATTTTCCCATCGAAAAGTGCTCAGTTTATACTCGAATTTGGTGCTCCGAGGGCGCGAGGATTGGCTCCTTGGTACGACAGACTACCCCTGATTGGCTCAGGGACACTTTACAAACCTTATGTGAAACTTCTTGGTATTCGCTAATCCGCGTGGCGTAAGTTCGCGGGAATTCGGCGGCTCGGCCAAAACCGCCGTTTCCCAGAATCGAACGAAATAGAGTCCTCGCTCGCGCGAAAACTCTTGCAGGGCCGCAGGCAACCCACAGGTTACCCTGCCCTAAGATGAAGGGAGGAATCCTTCAGGCTGGCAATTCCTCTGCCAGCCCATAACACTAACGCCCATTCTTACAGCGCGTACTAAGGTGTACTGCGCGAATGGGTGATACACAAAACGTCGGGAATCCCGCACGTTGCCACAACGGTGGATCAACGGCGAGGGCAGAAGGAAAGTGGAGCCGGCTCTTCCGCACCCCCAAGCCCTGTCCGGAGCAGGCAAGTGGGTGTCCCTCTGACCCTACCGACCGAAAAATCGGCGGATCCCGACGGCTAACCGCAGCAGCGGCCAAGAAGTTCCTGTAACGAAAATATCTAAAATAAAAGCAACGTCTGTGTGATGCGGCCCTGGCTACGCGGCGATGCGTAGCCCGCTGATCCTCATGTTGCTGTTCTTTTCCCCATCCTTGGAAAAGGTGGTAGCTGTAACTGCTAGAATATTATCGCGAAGAATAGTCAAAATAAGTGACACCAAGCAACCAATGCGCGCTCAGGCGAGCCCGCGAGCCTCCTATCCCCACCCCGAGCTCCGAGCGCGCCGAAGACGTGCAAGGCGCTGTGTCTTTGGGACGGGCAGAAATTTGCCACGTCACAGCTCATACGCAGCCTAATTTAGTGTAGTTGTATCGCGACTGTCAAGTTTTTTGCTCAAGGCACGCTTTAGCTAAAGAGCTAAAATGATTAAGTGATTGTTGTTCTACGCATTCAACAATTTTCAGACCTTTAAATCAAACTAATTTCAGCACTTTAGGTTTGCGCTCCATCAGCTAAGTACTTGACAGTCAGGAATAACTCGTAAAGTATTAAATCAAATTATTTCCAATTTCATTATATTCTAGCTTTTAGGAATCTCTATTTTGCTAATCTGAATCATTGTTTGATTTAACGCTTTACAATTAAAATATATAAACCAAGCAAAATGCTCATACGCAGTCTAATTTGTATCTTGACTGTCAAGTTTATTGTTCAAGGAACGCTTCAGCTAAAGAACTAAAATGATGTAAGCAAGTACTAATTACCAATCATATGTCGTTTAGGGATATAATAGCTATTGGTAATCAGCACTTGTTTAGTAAATTTCATTACTTTAGATTGTGTGCTCCGTGACCAATGCATTTGGTACTGAAGATATACCAAAGTTAAAGTGTGTATGAGGGCGTAGCTTATTTAATCTGCAATTTAAACGCATCCTAGCTATTGGGAATCAGTAAACAGGTGTTAATTATTACCAATTACTAGCATGCTTCTAACTTCCAACAGACTAAAGTTAAAATTTTAAGTTATATTAGGCAAGCTGTAAATCTCATACTGTTTAACTTTGGAATATTGAATTTGTTAAGTGCAAGCTATATATTATGTAGGGAATCTATATTGTCACATTCAGCTCAATTTCTTAGATCTCCTCCTACGTGTTGTGACGTTGCAGTTTTGCTGCACGTCACAAAATTTAGCGTATTGCACGTCCTCGGACACGCTCGGGGCTCGGGGTGGAAATTGGTAGCGTATTAGATGAAATGAGTGAACAATTAAGGTTCCCAACGACACCTAGGGGGAACTGTTAACACCTTTGAGTTACAGCGTAACCAATACACCGCATAGGAGTCGGATCACCACCCATTGGCGTCAACCATCTACGCACCGCTGCCTAGAGCAGCGGATTCAGGGCCGCATCGCGCAGAGAAAATTGCTTATATTATTTAGGAACTTCTAGACTGATGCCAGTTAGTGGTCGAAGCCCTCCGATTTCTCGGTCGGAAGGGACAGAGGGACACCCACTTGCCTGCTCCGCACTGGGCTTGGGGGTGCGGAAGAGCCGGCTCCAATATCTCTCTGCCCTCACCGTTGAACCACCGTTGTGGCAACGTGTGGGCAGCTTCGACATTTTCGTGTCTTCCACTCGCGAGGCACACCTTCGTGGCCGCTATGAGAGTGGACTTTTGTGTATAGGGTTGATAGAGGAATTATCAGCCCTGAAGGATTCCTCCCTTCATTATAGGGCAGGGTGTCGATTATCGACTACCTGCGGCCCTGCCAGAGTTCTAACGCGAGTCAGAATTCTGTTTTTGCTTCCGCTAAGGAAGACGGCGGTTTTTGGCCAAGCCGTCGAACTTCCGCGGAAATACGCTGTGCGGATAATACAATACTTAGAAGTTCCTAATAAAGTAAGTGAGGAACCCTGGAACCAATCACGAGGTGATTAAACATAGTCAGGAGCCAATCGTCGCGCCCGGAGAACTCGGCTCGTATAAAATCAGCTAGGATTCGGCAAGAATTCGCTTATTCATCTCAGTGACATTCGTGCCCAGTGAACTATTCCGAAATCATCAAGACGCTACCAAGGATTCCACTCCAGCCACGAGCTACTCCGAGGACAACACGCTTCAGCTCTAGCTTGTGATCGGTGAGCGGATTATCTTGTGTCCTTTTTCATTTCGTTCTTAGTACCAATAGGCACTTGCGGGTGTACTTCTGAGGCTGCGGGTAGGCTTACCTACCCTTGGCTACGCTAAGTATTTAAATTATTATATGATATTATACGCCTTCACCATCTACTGTATATTGTGTTTTCGTGAAACGCTTGGCGGCAGCCAGAGCAGCGGCGACTTCACCTTACCGTTAGAGTTACTGGGGATACGCAGGGATAAATTTTGGTCTCTATCGAGATTCCTTTTGGAGTCTAATTTTGGTGTCTATCGAGATTCCTTTTGGAAGTCAAAAATTTTGGTGTCTAGCGAGATTCCTTTCGGGGTCTAAAATTTTGGTGTCTAGCGAGATTCCTTTTGGAGTCTAAACTTTTGGTGTATATCGAGATTCCTTTTGGAAGTCAAAAATTTTGGTGTCTAGCGAGATTCCTTTTGGGGTCCAAAATTTTTGTGTCTAGCGAGATTCCTTTTGGAGTCTAAACTTTTGGTGTATATCGAGATTCCTTTTGGAGTCTAAACTTTTGGTGTCTAGCGAGATTCCTTTTGGGAGTCTAATTTTTGGTGTCTATCGAGATTCCTTTTGGAGTCTAAACTTTTGGTGTCTAGCGAGATTCCTTTTGCAAGTCTAATTTTTGGTGTCTAGCGAGATTCCTCTGGAGTCTAACTTGGTGTCTAGCGAGACTTCTTCTGGAGTCTAACATCGTGTCTATCGAGATTCCCTCGGGAATCTAAAATGAGGCTATCGTGAATCTATCTGGAATCTTGTTTTGGGACGATATCCCGAGCCAACGGCAAAAAAGTCTAAAGCGTATTTTCCCCCCTCAGTAACTCAGATTGGTGAAGACGCGTTTAAGATTTTCCGTTCTCTGTTCTGAGTCGCGAACCTCCCCCTCTCCTTCTGAGTCTAGCTAGCCCGTTGATTGACGGAATTTTGAAACCTTTACGAAGTCTGCCCTTCCGGAAAACCAAGAGGGTTCGGGCCCGGGGCCCGAACCAATGGAACCCTTGACGGTACGACCTTGACGGTCTCCGAAGGGTCCTGGTAGTACGCTGGCGACGAGTGCACGTCCGGATTCAAATTACCCGCCGCGGCATTATTGTCCGGCTGAACGGGGCTCGATTTGAGTTTGGTCGCCTGTGACTGGACCAAGTGGCCACGATCCACTACCGCCGTTTCCGTCTTGAAATCAGGACCTAATACGGGAGACTCTTGGCCGTCTGCACTAACAGCTTCCGGGTCGGGTTAAGTTGCGTGGGCCAACGTCGACGGTTAATAATCAAAGGACCGCGTCTAAATATTGTTACGGTCCTGGTCCCCCTCCTGACTCCCCAAGACAACCGAATATCCGACATCCCTGATATGAAGCTCTGAAGAGTGTCCTTGACGACATCGCGAGTCCTTTGAACAACACCGGCTTCTAATCAGTCTTACTCCGGATCCTGTATCGTGCGCACATATCCTACGCCAGTCCCAATATACAAACGTTCCTTTCCCTTTTGTGTCTTTTAATGCCTCTCACGCGTTCCTCAACCGCGACGCGCAATACTTGTAACACGGCTTGCAACAATATGAATATGGCCTGGACGGCATAAGGTAGCGTGAACCATCGTCCGCCGTCGGGAACCATAATTCGGTTTTGCGACACCGCTTGCACGGTTAGATTCCCCCGTATTCCTCTTTTTTTGATTTATTTTGTTTAAGTTTTCTCTGCCCACGAAATTTAATCACCAAAGGGGAACCCCATCCTACCCCGAGCCCTTCGCCAGTCACTGGGGAATAAATAATTTCGTGGCAATACGTTGTAACATTAAAGTTACATTATAACATAAACATGCACATAGTGATGCATATTTGAACAGAAATGGCACTTGACATTTTAATAAAATTCTACTTTTAAATTTATTAATTAAACCATTGATAAATAATTAGAAATTTCTTTGTCTTTATTGTAAAGCATTAACTAACAAAAAGACATGAAATCCGTCCAAAAACATTAAAATGTAAGAAAATGCGCCAAGTAGCAGTTGGATTTCCCCCAAAAATGAAATATAAATAAAAATGAAAAACTTGGCGTGTGCGCCCTTCATTCGAGGTACTTGCTCTGGTAATGATGCTAAAAAAACTTTTGAAGAAATTAAATTGTAGTAAAGTCAGTTTTGGGTTTGAATCAGTTTCCCATTGTCTTTTTACCCCGCAATGAAACGGGCACGCGCCAAGTTTTTTTATTGTTAATCGCTAATTTATTGTTAATTTATTATTAATTGCTAATGCGAGTTAAATAGAGGTATCTTTGAATGAAAACTTGGCTTTCTTGTATGATATTTATTATCTTTTTTGTTATATTTCATTTTTGGGGGAAATCCAACTGCTACTTGGCGCATTTTTTTACATTTTAATGTTTTTGGACGGATATTAGTTTCTTTTAGTACTTTGTATACATTAAATGTTCCAAGCTACAGGAATACATACCACTTTTACAATTCAAAATGCTATTGGTAACCTTTTAAGAAAAGAAAAGAGATGCTTAGGGGAAGAATGAGTTGAGATGTATGAAGAGGCCCACCACCACCCCCGTCAAAGACGGTCCCCTTCAACATTTTGTTTGAAAATGACCGTTAGTCATTTGATGAGGAATCTGGTGGTCTGGGATAGTCAAGTCGGCATGGTTTAGTTAACTAAATACGTGTATTCATTACCTAGATGAGTGTAGATTATGAGCTGGAATACACAAAAGCGACGCATGAGTGACTCCGTGGTCACGAGCGCTAAATGAAAAGGATGAGCTTACAATAAATACATGATCACTATTTACATGAATGCGCACTTAAAGGCTAAATGAGTTCGCTCCCTACCACTGCAGTGGAATTCTAGGCGATGAGCAACACTGAATTTACTTTGTCTTTTACTGTGTACACACGCGTGTGGATAGATGAACAGAAAAACCAATAATGGCGATCGACTAGACGAACAGGGGCGTCCAGGGAAAACCCTGGCGCCCCCAGGGATGAATACATGATGCGTAGAGCCCTGGGTAAAACTATGAGCGGTATTGGTTCGGTGAGCTCCGAGCCCTCTGTCGCTGCTGCAGGCGGATATCGATCTTAAATCCTAGATGATCAGGACTGGCAAGTACGCTACCAGCCAATGAGCTCACGTAATTACTGAACACATTTACAATAAATATTTCATTTCTTGCACATATACAATAGATGTCTATGTGCAATTACGCTCTCTAATGACAGTGTGTTATTCATCAGCTCTTCATATGCGCTGGGCAGCTCTTCATACTCACTGCATTTACTCACTTTTCACGATCCTTCCTACACCTTCCTACTCTTCTTTTCTTATACCTTCTTCTTTTCCTCTTTCCTCTTTTCTTCTGCCTGCTTCTTCTTTTCTGCTTTCTTCTCCTGTTCTGCCTTCTTCTTCTGTTCGATTTCCTTTTTCTTTTCTGCTTTCTTCTCCTGTTCCACTTTCTTTTTCTCTTCGGCTTCCTTCTTCTTTTGTGCCTTTGCTTCTGCTGTCGGTATGTATGGTGGTTCTCTAATTACCATTCCTCTATTGAACCGACTGTCCACAATTTCGGGAAGCATGCAGTCATTGTAAAATGACTTCAACTGCTGTTCCATTTTGTTCTCCCAGAATTTGTCATCCTTTTCGACTTTCGTAATCTTCATTCCTTTTGGCGTCAACAAGCAGAATAAAGCGTGTTGTCTTTTCGTAATGTGCAGCTGTCCTTGCACTTGATCAGGAGACTCGGCAGAGTCTGCGCGCCAAGTAGTAAAGGCGTAGCCGAACGGCCCAGCGGGACTCCCGAGGCTCTATTATCCCGAACCATAACGATTTAGCCCGTTTGCAAAAGTGTCCCCAAATTTGTTTCTGCAATTTCTCAGAGATTTGCTGCTCGAAGTAATTCTTTTTGGGCTTATATTTTTCTGTGATTTTTTCTGATTTGTATGACCTAAGTTGCAATGGAATCGGTCCATTAGTTCAGGAGATATAAATCTTTGAAATATTTCTCGTGTAGCGAAAAGTTACTGAAATTTTTCTTCTTCTTCATAATCAAGACCTAAAATGTCGCTTTCCATTTTTCGCCGCTAGGTGGCTGGCGGCGCCCCGTGTACGGTTGGGCGGGCGCTCGGCATCAGAATACCTCGGACCGCCGACCAGGTAGTATCAGCCAGGTACCATATACTATACTGGATACATAGCGCTAAGCACTGTCTTTCACACGGCCAACGGCATAGAGTCAACGCAGTTATTAATAATAAACATTTAATAAGAATGACACATTTGCTTATTAAAGTCGGTGACATTTTCACTTAAATTTCTTGAAACTTAATAACGTTTCAATGATTGCATCTGCGGTGTATATAGTGAAACAAATGTCTAATTTTGGTCAAGGTTGTACTGCGTTGGTTAGAAGAATCGGTGGATTCTCGGTGACAAGCAGTTTACAAGTTCTATGTGAATATTATTAATAATATGTATACTTAAACAAAATGTCGACAATTTCATGTACATGCTGTAAGCATGTTTCTCCGGACCCCTGTCCGCGTCGGTCCGGGTGGACGCGCCTCAACTTCGCCTAAGTCCGTCCGGGGTTCCTGGAAGGTGGAAAGGGGAAAATGCTGGGCGCCAGGCCCCGATAAGGGCCGAATTTCTCCGATGTCATCCCTCGTCCTTGTTGGTGCCTTCCGCTTGACCCCGGGCTGGACTCGGCGGCACTCGCCGGTGTCGGCCGGGCTAACTCGTGGACGGTAGAGTGGCGAAGGTATTCGGGTTGGGAAAGGAGGCTGAATAATCCCACGCGGATGGGTGGCAACGGTGTTTATTGTTGGCCGGGAAACTGGCCGGAAAATCCTACGTCCCAGCGCTCGCGTCCGAACGTCGGCGTTCGGACCTTCGGCTTTCCCGTAGCCGCTACACAATCTATTATCCCGGACGCTCGCCTGCTGGAAGGCTCGGACACGCCAATGAGTCGGACAGAAGTCTCGAAATATTGCAGTCGCTCTGCACTCGCAAAATATAGGCGGCCGATCTACGAGCCTCGAAGCCGGAAAACCCAAAACCGTTCGCATGCAAGGTACAAAACTGGATGGTGGCGGCCGGGCCGCTCCTGGCTTTCGTACGCCTCCCAATCTAATGGCTCACGGTGTTCTTTACGAACCGGGGACTTTGTGGCGACTTGAAGAGTCGCCCCAAGGGGTAGCCGCCTAGTGACCGGTGGTCACTCGCGCCAGGGTAGCCTCTTGTTGGAGCGTGAACGGCCGGCACCGAGATCTGTACGTGTAATAGGCAGGCGGCAATTCGCTGGGCTTACCGGTATAAATTCGCTCTGCTCAATCGCTCTCCTACTCCTCGAATCGTCAGGTTTGTAGCTCACTCTCGCACACGCGTAACGCTCGCTGCTAAGGTCGCTCACAAAGTGAGGAGCTTCCGGTCCTACGCAAAATTCGTTTCGCGTTACGTTGCCGCCTTACGCTATCGATCTCTCGGTGCCGCCGCGCCGATCGGTCTCGATCGGTATCGAGGGCTCGCGTATCGATCCCGCGCGCTGGGATCGATCGTTGCGCTACGCTGCGCTCTCCGCCGCTGCCTTCAGCCAGCGAGAGCTAGGAGCCCCTGGTACGTCCGTTGGTCTGTCGCCGTTGCGTCGTCCGTCGTCTGTCCAGGGTCAGAGCGGCCTGATCGGCACGTCAGTCGGCGTATCTGCACCCTCTGTATGGCTCGCAGGTAGGACTCGTCGGGTCCATTCTCCTCGAGCTTAACTCCCGCTCCTCGATCGACTCGCTGGTATCGTCGCTATATATTGGGCTCGAAACAAGATAAGGCGCATTAGTAATGGTTCGCTAGGTTTGGCGGTCCCCCTTGGAGCAACGGTGGTTGAGGTTAAGCGGCGAGTGCGAGGCGGCTTCGCGTGAGAGCGGGAGTTTTGGGACGGGCTACGCTGCCCCGTCACAGTCTCGATCGGTATCGAGGGCTCGCGTATCGATCCCGCGCGCTGGGATCGATCGTTTCGCTACGCTGCGCTCTCCGCCGCTGCCTTCAGCCAGCGAGAGCTAGGAGCCCCTGGTACGTCCGTCGGTCTGTCGCCGTTGCGTCGTCCGTCGTCTGTCCAGGGTCAGAGCGGCCTGATCGGCACGTCAGTCGGCGTATCTGCACCCCCTGTATGGCTCGCAGGTAGGATTCGTCGGGTCCATTCTCCTCGAGCTTAACTCCCGCTGCTCGATCGACTCGCTGATCTCGTCGCTATATCGGGCTCGAAACAAGATAAGGCGCATTAGTATTTATTCGCTATGTTTGGCGGTCCCCCTTGGAGCAACGGTTGTTGAGGTTAAGCGGCGAGTGCGAGGCGGCTTCGCGTGAGAGCGGGAGTTTTGGGACGGGCTACGCTGCCCCGTCACAATGCATGAAAATATTACGATTTCTTTCTTTTCGAATGTCGAATAAGAGATTCGGTAAATTAACGCTGATTCGAAGATTCAATAGTGTAACCACGTTAACGAATTTTTCTTATTCTTGCAATTTGTTGTTAAGCCATAGTCAGGTAGCTCTATTTTATGTCTGGGACCCGCATGATGGGAATGAGGGGCGCGCGGAGCACGAGGGATCCAAACTCACCCGTGCTGCGCAGGTATCCCCCCAATAGGGTCAGATACGGTAGGGTAATAATTGACAGACGAGCATTCCTACATTTCACTCCAGTATCTGTCACGTTATGAACTGGTTTCTGAATATACTCCTAAAATAACATCAAAATCAAAATTTCAAATCAATAGTTTATAACAACCGGCTGAGTTCATTTTTCTTTGATCCGATTCGAATCTTAGGAGATATCAATGAACTCTTGTTCCAAGAGATTGGATTTTAATACTGACGGCATCGTGTGTATTGTTATATGAGATTGATACTCCAGTTCTTGGGATTCTACAGTATAACCTACAGTCAATCACAGTTTTGCAATGTCGAATTATCGGTAATACCTTTCATAATTCGATAATAATGCACTTCAATCAAACTGTTTTATTTTCAATTCTGAATTATATGTTAATTCATGTCATCAGGAGACTTGATAGAGTCTCCGCGCCAAGCAGTGATAAAATTTCTGTGAACTGAATATCTGGATTTAATGAGTATAATTCCAATGACAATAGTAGTCGTTGTGGTAAGACGCCGAATTTGCAATCTTATGCTTCCAGTTCTATTCCAAATATCTGATTTTTTTTATATGTCATGACCCGATATATATGTCATGACCCGATACCGTGGAAGTGAAAAGACACCACTGACAGCAAAACAGATAGGAATATAGTGTGGTCACTATTCCTCGCAATTGGATGGAGGTTGAAAATTTCATCTTCTGAATAACAAGGAATGGAAAAAAATATCACATATTTGCAATACAACTGGAACCATGACATTGCAAATTTGGCGTCTTACCACGACTATTATGTACTATTGTTACTGGAATTGTATTCATTTAAACTAATAAGTGTTCATCCTACTAATCATAGTTAGTCCACTCTCCGGAGATTCAGTTCACAGAAATTTTATACGACACAAGACTTGATACGGTTACCATATAATTCTGATTGATTTCGTGTAATTTCAATAATTTGGTTTTGCCGTCTGTAGTGATGGGCATTCATATTCATACGTTCGGGCTCACGTGGGGAATGAAACTAAAAATAATAAATAAAAATTGAAAGTATAATGACACAGTAATATGCATTTTAGTTTTTATTTACATTATTACATATTTAATTTAATAATAAAAAAATCTCCGGCCCCCGCGCCACGAGTTTCGGCGACGGTTGCCGCCCCGACCGCCGCCCCAACCGCTACGGTGGAAACCGACAATCGGCATCGCCATCATATTGATTCCTTCTGAAATGCACAATACAAACTACAATTATTTTCTTGTCATTTGGGTCTCTACAAGGGGCAAACGTAGGAAAGGCGAGCGTGCGAGAAAGATAGATAAGAGGGGGAGGAGGGATACTCACGAGGGGATACTGCGTACGGCGGCAGTTGAAACAACTGTACGGGGTACTGTCCCTGTACCCCGTACTGTGCTGCGAAATATTGCCCTGCCGCCTCTGCCGAGGTGGCGGTGGTGGCGGTGGTGGCGGCGGCGGCGCGGCTTCTTGCCGCATTAGCATGGCGGCTAACTCCTCTACGCTGCGGCGTAGAGCAGCAATTTCGTTCCTTGTTTCCACTGAAACATATTACAAATATAAGTTATTTATATCTCACAAGAATTTATTATGTGGGACAACACTGTTTGCAACCTAGTTGCGCGGAAAGCATCACACAATGAAATGATCCCATTCATGAGAATGGAATATTTAATTGTATGATGATTTGCTCGCAAGAACATCTCGTATATTATTACATACTTGTACATACCATTGTTCAACTCTCTCCCTAATTGTGCCATATTTTCCATCTGTAAAAGAATAGAAATAATATATAAATAAATAGTTAGTAATAGTATTTGTAATATGTATAACATCAAAGTGTACTGATTTTCGCACTTACTTTGGCTCCGTTGATGTTCGGATCGAGACTGAACAGGACCCACTATCCTTCTGTGACACTTAAATGACAACGAGTGGTGGGGCAGATTCTAGGAATACTAAAAGTGCCCGGGTTCGTATTGGTTTACAGTACTGTGTTGTGTATTGCTCGTTTCGAGCAAACTAACGCCGTACGACTGTTTTTCTTTACATACGATTCTTCGTATATCCTCATTCTGCGCTTACAAACGTTTTATATTTTCGTACCATGGACTTGCCATTTCTATAATAACTGTTTCGTATATCCATGACTGCATGTACGGAGCGTCTAGGAAAGTGGAATGTGTATATACATGTTACATTTTATGTCAATAATGCGTCTCAATGCGTATCAGAACTTACTCTGTAAATACGCCATCATTCAAGCATTGTCGCATATATGTTTCTACTATCTACTATGGAATTGCTTCTTCGTTTACATGGTTGCGTGTTCTATGATTGTCTGGGTAGAGGTGATAGTACACAAGGTGCTTGGAACAGGCAAAAACCTCCCATACATAGATTCAGTTACTTGTCTTTGAATGAGCTGTGCCGGTAACCGACAACATCGATTATCAACATTCGACATTTCGACACATGAAATATCATACGAAACCTAAATCGATGTCGATACAGATTTTCAGCGTTACCGACATTCCCGTTCCTGTATGAAAACATTCTTCTTCACTAACTCAGATACAATGAATGTTACGAGTTCGTTGCTTTCATGTACTGCTTCTACGCGTATTCCCGCTCACTCTCTGAATAGCTGATGTTCAGTCAACCTGATCGAGACGTTCATCACAATCAGAATACCATATTGGTGAGCATTACTTTACTTTCTTTCGTATTGCACGTTTTAACGCTTTATTACTGTATGATAAAGAAAATAAGAATTCCAGAATTGACTCAAAGATTGGAAAGCGTTATTAGTACGGGCCAGTGGTTAGAAGACACCCACATAGATATTTTTAATCGGCTGTTGGGAAATTATTATGTCTCTACACCACAAGAAACCTGGAGATTGCAACGACCAGATACAATAAATTCTGTACCACAAAACGTAGAATATATACAAATATTATTCAGTGGTTTATCAGATATAGATGGACATTGGGTGTGCTCATATTACAACAGAAAGTCAATATTTATTTATGATTCTATGAATACAAAAAGATTGCATGCGGATCATAAAATATTTTTACAAAAATTGTTTCCATTTTATGACATCAATGAAAAAACAGTACAATTTCCCAAAGTACAGCAACAGCCAAATGGAAGTGATTGTGGTGTATTTGCTATAGCATTTGCAACTTCATTGTTGTTTAATATACGGCCGGATAAAGTTACATATGATCACACGAAAATGCGGAGTCATTTATTACTCCTATTAAGAACTCATACCTTGGAGCACTTTCCGCAAGATCTAATGAAGGGAAAACCAATTCAAATTTTGCCGTTGCAAGTGATACAGGCAAGGCGTTACAAAGCACAAGAAAATCGACAGAAACGACATTTTGTACCACAAGATCAAATGCTTTTACCAACTGGTAGTGTTATAAAGAAGAAAAAAATGTGTTCCCCTACTGACACTTCTGTGGACAAACAGGCTTCTCCTGCATTTAGCAGTACTTTTGCCAAAAAACGACCTTTGCCTATATCAAATAATGACATAAGCCAAACGCATTTACCTAACGATGTTATTACAAAGAAGCAAAAAATATCTGAAAATTACAAGTCCAATGACAATGCAAGCCAACTACGTTTATCAATAGACAGTACTACAAATAATATTTCGAATGAAAGGAATCTTAGTAATAACTGTAAGAACAAACAAGGCGCCCTTGCATGTAGTAATCATTTTACAAAGAAACAGCCCTATTTTGCATCGAAGAACAATGTAAGCAATGACATTTACAATAATAAGGAGAAAGAAATATCTGTTCCTACTTCTTTAACAATTTCTGTGGAAGAAGTGACAGAAAAATTTAAAGCATTGTCTCCAAAGGAATCTGAAGATTATATATCTGTTTCCCTAAGCGGCGATATACAAGAAGTGATAGATAAAGTAATAAAAGATTTTAAAGCCTTGTCTCCGACAGAAAGTGACAATTTACGAAAACCAAAACACAACAATTATGTAGACAAAAAAGATGATACTAAGAAATACTTCAAAAAATATTACGAAAATAACAAAGACAATATTAGAAAACGCTTAAAAAATTATTACGTACAACACAAGGATGATTTTAAACAATACTTCCAAACACATTATACAAAAAGTAGGAATGAAATTATTCGTAATCGCAAAGAATATCATAAAGAACATATGCATGAAATCCTTATGCGTCGTAAACAATATTATAAAGAACATATGCATGAAATCCTTATGCGTCGTAAACAATATTATAAAGAACATATGTATGAAATCTTTATGCGTCGTAAACAGTATTATAAAAACAAATCACTCGAACAAATCAGAAAAATCGAAAAAGTGAATATTGCACGAAAAATATGTAAAAAATATAAATTATTTCGCATTCGTGACAACACTTTAGTTTTGAAAGGGAGTGCCGAAATTTATATTCGCAAGATATCGAAACATATTACAGATGCAACACCTGTGGGCGGTAGAATCGAAGCCGAACGAATATTCCGGTGGTGTCTTTCCGTTAGGCAAAGTTATATGTCGGAAGTGAGACAAACATTCCAATCTTTGAGAGAAAAAGCCGAATTGTATTTAGTGTAGTTGTCCACCGTTGCTTCCGATGATATCGATGGTCGCCTTGATGTCTTACGTGGTTCTTCAAAACATACTCCTACATCGGAAGCATATTTTTTAGAAACCGCATACGATTTTGTTACATTTATAAAGGAACTAAAGGACAAGTCTCTTATGATAAACGAGCGTGGACAGATAACAAATATTTTAACATTAAAGGAACCCAAGCTCCACAATAAGTGTAAGAGTAAAAAGTCGTGGGTCTGTGGTATATTTTGCAAAAGTAAAAATTTTGCGATGGTCAATCGGTATCAGCGATTGCTTCAAATTTTATCGGAGTGCAGATCACTACGAAACGTACCAAAGCTAATAAAACGTTTTGGAAAATGCACAAGCAAAAGCAGAAATATACAATTGGGTCATTCACACGGCTGCTATATGTATACAGCCTGATATTTGTGGTTCTTCAGTTCTTTCCATTCATTTCTTGTCCCCACACTTTTCACGTATCCGACACATTGGTAGATTGATCAATCGATTAACTAACAATTATAAAAAATTAACGAGAGTAGATCAAGCTTTGGAAGTAGGAGATATTGTAGCACTCAGAGAAATCATTAAAAACGTTGAGAAGGAAGCAAAGGACATTTTGATGTTGCACAAGGACGAAATAAATTTGAATGAGGGCGCCATAATATCAAAATACTCCAAGGCATTTAGATTATTCACAAAAAATCTATGGACACTCCGCGAATCGTATGTGTGTCATGCGAAAAATTGCAATGCCGCAAAGACATTACTGATATTACTAAGATGAGAAAAGACGTATCTGGGAAACATTGGAAAGATTTGGTGACTTACTTAAAGAAACAGCGAATAACAATGGATTACATGTGCCATTACTGCATTGGGTATTTTCGCAAAAATGCCTTACCGCCCTTGTGCGTATTAAACAATCTGTGTGTAGAAGCCAAACCTGATATACTGCTGACATTAAATGATTACGAAAAAATCTTAATTCAACGCGCCAAAGCATTTCAATGTGTGCAACGGATGGCTACAGTAGCAGATAATAATCGTTATGCAAAAAGAAAACCACAGAAGCAGCTACTTCAAAAAATTAAAGGAAGAGTATTTCATTTGCCATTGCCAATGGAAGAAAGTCTGAAAAAATATGCCCCCCGAAAGCTGCATTAAACAGCAAACATGAACTTCATATATTGGTTCGTGGAATCCCGACAAAATCCAAACTAGTTTGGGAGAATTTGGTCGATGTAAACAAGATTTTTCGCGTTTTGCAATGGATGAAGGATAATAATCCATTTTACGCAGAAGTTGTTTTACCCAATTCGCACACGGAATTATTAACCGATGAGTTGGAAGTGACAGAATACGATATCAATAAAAACGAAGGCAATGAAACTGAGGATAAAGAAATGGATGAGACAACGAATAAACCTGCCGCAATGCTAACACATATGAGCGAGTCAGATTCCTATTACGAGCATTACACCGTATATCCAATGTACGAGAAAAGAATTAATAGTACGTCTACTGATCTTTATCAAATGCTGAAAGTAGAAGCCGCTCCTTTAAATACTCATTATAAAGATTTGGATGTTCTTTGTTTCCCGGACTTATACCCTCATGGTAGGAACGGTATAAATCAAAAAAGACAAATCCACATTCGGGATTTTGACTTCGTCAAGTCGCGTTTAATGTCGAAACATCCACATTTTCGATTAAACATTCAGTATTTATTCTTTTTATTAAATAATGCAAATATGTGCCAAATTAATAGCGGTATTTACCATAAGCTTAATACGATCAATCCACGTGTAGCATATACGGCAGGGGAATTTTTACAAGCAATGTCTGCCAAAGAGTTAGAGGGAAGTTTGGATACTATATTCGGAAAATTACCGAATACGAAACAATACTGGCGCAAAGTGAGAAATGATGTTAATGCCATGACGCGCGAGTATGGGCCAGCAACATGGTTTTTAACATTAAGTCCAGCCGAATATCTATGGTCGGACCTAGGGGAATACATTAAAGATGTTAGTCCCACTCTAAGCTCGATAAAGTCATTGAGTGAATTGATTACTGCCGATCCTGTTTCTGCTGTGAGATTTATTGAAAACAAGTTTCAAGCAATATTACAATTCATTTGTTCCTCTGATAATCCTATAGGCAAAGTACAGCATTACTTTGTCCGTCGAGAGTATCAAAATAGGGGAATACCGCATTTGCATTTGATGATTTGGATAGAGGATGCGCCAATTATAGGACAGTCATCGAACGAAGATGTCAGAAATTTTATAAGGAAGTATATCACTTGTCGGATACCCAATAAAAAAGTGTCACCTCTCTTATATCGACGTGTTACCACGCATCAGTTGCACCATCACAATTCTTATTGTATGCGAAAAAAGAAAACCAAAAAAGGTTTCATTCAAAAATGCAGATTTGGATTTGCACGTCCAGTCACAGATGAGCTCATTTTAAGAGATATTGCTGTCAGTATTGCAAATAGAAAGCAGTTGAAGAATAAAAACCGATTATACGATCTTCCTCGCCGAGATACCGAAAAGAACATAAATGATTATAATCCTGCTATACTTGTGGCATGGGAAGGAAATATGGATTTACAATTTATTGGTGAGAAGTCAGCGTTGTTAAATATGTACTGTACAAAGTACACCACGAAAACTGAACGCAGTTATGGTGTTAACACTTTTGACATAATTAATAGTACAAAGTCTTTACGCAGTTGTTTGTATAATATTGCATCACGCGCCATGAACAATAGAGAATGCGGAGTAATTGAAGCCGCAGATATTCTTCTGGGAAATGCGTTATACAAAACTGATCCTGATACAATATTTCGGTGGCTAGATGTGAATCAAATACGAAGGAGAAAAGTAAAAACTAAAAGAGAGATTGAACAACTAGACTCCGAATCGAGAGACATATTTTGTCACTCATATATTGATAATTATTGTCCGAACAGACCGCACGAATTAGAAACCTGGAATGTGTATGATTTTGCAAAGTAGTACGATGTGTCACGGATCAAAACATCTCGCTGTTTTTTACACTTTTATGATGGAGATACGAAGTTGTATCTGAAGAAACGTGATCGTGGTTACTTGATTAATCATTTTACGTATAATAAGAATCTTTACCCAGAAAAATATTATTACTCCTTGTTACTGTTGTTTAAGCCCTGGCGGGATTTGGATGAATTAAAGGGGTCTTATGATACTTATGCTGAAGCATTTGCATCGATAAAGCTTGATATTATTAGTGGTTTGAAGTATCATGAACGTGCAGAGGAACTTCGGCAAGCTTACGATGACGTAAAAGAATTGATTGATCAGAATATTCGGAAAAATGAATGTAACAATGAGGATCATAATTCACCCGATGAGCTGGAATGCCAGCCGCTCGAGGCTGATAACGCCATGCAGGAGTTGAGAGACGTGCAAAATAAATTTGGAGATTGCAACATTGACCAGATGATACAAGAATTGAATACTGATCAGAAAAGAATTTTTGACAAGGTTGTAGAAACAGTTGGTAATAATTTAGACGACGCGGCACACCCCCCGTTACGTTTATATACGAGCGGCGAGGGCGGGTCCGGCAAGAGTTTCTTGATTAAGACTATTCGTTGTTGGATTAAACAAATAGTAAATAAGGATGCAGCTGTTTTAGCACCAACTGGAGTAGCAGCATTTAATATCGATGGTTTAACCATTCATAGATTGCTTCAACTTCCTGTTCAACACGGTCAAACATCTAGTTATAGATCTTTATCCGACATGGTACTAAAAACATTACGAAATGAACTAAAAGATACCGTTTTATTTATTATAGATGAAGTTTCGATGATATCAAATGTTACGCTAATCTACACACACTTAAGGTTGTCAGAGATATTTGACACACTTGACACTGCAGATGGATGGTTTGGAAGAAAACATATCCTATTATTTGGAGATTTGTTACAGTTGCCACCAGCTCGTGATGAGCCTGCATTTATAAAGATACCAAGCGATGTAAATGAAAAATGTTTAGGATCATTGGCATCTTATAACTTATGGGTAGATTTATTCGCTTACGACGAATTAAGTATAAATATGCGACACAAAGAAGATAATGCTTATCGTGAAATACTATCACGAATTCGCTTAGGCGTTCTTACGGATTCAGACATACGCGTATTGCAGTCACGAATAATTATTTTCCGATCTGACGACGTTGACTCCAGATTGAATGAGCTCTGCACTTACATTCAAAATTTACCGTCTGATGCAATCTGTTTACTTCCTACGTGTCATTTGTGCGATGTTCTTAATGCAGCAATGCTTAAAAGAATTAACAATGATGAAATACAATTGATTTCGCGCGATATTATTGATTACGCACAGTATTTGAAGAAGCGTGTAAACAAACTCTTAGACCAATATGAAGAGGATAATTCTCAGACAGCCGGTTTAAGTAGAACTATCGTTGTGAAAGTTGGTGCCAAAGTTATGTTACGGCGCAACATTGATATAACTTTAGGGCTTGTAAATGGTGCCATTGGTGACATTATTGGATTTTCCAGAGCTGTCGATAGTGATGATATTGAAACAATACAGTTCCGCTTATCAACTAATGTTGTGCACTCGCTAGAAAGAACGGTTTCTAAATTTCAAGTAATGGACAAGGCATATGTTCTTCGCCATCAGTTCCCAATTTCTCTTTCTTACGGCATAACTGTTCACAAGTGCCAGGGGCTTAGTTTAAAAACAGTTGTAGTTGATGCAGGTAATTCTATCTTCAGCAGTGGTCAGACTTATGTTGCATTATCACGAGTAACTTCGTTGCAAGGTTTACATTTAATTAATTTCGATCCATACTCTGTACAGGCTAATAAATTAGCTATATTGGAATACAATAGATTAAGAAGAATATGTATATAGACCTGATTTGGCAATTATAAATTCTGAGATGAAAAAAAGGAAAAAAATTATAGATATTTACTGGGCTGGATTGCCAAACATTATTGTTGAAGCAAGGCATACAGATGATTTGGTAAACCCGGTACACTCTGTCAAAGGTTTTATTAATATCGACCACGTCTCAGGTTATGCTAATGTTACCTTGCAATGTATGCTCCACTGTGACATTATACGGGAAGAAATATTCCAGCATCGTTGGTGTCAGGAAATGAATAATTTGGCCGCTGCTTATATAAATCCCCCCAAAACCATTAAAATGAAAAAAAACGCCAAGTAGTCCGCCCCCCCCTCCGCCATTCCGGCTCCCAACCCACCAACCTTGTCAAAATCATTTAAAAAATTACCAAAAATAGAAATGGATATCATTGGTAAACGAAAGCCAAGTTATAATTCAGATATAACTAATAACATACAAGAAAGCCAAGTTTTCATTCAAAGATATCTCGAGTTAACTCACATTAGCAATTAACAATAAATTCACAATAAATTAGCGATTAACAATAATAAAAAAAAATTGGCGTGTGCGCACTTCATTGCGAGGTAAGAAACCAATGAGAAATTAATTTAAATCTAACATTCACTTTACTACAATATAAAATCCTAAGAAATCTTACATTTACAGTTCAATCACATATACTAGCGCGCACACGCCAAGTTTTTTTTATTATTATTGTTAATCGCTAATTTATTGTGAATTTATTGTTAATTGCTGATACGAGTTAAAAGGAGGTATCTTTGAATGAAAACTTGGGTTTCTTGTATGTTATTAATTATATATCTGAATTATAACTTGGCTTTCGTTTACCAATGATATCCATTTCTATTTCTGATCATTTTTAAATGACTTTTGCAAGATTTGTGGGTTGGTGAGTCGGTGGTTTGGGTTGTTGGGTGGCGGCGGCGGGGGGGGACTACTTGGCGTTATTTTTCATTTTAATGTTTTTGGGGGGATCCCAGTTCTTTTTGTTAGTTAATCGGTAAAATAAAAATATAATTTGTTGCTTTGAAATTTGATGAGCAGATACTGATACTGATACAACTTAGGAACAGGCCGCCATTACCAATTAGTATTTGTTCAGTACATTTCAGGTTTTTGGCTTAAGTAACTCTCAAGCTACACATTTGACATGGATGCAGCTTATCTGTACAATGTGTTACGTTCAGGAGGTAAGGACATAACAAATGTAACATATGAAGCGTTGGACTTCATTATATGAAATTCAAAGCCATGCTATCTAGTGGCAATTCACATTCGTCCAACAAATTTGGAGTCCTTCGCTTGGGTTTGTGAAGTGTGGAACTTGTCAAATGTGGAGCTAAGAACCACTCAAGCGACAGGTTTGCAATTTGATGAGTAGATACTGATACTGATACAACTTAGGAACATGCCGCCATTACCAATCAGTATTTGCTGAATACATTTCAGATCTTTGGCTTAAGTAATTCTCAAGCTACACATTTGACATGTTTAATATTTCAACAATATGACGAATAAGAGGAGGATGCAGCTTATCTGTATGATGTGTTACGTTCAGGACCGAAGGACATAACAAATATAATATATGAAGTGTTGGACTTCATTATATGGAGTTCAAAGGCATGCAATCTATTGGCAATTCATATTCGTGTAACAAATTTGGAGTCCTTCGCTTAAATTATACATCCTCTCCTCATTTGACACATGTGAAAAGTGTGGAACTTGTCAAATGTATAGGCTAAGAACGACTTAAGCGACATGCTTCAAACTTGATGAGCACTACTAATTTTCCACGACTAGTATGCCCTAAATTAATATTACAATTAGGCTCAACACTTAATAAGTTCTATTAATTCTCTTATTCAACACATTTGTAATGTCAAATTTGACAAGGGCGTACCCAAGAACCAGTTCAATTATACGTGTCAAACTTGCTGAACAGATACATTATTCAAAACTACAGAAGTCAAAGATCTAAAGTTTACTGAGCAAATACTGATTACTAGTAAGGTTCGTAGTTCAGAAATCATTTACATGAAAGACCTGAAGTATCACTTGGTGAACAAATTGTTGCTTTTTCATTTAAGTGGGTCCTGGTTATGCACTTGGCAACTTTGGTAATCTATAATTGTATTGAATAAGAGGATATTGCTTAACAGTGTTAGATTGAGTAGGGTCAAAAAGCTGTACCAATAAGAGAATAAAACTGTTAAATTTATCAGATATCCTCGCGTAAGATATTGCTGTCATAAAATAGCCTACATAACCAACCACTCGAACGTCAAGGAAATAAGACATCTACCCATCTCGTGTTAGTTAGTCTCTTTCTACATGTCTAGCATCTCTCTCTAACATCATTTCACATCTGCCTTCTCTCTCTACCATAACATCATCTCGCAGCTACAAAGCTAGAAATATATGAACATTCTGCCACCTAGCGTGGAAAATATGTGACCTAGATTTTTGGTCTGAATCTTCTTCTGAATCGTTTTCGTGCGAAAAAATAAGTGGAGGAAATTCATATCTCTTGAACGCATGGACCAATTTCCTTGCTGTTTAGCTTATTGCATTCGGAAAAATAAATTAGGCTGTGCTTGATTCATAAGTTATGCCTGCAAGCTGTAACTTTTTCGGAAATCGAGGTGAAAGTCTTATATCGATCGAAAACCGCTACGCGTCGGGATAAGTAGCCTCGGCTTCTCGCGCTGTATAGCTATAGCTAACTACTTGGCGCGAGACTCTACCGAGTCTCCTGATAAGAATGTACAAATCCTCAATTCTATTGGTATTAGACAATACTTAGGTGGAACTTTTACACAGGACATTTCACAAGATGCGTCTGAATTTTTACTTTATCTTATAAATAGCCACGACAGTATTAGAAATATTATGGAGCATGAATTAACTCATAAAATGCGCTGTACAACTTGTGATCAAACGATGATTAGCACCGAAAAAAATTTAATCTTAGCACTACCGTTACATGCATTCAATGGAAAGAGCGCAAACATGCAACAAATTATTAAAATGTATTGCGATTGGCATGTATCGAATGACTCTTTGTGCATTCATTGTCAAAGTAATAAGATGATTTTTAAAACTGATATCACTATGACTAGTCGTGTTATGCTAATTCAATTGTTGCCTTTTACAACAAACAAGTTGGGACTTACAAAGATTCAAAAATGTAGTATTGTAGGCGCGCATGCCACAAAAATACAAGTAGCGCAAAATACATATCGAGCAATAAGTTCTATCTTTTATCATGACGCAAAGGACAATCACAGTGGACATTACTCGTGTTTCATAAGAAATAAGAAGAATAATTTCATTTATATTGACGATGACAAAATTATAGAAAAAAAGCAGTGGCCAAGAGGTGCAAAAGATGCCTATTTATTTTTTTTTGAGCGCAATTAATGTTCTTAGACAATTACATACAGAACCTTCAGTTCTTATACAGGACAGATTGTACAAAAATTCTTCATTTCAACTAACTTTACCAAATTATTCTGCATCCCACATATATATATATATATATATATATATATATATATATATATATATATGACCCGCTCCACAAACAAGAAACTAATATATTTTTTGTACATTCTTACATATTACTGATCCAAAATTTATGATATCCCCCAAAAAGACATTAAGAATGTAAATAAAATCGCCAAGTAGTGTTGTTGCTCCTCCCACAACAGTGTTGTGGATTCAACAAAAATCATATTCTCCTTTTACATTCTACGAAAGTTGTACAAACAATTATTAGTTCTTGTACATTCTCACATATTATTGATCAAAAAGTTATGATATCCCCCAAAAAAACATTCGACATGTTACAAAATTCGCCAAGTAGTTTTGTTTCACCCCCCACAAAATCTTTTGTCCCACAAAAGTGTTTTGCCTTCAAGAAAAAACATAATTTTTCCTTTATTCACCAAAAAATTAATGGAAATCATTCGAAACGAAAGCCAAGCAACTATTCAATTATTATAATATTTTTTTACAAATAATTTCAAACCATTTCTTCGTAATGCCGAAGAAATTACGGTAACACGGTCACAACACAACCATGAAATACTTTATACTGCTAGGTAAGAGTTGGTTGCAGCTTGGGGTAGAGAAACGGTATAGTAGAGTTAATCATCAATAAAACATCTGATCCTTGGCGGGCCCGGTTATTCACAAATGGAGGTTCAAGCCTTTCACACGACAAATACATGAAATATTTATACCATACACAATACCCACCAATCAAAACATCTACAGTGTGATATACGTGCGTAAAATGCCGCAAATTTCACACTACTGTTCCTGCACCGCCAAACACACTAACGTACAATATCACCGGCAACTAACAAATGCTTTATAACGAATATTGTTCACCGTCTCTCGTATGTTTAACAATACCCTAAGGATCTGTGATGGTACAACGAATCATTTGAACGATAAAAACCTCCCAGCAATTTGTGCGTTAAGAATATTGTCACTGTCTCTCGTACGTTAAACCATACGCCAAAGATCTGTGATGGTACGACGAATCATTTGAACGATAAAAACCTCCCAGCAATTTGTGCGTTAAGAATATTGTTCATTGTCTCTCGTACGTTGAACAATACGCCAAAGATCTGTGATGGTACGATGAATCAGTTGGACGATACAAACTACTCAGCAATTTGTGTGTAGGCTTGAAACTCCATTTGTGAATAACCGGGCCCGCCAAGGATCAGATGTTTTACTGATGATTAACTCTACTATACCGTTTCTCTACCCCAAGCTGCAACCAACTCTTACCTAGCAGTATAAAGTATTTCATGGTTGTGTTGTGACCGTGTTACCGTAATTTCTTCGGCATTACGAAGAAATGGTTTGAAATTATTTGTAAAAAAATATTATAATAATTGAATAGTTGCTTGGCTTTCGTTTCGAATGATTTCCATTAATTTTTTGGTGAATAAAGGAAAAATTAAGTTTTTTCTTGAAGGCAAAACACTTTTGTGGGACAAAAGATTTTGTGGGGGGTGAAACAAAAGTACTTGGCGAATTTTTTAACATGTCGAATGTTTTTTTGGGGGATAATAATAATGGTGAGTTGGGTTCATTTCGTCGCCTTTGAAGATCCTTCTTATGTTAGGAAGTTCTTGAATTGCTTCATCAGGCAACAAATCCCTTGCTGATGACGGGTATTTCACTTCCACAAGTGTGTCCTCTCCTACGAGCCCATCGGGTGTCGCGCCTAAGTCTGGCTCTTCGGAATCAATGAATAAACCGCACCGTTGCACGTCAATTTGTAGTTCCTCTTGTAGTTTCGTCAACGCGACTAATTCGTTCTCTTTCCCGTATTCTAATGCTTCCGCAGTAAGCAATTGAGGGTAGAGGATACTTCGCACAATATTTTCTCGTGGTGTATCATCTTTTAATCGGCACACTTTACCGAAGTTGGAGGCAGTTAGTAATTTCTTCCGATACCATTTCCATCTTTGATCGTTTGCTTGATCACGGGTATCATTCTCAATCTGTAATCGCGATTCCTGCCATTCCAATAGCATCGCCATATGTCTTTCCGATTCAGATTTGAAATCCGCTCCCCCCAGGTCTGGCTTCTCTGCGTTTGGACCATAATCCTTGTCACACGACTGAGTCTTCTGTTGATACGAAGAGGCTTTCGCTGCTTCCTTATATTCCGTCGCCTTTTCTACCGCGTGTCTACGATGCTCTTCCATTCTCACCAAAATAGCCGACGGTCTCTTATTCATTGCTACGGCTCTTCTGCTCAATACTGATTTGTTATTCAGCTTTACAATAGATCCGCCAACTCTACCCTGATAAGAGCCCTTTCGTGTTAAATTAATCCGTCTTCCTCCACAGTGTGTGGCAATGATGTTATTCACACATTCAGCGATATTGGTATTTAGACCATATAACATGCTCTCGGCGTGTGCGAAGATCCACCGAAATGGACCCTGTAAAAGCTGGAGCAGTCCCTTTTTTCGAGTTCCGGCACGTAATTGATTGCTTTCAGATCCGCATATTTTTTGCAAAAATATCCAATTTTCTTACAATCTTTGTGTTCTCCAAAGACATGGCTGGGTACGTTTTTCAAGTCTTGCTTGAACTTCTGAATTCGTTGGTCCATTGGCAGTTGCTGTAGATATCGGTATTGCGCAGCTTTTTGCACACCGATGCGCATTCGGATTATATTATTTTTTATGAGGTTCCTCGCGTCTTTGAAGGGGCCTTTAGACGTTATTTCGCGCAGCTCCCGGCAGAAACATCGCATGATGTAATTGCGGCATTCAATCTTCTTTACCTCAATCTTATAGTTCTTATATGGGTCTGCGTCCTTTATCTTCTTATAGACGGCGCTATCACCATCGTCAACTAATACGTTGTATATTAGGCCGTGCATTTCTATGCTGTGCATGAAGCCTTCTAGAATTGCTGTTGGTTCCATGCTCGTGGAACTCTCATCGCGGCCCCAGTTCTTATAACAGCGGTGCTCACGTGGTCTTCCGTTCTTCTTCGCTGCTGTGATGCATATCATGCAGAACTTATTCTTCACGCTGTAGGACAAGGCTTTCTTCGTAGCGTACCCAATGATAATTCCTACGCCGGAAGAAGAATTGTACAGTCCACCTCGATATGACCTCTTCAACCAACTACCGTCTGCTATGACTGAGATGACGGGTAGTTGTGACTCTGGATCGACGTCTCCTCTTGCGATTGCCAATACTTTCTCTTCTTCCCCAGCCTGCTTCATTTCTTCCATAGCAGCCGTTTCGAATGCATCGATCACGGTTTGTTGGCACTTTTCGTACAGTTTCTTCGACATGCACTGCACGTTCATAGCAGCCAACGTTTCTTCCAATTGGTTGTATCCGCCCCCTGTCACCATTGTTCCTGAGACAGCGGCGTCATTGATGTCCATTACGGTGTCATCTTCCGGCAGGCATCGTATTTGCTCCGTATATCCACACATTTCACACCGGACCATAAAAATCTTCAACAATCCAACTTTTCGGGCTCTGCCGACTATATTAAAATGTTCGATGCCACAGTCAGTAATTCGGGAATGATTGGCAAGACCTTTGATCTTGTCGAACACGTATCGGAAATCGGTCAAAGTCAGCCCTTCCAACTCATGTTGTTCCAGCTGCGGTGCCGACACTCTTTCTTCAACCCAAAAATGGTCTTCATCTGAGTCATGTTGGAGTACTTCCTCTCGAATAGGTGCTTGTCGAACTTGCGGGACAATTGGTTATCGACGGTCTTCCTGTACATCTTCGGTATACGGATTGTCCGTTATAACGATGTTTTCAGTTTCTGATTCCACTGCTATCTCATCCAAGCAGTCATTCATCCAATCATTCATCCAGTCATCATTGTCCGGGTCAACATGATGTCTTTCTTCTGAAGCATAGTATTCCGAAGCTTTTGGATAAGTCGGCTGGACATTTTCCATATAGACTTCTGCATCTTCTTCCGCATCAGTGCCACTGTCGCTTTCAAGCATTTGCATTGGGATGCGTGACGAATATATTGGTCCTCTGCTGACAATTCCTGAGGAAGTACTCGGCTGTGGCTCATCGTCCTGGACTTTCCTCGTTTCTTCGAGCCCGCATTTCCCAAATGCTTCATTTGTATCCGTCATTTCTTCATGCAGATCTTGTGAGAATGTGTTCTCACTGATGTCGGCAACAGTCACATTTTCTATGTTACTCTGGTCGTGCGCAGAGATGCTCTCGTCGATTTCTTCCACAATTTCTACGATGATCATTTCCTCTTCGTCATCGTATGATGCATCTTCGACCTGTAATTGCTGCAAAGGAAGGCTATCGTCGGCAGCAGCAGACGTGAATGGGGCATTCTTATCGGCAGATGGAGTATCCACAACCTCCATCGGGCTATATGCCACATTGCCACGCTGCTCGACTGCTGCAATATTACTAAAGTTCTCATCTCTTACCTGCAGATGAGCTGCCTTCATGAGCTGCAACTGCTGTGACCTGCGGACAGACATACGAGACTACTTGACAATTTTGCAATAAACCGTGTAATGGGGGAAAAAATCATACGCAAAGCAATACGGGAGAAGATAATCGCGCCCGATACGGTTTTAGAGAACTGTGCGCAAACTTTTAGATGCTTTTACTATTTAGCGGGACTATTATTGCCAGATGCATATTTATGTGTATGGATTCGCCCCAAAAATTTGTATAGTGGGTCATATTTGATTGGACAAAAATAAGATATGACGGTCGGTACGATGATAAAGGGTATAGCCGGATAAGGGGGTCAAAAGTGCCCCAGAACGAAATTCAACGTGCTACAGGTCATTCGATAGGTTATGAAAAAAATTGAGTTTGGCCAAGTATCAGCTTTCTATCTCAACTGGGGGGAGTAACGGGCAAAAATTAAAAAATACGATTTTTTAATCATATTTTAAATTCTGTTATTCTAAAATTTGTGAAAAAAACCACAAGCACTTCAATTACCAAGGTGTATATTATATCATTTTTACAGATTTTTGAATTAAAATTCCGGGCTGTGAAAAATGAAAAAAAGAATCTGAAAAATGCCGATTTAGTATTGAAGGAGTCGCAGAACTACGATCAAACTTTTTTCGTACGTATATACTATTGATACAATTGCTGTGAATTTTTTTCAGATTTTTGAGTCAGGTGCACCATAGGTAAAAAAATCAAAAACCGATTTTCTCATCGTTTCTCGCATGTCTAGCTTTATCTCCATCTCCATCTCCATCTCCATCTCTTCTCTTCTCTATATACCTATATATAACGACGACAATTTTTCTGTTTGACCGCTTACAATTAGAGAACTACTCAATCGATTTTGATGCGGTTTGTTCTAAAGTGTAGCAGTGTGTTATTGGGGAAGGTTATAATAGGCCATTGATTGTTACGATAGCAAATGTAGACAATAAGCATAGAAACAATCAATCCTATCCGGGCGAATCGAAGCGGCGAGTGGGCGAGTATAACTCCTGTTTGAGGACACAAGAAAAAGTCTACGAGTGAGAGGCGCGGGATGGCGGGGGGGGGGGGGGGGGTGCTAGCTCAGCGAAAGCATGAGCATGAGCGAGAGAGAGCTATGTGCGTGACCGAAAGCGTAGCACGACCGACACACAGTAGCCGATTTGGGTATAAAAAGCGCGCATCCGACCTTATGGTCGAAAAAAATCAATGAAACAAGAATGACACATTATCATTATATCCTTATTCTGGATAATTTAAAGCACAAAAAATGTTGGTAAATAATTTTTTAATTTCAAATTGTTTTGGAGATAATGGGAGTTTTATATAATATGTTCCTATATATTCAAATGAAGAACTTTAAGGGGCTAGACTCCGGTCGTCGCGGTACTGCAGAGTCCCTGTGTTACCGGCAAAATTCGGCCGAAATATGGCTTCAGGGTTTCACTTCTTTCTCGCTTATATGAAATGATTTTGGGTTGTGAAAGGTGTCAATCGAAAGAGGAAAGTTCAATAAAGGTGGCGGTGCCAGTGGTCTTATGAGATTATGTTGTTTTTTAGTAATTCTAATGTCCCAAATGTGGCCCAAACCGCTATGACGGAGACCTTTTTCTCGTGTGTTTTTATGACACTATAACAGTTTTGTTTCGAAAACTAACACCACCGCCACTTTGATGGAACTGTTTTGTACCGATTGCAAGCTTTTACAACCTAAAATACTTTCTCATAAGCAAGAAAAGACGCGAGCCCTGGACCGTTGCTTCGTGATGCTCTATCGCCATATTGTCGATATGTAGATCAATATAAGTGAGTACTTTAGTTCAGCCAGCGCCTTCGACGCGGCGCCTGAGTGAGAAGGCTACTCTGCGCTGTTTGACAGCTTTGACAGCAAGTTCTGGGGTTAGGCATACACACGATGCAGATATACTTTCCAGAAATATGATTTTACAGGAATGCCCTACCCTTGTACTTATGTTTTTTAGCTGTGGGATCTATCGGATTCTAGTAAATAGTGCAACAATTTTCCAATGTCTTTACCAAATGAAGTGTCTTGTTGTTTAAATATTCTTATGCTGTTGTAATAATTTGGGCAGTTCCTACTATGACTGAGAGCCTACATAACTATGTTGTTTTTGATTCTACATATAAAATGATCATGAACAGTTGATTTTCCAGTTCTTGTATGTCTCGAAAAAGTTGGACTCAACAATCAAACGCTTGGTAAATACAGCTGTTTGAGTTTGGATCAATAGACATTTTTTCAATAATGTGAGGCTTTTGAATCTTAGTAACCAAAAGGTAGTTATAGGTTTGCAAACATATCTTTGAATTGAAACATTTAGATTTGCGTAACAGTTCTTTGCAAATGATTTTTGTGAAATGGATTGTCTAAAGGAGATCTACTATTTCATAGTTACTTTTATCGTTATAGTATAAACTGGAATGAAATGGAGTTGTGCATACTTTTTGCCAAAGTACTCTTCATTGTATTGAATGCTTCACTGTCAAAAATATATGAATGGAGGTAATATATCAACCATCCTTGGTTTTGCTATATCTGATACTAGAATCAATGGACTGTTACGTAGAACTAATATTTCAATACAAAGATACGTGTGAGCACTGGTAGATGCCTTTATAGTTTTTAAGGTTTATAGGCCTCAAATTATTCTGCAAATATATATTGGCTCAAGTTGAAGTGGCATAATATATTATTTTCTGGATTTTTAAAAATGCAATCCTGTATTTAGTTTTTACAAAATAGAAATATTTCCCACAGCTCAAATGCATACATACACCCTAATGTTCCTAGCACAGATGTATGATAACATTCCTCCTCCTCAACAGAATTACTATGCATTCCCAGCCCATAGATGTATATTATTTGTCCTGCATATCTATAGAAATTGTCATAACGCATTTCACACTGGGAATCGAACTTATGACTTACTATTCGAATCTCTTTGCCATGCTGAGGCACTACTTCAACTATTCTCATTACGTGCTTTCTTTCCGAAAAAAGACTGCAACCACAATTTATTACAAAAAAAAAGGAACAGCTACGGCTAGTCGGCTACAGTTTCGATCTCTACACGTAGAGTAGTATTTCATTACAAAAATTATTGATTTTGTAGGAAAGTATATACGCGTATTCATATAATCATTCGAATCGTTCAACATCATACGAATCATTCAAATCATAATCTTCAAGATTTTGTCTGATCATATTCTTTTTCCATCAATCTCATATGTTCGTGCTATACTAAAAACAGTCTAAATTGTAATAATGCCACGTTTTGGACACAATATGAAACAGGATAGTTGCGGCGTTTCATAAATATTTGGTTGTCGAAAATGTATTTACAGACATAGAGCAAAATCGCAATTCGCGTATCTTTTTATATTTCCTGCTTTTCCTTTTACTTTATGTTTTTATAAAATCGACATTCAATGAATTCTATGTATCGCTATACTACTTTTGGCAATACATATACATATACGTAATATGCGTATAATGTGAGACAGTCTATTACAGTCGAAAGGAAACAGAGACACACCGATCCCCATATATAGTATAATATGCTATAGTACGCATAGGTATATACTATACGTATAGTATGCGTACTTGGGACTCGGCTCGGACTCGGTCTCGGAACCTCGGGAGCTGGGAGCTCCCCAGTTCAAGATCGTAAAAGCGATAAGCGAGTGCCGCAAAAAAAGCGGATTGAAACAGATGAACATATGCATGTGTTGAGAGCTGACACACACACATTTGTAGGCTGGATCGTGCGATAGACATCGCGAGCAGCTCCATCTCGCCCGTCAAATTCTGTAGGTAACACAGCGAGCGGCCAACTCGCGAAAAGTCACGTGGGTACCCTAGCCCCTTAACTTTGTTTACTAATCGCACATCCTATTGTTTCCTGGTGATTTGATTATCCAGAATAAGGATATAATGATAAGGTTTCATTCTTGTTTCATTGATTTTTTTCGACCATAAGGTCGGATGGGCGCTTTTTATACCCAAATCGGCTACTATGCGACATACCGTGTGCGAGTGACAGAAACGTAGGAGAGAGAAAGGAGTATCCGCGACAGAAGATGAGAGGAAATTGACGTTCCCGAAATGTTTTATTTATAATTAACCTCACCCTCATTCTGAGATTTCGAAAACTTATTCTACTTATAATTTGTGGAGATTCTGATACGGTTTGCTGTTACACACTGCAAACTGTATCAGAATCTTCCACAAATTAGATTATCGCGCAAACACTAACACTAAAAAACTATTTCTTTAACAATAAAATCACAATCATATTTCTACCATGTTGAAAAATCTGAAAAGATACGTTGCAATTCTTTCTTGTAGTGTCAATGGAATTTGAAAGGGGGTGGGAATGCTGCTACTCGAGACAGGCAGACCACACGGTCGGGTGGCGTATACTGGGTGGCCGAGCCGCACTGCTGCGTCACTGTTCGATACCTACTATGTAGACAGTGTGCGTGACCGAGCTACTCGGTATGCGCCACCCGATCGAGTTCCCCTGATGCAGCGTAGGATCCGACGCACTCACACACAGCTCTCGCGTTTTTGTACCCCGATTGTCACACACTGAATAGTTTCTCGCATACAGCAGCGTTCTTTTCACCAGGAAATTTTATAAGTTAGGTAAATAACGAGAATATGCAACGAGCAGGTTGTCCAGTTGTCATTTGCATCTTCGAGCTAGCAGAATCCGAAACCTAGGACCCGGGGTGCCATAAATGCAAGAACAGGCAACACTGGTTACGGCGTGGAATTGCCGATTTGGGACACACTGACCATCGCATTGAACGAAATCGACTTGAAAGAACGTTGAAATGTTGATGGCATCAGAATATACCCATTTTACTTTCATATTTCGAGTTGTTTCATTTGCAGCCCACGAACCGATTTACGTTCGATATGTGAATGTCTCCCACAATTGCGGAAGAGCAGAGAACATAATAGTTTTTCAGGAGAAAAAAGTAATACGCCGAATTTGGTTTTACCGAATTGAAATGCTGTGCGGGAAAATGACCGACCCCGTAAGAAGTAAGAATGCAATCGGATGGGTTTGCGTACATATTCTCCGGGTCGGCGACATTGTATTTCTATCTGCTTCAAAACCGTCGGCCAGTGGCACGAGGGAGAGCGCGGCAATCACGAAAGCGAGGGAGGGAGAGAGACAGAAAGAGAGTGTGTCCGAGCGAGAAAAGATCAATGACGAAGGGCGCATCCCAGAGAATATATCGTTGACAAATACGACTACCAATTGGATCCTAATCGGATAAAAATCATGGATCAGCAATCAATCGTGCGCTATGAATTCCGAAGATACGAAAACAAAAGGCGATATTTATTGCTTTCTGATGCAACTTACCTTCGTCGCCAAACTGCACGCCTAGATCTGCGCTTCGAGTGTACTCGCAGGTTTTTGTTGTCCTCATCCCCTTTGATGTTCCGTTTCTTTACGGGCACATTGCTGCTCTTCTCTGGATATTGTCTATCCCCCATCTGTTGACTTACGAAAGCTAGTAATATAATTAGTACTAAACCTAACACTGATTCTATAAACTAACGCGTTTACATTATTACACTATTTAACGAGCAAAAAAACACTGATTCTATGAACTACCGCGCTTACACTACTACACTAACGATAACATAAACACTGATTTTATACAAAATTGATTGATTGCATTCAAGCCCGCACGTCTGCAATGGAACGCATAGAACAATGAACTGACGAACCGAAGCTATCCCAGCGTCAGTTACACATTGTTCAGACCGCTGATAGTGGGGAAACGTAAAGGAAATCGAGAGCGCGCAATTCCTTGCCTAACGTCACCGCCCGATTCAAAAAGTTGAAGAGGGCTCGCAAGGAATGCTCATGCAAAGTTGTATGCATTTGATATCATTGGGCTGCAAAAACGCGTGTATGATAGACACTTGTATTATTCGGTCTACGAGTGTCAAAATACCAGTACTTTTTGAGTGATTTTCGTAGAAAATCTATCTCAAATGCCTTGATGTAGTGAGATTGCGCTTATGCATTGCGCGCTTAGCGCACCGACTTTGCGAACACCGACAAACCCTCGTGGCGCCAGTTGGATCAACAGGCACGTGTCGCTAATTCCTATAGTGAAGTTGGCGTTGACCAGTTTCTTTGTGTGAGTGGATCGGCGCCTCAGAATAGTCTTGACTTGCAGAAGGAAGAGACGTAAGTACCCTTACACCCATTTCGCTTCGGTTTACTTTTCCTGTCGCGGAACTTTTACTTTCAGTTTCGATTCTCCGGCTGCATCTAATTACTTTTCTAGTGCACCTTCGCGGCTTCTCCGATCTCAGTTTTGCATTATTTGAAGTATTTCTTTTATGCATACAACGATTTGTTCCATTATCTATCATCGCGAAGAAAGAAATGTCATTTTGCACAACGCGTCTCTCAGTGATACGGTGGAGAGTTTTTGTTGAAGCAGTTGTACTAACATTCATAGAACAGAAACCAAAAACCTCTGTTCCTCGACGTATATTTTCCGGGCTATCCTTCCCAAATTTCTCGTTCTCGAACTTTTTTGCTGGCTGCAACGTGGATTCACACACGTGGTAGCGCCGGCTCCTCGTTCGCCTTTCTTCTCTCGAGCACGGAAAAGTCTGGAGAGATTTGCGAAGGAAAACCCAAAAGAGGGAGAGGGAGAATTAATTTATTATATCCTAGGGCACAACTAGCCCTCTCAGGATAAAACATAAGAGTAACAAGTTAAGTATATACAGAAAATAATACAGATAAACGAAGAAAATAACATAGAAATAAAATACTAGAGATAAGGATAAGCCCCGTAGCGTCGCAACAGAAAAAAAAGTACATAGAAATAAATAGAAGAAACGAAAAGTTAGGCCACACTATATTTCTCGAGAAGAAAGGCATTAAGAGCGTGCCTAAAACCTCCTTGGGAGTCACACTCCCGGATGTAGATTGGGAGGCTATTCCAAAATTGGGGACCCCGTACTGAGTACGAGGCCCCAAAAAACGAGGTGCGATGAACCGGCACCGTGAGGAGGGTTTCACGACGACGGGAGGGAAACCCAGCCGAGCCTTCCACTCTAAGAGAGAGGAAGTCCCTCAAGACGCTAGGCGTCCTGGTCCGCACAGCACGGTAGAGACTGACCCCAAGAAGAAGGAGCCGCCTGTTGCGCCCGAGCCCAAGGTTGGCTCCTGAAATGCACAAACTAAGCAGACCACTAAATCCTATCCTTGAAAGGATGTTGCAATGTATAAAAGAAATAAGATACTAGTATAGCAATAAGCAAACGAATAGCGACTAAATCACGTTTTGCGCATCAGCACTGAGTCACATCGCCTGATCAGTGCCTCGTGCTGATGCGACGCCCGCATCGAACAAAACTATTGCTCCAAGTCCCAATCGGGGACTCGCTCTCCAGATTTCGAACAGAACACATCAGTGCGTACCAGCGAGTTACTCTGTACCTTTCTTGTCAGTCTTTGGTTATATCCTATCAATAAACTCCAAGATTTTGGGTTTAATCCCGGTGGATTCTAATCCTTTAAAAGCTACGAGCCTGACTTCCTTCGATCCCGCTACCCGCTCTGTGCAGTCACGACACAGGGCACAACATTAAATGGTGGCAGCGGTGGGATCTGCACCGTCGAAGTCGAATCGTGGGCCTGCCGAAGGTGTAACGTGGCCTGACCGCCAGTGTTACTCCAACTCGACCTAGACGTCGAATCTCTGCCGAGGTAGAGACCGGCAAGGCCAACCAAAGCAGGGGCGCGAACGAGCTCTTAGGAGAAACCCGCACTCCACCAAGAACCGCCGCTCTCTCTCGTTAGAGACGGCCAGACGGCTCAGCAAACGGGAAAGGAATAACCAAATCTGAACCTGAACGGACGTCGCCGACGAGCCATTGCTGATCCGAGGACCTTTGGCCGAACGGAGACGAACACCAAGGCACCGAGAAGGAACGCACCATCCACCCACGGACCGAGGACACCTGGTCCCCTGTCCGAGCAATAAGGAGCTCCAGAACCCGACACGCCGACAACACCTTGTACGACACCGGCGATAAGGAGATATCGCTGCCCTGCCGACTCCAGTTACGTCTACCGACACCCCACGGGCTACCTGCGGACATCAACCAGCAACATGCGCCTGTCAACCGTCCTGTGAGTAAAGAGAAAAGTCCGAACCGCTGTAGCGATATCCGATAGAAAAACATTGTAAACCAGAATCTTCACACGGCCCTTGTATGCCTACGGAAGACGCACCCGCTCTCAGATACCTTCTACCTAACCGAAGGTCATTCAGTAGATCTTTAGAATCTTTCTTTGATAAGAAACTCGTTTTCAGTCCAGTAGACCCTACAAAAGTCAAAGTGTGTGCTTCCCTAGACAACACCGGCCCCTTGCGACGCCGCGTGCGAGCACCCAAACTAGACACTAACACAGACACTTATCACGCCGCCGAATCGAGCACCCATACGACGCCCGAGAGTGTCGTCGTACCGTCACAGCGCCGGTACCCTGTCAGGATACACGATTTCAGTCTTGTAGGAAGCGAATCCGATATGTCGCACACAGAGCAAGATCCTAGTGGCTCAAATAACCCGTCGGCCCGAGAAATAGTAGCCGCACTCGGACTAATCGGGATATATGACGGAGACAGAAACTCCGACTTATCTTTATTCCTCAACGACGTCAAATGCGCCTTAGCATGCGCGCCCGCGGACGAACGATCGCGACTCCTGCCACTTGTCTTACTAAACAGAATAAAAGGCAGAGCCTTAAGAGAGTTGCGGGATAAGACGATCAATAGCTTCGAAAAACTGAAACGCGTACTGAGAACACGATTCGCGGTCAAACGATCATCCGATACCGCACAAGCCGAATTCAGTAGCTGTAGACAGGGAGAAGGAGACAGCGCCCAACAATTCGGTTCCAGGTTAGAGAGGCTATTAGCCGAAATGAAAGAGCTGTCCATCGAGGACGCCACCGACCCGTCGAATATTTCAGGAATCGTAGAAATCTTAGACAAACAAGCCTTACGCTATTTTACTCGAGGATTGAGGGGACCACTCAGAACAATAATCCGATCGCGCACTTTCGACAACCTGCAGTCGGCAATAGTAGCCGCTGTTGAGGAAGAAAGGGTTCTAGGATCGGATACTCCGCGTACCAATAACAACTCGCGTTATCGCGGGAACAACCGCAACGGACCAGCGCGAGACACGCCAAAATGCGGGAGGTGCCACAAAATAGGTCACACCGCCAATAATTGCTACACGCGCCTAAGTACGCCTCGTCCCTCTCCGGACCAAACCCCATCCCATCCCTACAACCCTCGTATCCCTACCAATAATAGGGCAGTTCGACACGTAACCGTGACATGCAGATATTGTAAAAAAACCGGGCACACACTCGAGGAATGTCGTGCACGCCAGCGCGCAAACCAGAGAAACCAAGCACAACGACCCCCGCAAACACAACACTACTCACGAGAGCCTCGCCAACAATCAGAAACACATGATCCGGCACGTGCCGCGCCTCGTCAACCCGACTCCGGCAGGAGACCGGACGATGACACGAGAATCAGTTCATATCAGGTTAACACGATCGCAGTTGAGTCCGAGTCATCACATCACGTAGCCTAGTAGAAATTGAAGCACCCGAATTCGTTAACGGAAAGGCCGTCATGCTAGTGGACACTGGCGCCGAAGTCACCTTGCTAAAAGTCGGACAAGTCCTAGGTGACATTCCCGCCGTGAAAGAAGTCGTAACCCCATATACCGTCGGATCGAACTTGGCTCGAACACTATGTAGTGCATACCTCACCATCCGCGTAAGAGACAAACAAATCAGACATCTTTGCCGATTGGTACGAGACGACTCACTCGGGGAACAACACGGACTCTTAGGACATGATTGTCTTTCAAAGTACAACGCCGAAATCCGACCTGGCCAATCCCTAAACATTCTCGGAACACATCTCCCGCTCACCAGTGGAGACCACGTAACTTTAAAAGCACGTACCGAAACATTAATACTAGCACACACTGCTACTCAAGGTGAAGGAATAGTAGACCAAGTAACAATCAAACCCGGAGTATTCATAGACAGCGTTCTCACCACGGGGACCAAAAACAAATGCCTTATCAGTATGATGAACACGAACCTCAAAGACTCTAAAATCAAAACACCGGTTGTGAAACTGAACCCAATCGAGCTACACGAGGTCACCGACCTACCCCACGACACCGTAGATAGCAAAAACGCTTACACAGTAGAGACCGTCAGTGGTACAGATAGAATGCAAGCATTGCGCAGGGAGATAACGCTCGACAACTTACACGCTGAGGAAAAAAGACATTTGACCGACCTATGCGAACGATATAACGATATATTCTTCTTAGAAGGCGATAAACTAGGGTGTACCAATAAGACAGAACACGCCATATCCTTGCTAGACAACACAAACCCTATCAACACTAGGCCCTACAGACTTCCACAAACCCAGAAAACTGAAGTAGAAAGACAAGTGAAAGAAATGGCCAAGGAAGGAATAGTCAGTCCCAGTTCCAGCCCGTGGAACTCACCACTGCTCGTCGTCCCTAAAAAACCAGACGCCACAGGCAGACCCAGATTTAAAGTCGTTGTGGATTTCCGCAAACTAAACTGCGTTACTGCAGGAGACTCGTATCCCCTACCAAATATTACAGATATCTTAGACCAATTAGGAGGAGCCAAATACTTTTCCACCCTAGACTTAGCATCAGGTTTTCACCAAATCCCTATGAAGGCAGAGGACCGCGAAAAAACAGCATTCTCAACTCCATACGGACACTACGAGTACAACAGAATGCCCTTCGGGCTAAAAAATACCCCCGCCACATTTCAAAGACTTATGAACTCAGTACTAACGGGACTACAGGGAATTAAGTGCTTCGTTTACCTAGACGACATAGTAGTATACGGATGCTCGGTACAAGAACACCAGGAACGTCTTGAATCCGTTTTCAAACGACTGCGTGAAAATAAATTAAAACTACAACCCTCTAAATGCCACTTCTTACGCAAAGAAACAATATACCTAGGACACATCATTAGCAAAGAAGGAATACGACCGGACCCTTCAAAACTAGAAGCCGTAAAAAATTTCCCAATACCCCAAAAACCAAAGGACATACAATCCTTCTTAGGACTAGCTGGATATTATAGAAGGTTCATTGACAATTTCTCGGGAATAGCTAAACCCCTTATTCAACTCCTAAAAAAGAATCAAACATTTACATGGACATCACTCGAGCAAGAAGCGTTCGAAGTCCTGAAAGAAAAACTAATGTCACCACCTCTCCTACAATACCCGCACTTCACCGAATCCTTCGTGCTAACAACCGATGCCTCCGGAAAGGCAATCGGTGCCATACTATCCCAAGGTAAAATAGGTCAAGACCTACCAATAGCATACGCTAGCAGAATTCTTAATAAAGCAGAGCAAAATTATAGCACAACGGAAAGAGGACTCTTAGCTATAGTTTGGGGAACCCAACATTTTCGACCCTACCTATACGGGACTAAATTCATTATCGTCACCGACCATAAACCCCTCACATGGCTTTTTAATGTAAAAGACCCGGGATCGTGATTAATGAGATGGAGAATAAAATTAGCAGAGTACGACTATGAGATCCATTATAAGAAAGGCTTTCAAAATAATAACGCTGACGCCCTTAGTCGCATAAACGCGGTAACTCGAGCTCAGAATCTCCGCGCGACAGCTGACGCTGGCACGGCTGGCGGCAGACAGCCGCCACAAGATGACACATTAGACATTCCTCCAAATCATACATACACAATCGATGAAATAAAAAAGATCTTATACGAACATCACGACACACCTTTAGGTGAACATCTAGGCATTAAAAGAACCCTCGATCGAATTAAATTATACCATAACTGGCCAACCATTAGGAAAGACGTAGAGGAATACATCTCCAAATGCGAAAAATGCTAGAAAAATAAAACATGGTCTCCAAGTAAAGCACCCATGGTAATAACGGATACCCCCAGTAAATCGTTCGAGAAATGCGCGTTAGACATAGTAGGACCCCTAACCATAACTAACCAAGGAAACAAATACATCCTAACGTTTCAAGATGCTTTAACTAAATTCAGCATAGCTATACCCATACCCGACCAAGAAGCCGGAACCATTGCAAAAGCCTTCGCAACGAAAATAGTCTGCATCTTCGGGATACCTGAAAAAGTCCTTACCGACCAAGGAGCGAATTTCCTAAGCGAAGTATTTAAAGACGTTTGTAAACTTCTCAAGATAAATAAAATTCAGACCAGCGCGTACCACCCAGAATCTAACGGCGCCCTAGAAAGAAGCCATCGAACACTAGCTGACTATCTAAAACATTACATCGACGAAGACCAAACTGACTGGGACGAATGGCTCCCTTATGCGATGTTCACATATAACACAACACCACATAGTACCACTGGGCATACTCCCTACGAGCTAACTTTCGGACAAACAGCTACCTTACCGACACCCTACAACAACTTCCACGCCTAACATACACGTACGACAAATATGCGGAGGAATTACGCGAACGAATTCGATCGTCACACGAAGTAGCGCGAGAGACGATACAACAGAAAAAGCTAAAATCTAAGACATTATATGACAAAGGAACTAAAACCCCGACGTTTAAGGTCAACGATAAAGTCCTACTTAAGGACGAGACCGTAAGACGCGGCCGATCAAAAAAACTAATGCCTAAATGGATCGGACCATACAAAATAATCGCGACACACGATAACGAAACCTATACAATAAAAATGGGGCGGCGAACCCAACGTGTGCACGCGAACAGACTAAAAAATGTTATAGAATAGAACAAAAAAAAATAATATTCATACTATATATATATCCTAACTAAAAAACCTACCTCAAACTAAAGAGTCTAAGTTATTCATTTAATTAAAAAACAAAAAAAAGGAGAGAAGAAAAGAAAACAAAAAGAACAGAAGTATATATAAATAAACACATACTTACCGTTATCCTACTTATATTAAATACTACATACTACGCGCAACGTACAACTAAAGATCAGGAAAAGGACAGGAAAAGGACACGGAACCAAGCTTGCCAGATTTGGAAGGAATTCCTTCCACTTCCCATAAGGCTAGCATTGCCCCATCACCAAAACTCCCACCTAATCTGGCAAGCCTGCACGGAACTTATTTAATAATAAAACGAACCAACACACTATATTCACTGTACCAATTCAACCTTTTTTTTATTTTTTTTTCTCTCATTCATTTCTTTCACACAAACCCTTTAGGGCCAGCCGCCTGTGGCGGGCCCAACGGCCCTGCTCGCTGTTCCGCGCTGCAACAAAACACAACATATAGATTAATAATTGTACCAAATAAGGACACTAGGTCAAACGTACACCCCTTACTATCATGATAACTTACCGAACAGAGCCGCTAGGGCCCACCAGTCGGTCTCCGGGCCGCCCCAGGGATCATCTAGGTCTCTGAGGTCGATCTTCAATCGCTCCCTCTCCCACTGCACGTCACACACCATTCGTGTGTACAAGCGACCCTATACAAAAAAAAAATTATATATTTTTTTAATACATGACGCGTAAACTATAACACCCCCGTAAAACACACACCAACGCTTCAACTCACCAATCCCCCGCGTGCTCTCTTGTTCATTTCCATGGCTTCGAGACAATGTGGCTTGGACCGCCGAGCACCCGCGGCTCTCCCGCAGCACCGCGAAGGAATTCGTCAACTCTGCTTCTTTTACCTAAGACCGACGAACTCTCCCATACAGATGACACCCGTGCATCTCCTCTCGGAAACCAAGTACCTCCACACGTATACAGATTTAATGCCAAATTTATTTCTTGAAACGAACAATACATCGACTTATGGCCTAACAACAACGATTCTCCATTCGCCGATCCACACAACTCAAAATATGCTTCAAGTAAGCATAAGTACTCCCCACTCCCGGGACCGCATCGTCGGACCCCTCAAAAACCTTCAGCAGCCGAAAACTAAGGTCCGCTTCCACTCTCTCCGCGAACGAATCCAATATCACCAAATCCCCTGCACACAATATCCTCGACTCAAGGCACCACCAGCGAAAGGGTTCGCCTCTCAATGCCTCAATCACACGCCAATAGGCGACCACCGCCTCAACCATGTCAAACGCCGTCCAAAATCGGTTTGACAACCAACCGCCACCCAACCGGCGACACTCATGACGTTCTATAAACACACAAAACAACACTTACATTCAAAACCACCCTTCATTAACCATACAACATTACCTACCAAAAAGGGCAGCAATCCCCCAAAAATCCCACTCGGGACCACCCCATGGATCTTCAAGATCGCGGAAACCCATCTGCAGATCGCCCCGAGCATCACGGACACGGCGAACGTGCTCCCAATACTCAGCTCCCTAACAATAAAACCCACAAAAAGGGATCTTCACACTCGAAAATAAACAACCGACAAAATAAAAGGAATTCCCAAACAACACTTACAAGACCCGCATAATAACGATCCATCACTACTCTTTCCTTTGAATGCTCCAAATATAACAGCTCGATACACTACTAAAATCCGAATGACAACGCCCAGCGAAGAAAATCTTTGAATCCCCACCCAAGAAGTAAAACAACTTTTAGCAACGCAAGCTCTAACTACCGCCTAAACACGCGCGAACACTCACCGTTTCGGAAACCCTATGCTCTCGACAGGGACAGTCTAATACGTACACACACACCTGATCTCCACCACTAGAGAGACAGAAACACCAATCGTTCTCACTCTTATTACAGAATTATCCTCCTCGCTATTAGAGCCACCCCAACAAAAGGAACAATCTCCGATAAATACTTCAGCATCCGCAAATTCACGCATCAACCAGGTATCTATTTCGAAAGAATAGGAACACTACAAACCTATCAAGACACCTGGAAACTGGTATTACATCTTAACTTATCATCGATCTTCCAACGCGAAACAAACCTCCAAGGCATCTTCTATGAAACAATCGCGACATGCAAAAATCCTCCTACGAACATATCGGCACACTTTTGCCAAACCTTCACTACAGGAATTCAGAAAAAATTAGACCGCGTAACAGACCTTCTCACGTACATAGAACAAACTATCGGCTCAGACACATGAGACACTCGCGGCCTAATCGATGGACTAGGAACCATAGGAAAATCACTATTCGGAATAATGGATACAGAAGACAGAAACGAAATTAACGAACAAATTGCACTTCTACAAGAGCAAACAGGAACACTCAAAAGTATTATAAAAGGACAACTCCATGTAATTAGCACAAACGCAAAACTACTTAATGAAACCATACACAACGTAGAACAAAACGAACTGACACTACTTAACGCCACACGCCATATAAAATACGCACTCCAACAAAACAGCCTAAATTTCCAACTCCAAGAAATAATTGACAAAAACTCCATTCTATTAGAAACTACAACAGAAACCCTACTACGAGACGCACAAGACATACTAGATTTTGTGGTCGATATTAGAAAAGGCATCCTCAACCCACGAGTAATTCCGCCCGCAGAAATAGTAAAATACTTGAAAGCCGTGGCTACAGAACTAACCACCGGCCTAACCTTTCCTTTAACTATAAGTCTTAAAAACATTCATTTACTGTATAGAATTATGCGTATCACAGCATACTCCGAAGCAAAATCTGTAATTGTGACCATCGACGTTCCGCTCACAAACGGACGCGTATTTGAATTAATCAAAGCATATCAAGTACCAACTCGCAAAAGCACTTTTCACTGTTCACTGTACGCATACCTCGAATCCGACGAACCTTACGTAACAGTAGACCAGGCGACATCGCAATATGTAACTCTCAGCAAAGACGACCTCGCCACATGCAAGATAATACACAGCACATACCTATGCGCTTCGCACCACCCGATATTCTCATTACCACCAGATAGCCCCTGCGAAGTCCAACTGTATAGTAAACTCACTCAGGAACAAGTAGCAAGCTGTACAACACGTATTATGACTCTAAACCACACTATCCTAACCCCACCGAACCCCATCAAATTAGGAGTAACATGCGACAAACAAACCGTAACGAATTTCACAACCATCAAAGATTCTGGTATATTATCTATAAAAGGAAAATGTATAATCACCGCTAAAGAATTTACTATCCAAACCGGAAAATACTACGGAATCGAAAAAACCTGGAACTACTTACCAGAGTATAACTTAACAATAGAGCACTTACCTGCTGATCCCGTAGAAGCGAACCTCTTAAATTCATATAATGGCATAAACTTCAAACTCAAACGAATCATAAAACATCCAGAAGAACTAGACAAAGTCAGCCAAAAATTAAGCGACCTCCAAGAAACATTTACACAAAAACTTCTTCGCACACCCTCATTGTATCACTATGGATTCTTTACATTCACCTCTCTCTCTTTACTTATTATACTAGCACTAAGCGTAATGGGCGCATATAAATACACCACACGCCGCAGAAGTGCTGACCCACGCGCTACGGCAGAAGAGGCCCCAAAGCCTAAACCGCGAAGCGATAACCAATGCACGCGAATGCAAACACAAGAACCTTTTACCAGAACCTTGTAACAGCGATACCCAATTGCCAACAGAATGCAAAATCGCGTTATACATATACTATATAATATAATTTTATAATACATTATAATTTTATAATACATTAGTCTATACTAGCACATATATACAGGGTGTAACAGATAGAATGGAACCAGCTTTTTACCATCGGTTTTTGGGTATCGATCGGTTTACCGACGGGTAGGTAATGATCTCGCCCGTCGCGTCACGTCACCGGTGTCGCGTGCCGCCGAGATGGAATTATGACCGATCCGGCAGCTTAACGATTAACTGTCAGGTGCATGATCGCAAATAATATATTTGTCCTGGCATACCGCAGAGGGCAGTGAGTGTCTGATAATCGGAAAAAAAAAAAAATTTCCTTCTGCATTCGTGCACTGCGAGAAGGCTAAGGGTCTAGTCCACACCGAGTCATCGCAGACTGACCGCGGAGCGGCATGCCTTTGGAAGGCTCTCGCTCCACGCAGCTACACCCAGGGTGTCCCAAGAATGTGGAATGACATTATTATAGCCATCTTGTCGGGATGGGAGCGGCAATGATGATGCCGTTTTTACAAATTTGTGTTAGGCCTCCAATTCCGCCGTTCGAGCTCTTGGCGAGTCGTGGCCGCTTATCCCTAGCTCCTAGAAAAAGGGAGGTGACAAAAAACATCTTGGCGAGTCCTGGTCGGTTATCCCTTGCTCCTAGAAAAAGGGAGATGACGAAAAACATCTTACCGGTCGACCTGCGACAATTGCTATGGAAGACCAGCGGGTGCTCAACCGCTCTTGCTTTGCCGATTTCTTATAATACACGCTGGCGATAACTGATATCTCTGATTAGTTGTTTCGCGACTCCCGACTAAATCCGTCCAAATCCAGTGAATCAACTTTATCAGGGGCCTATCGTACTTTCCCAACAAAAGTGCCGAAGTGGCGCCGTGGCAAAACGTTGGAGCAGTAACCGCGATGATCCGAGTTCAATTCCTCGGCGTCGCGGTTAATTTTTTTGCTTTCCTTACTCTGTCTTCAATCCATGTTCAACAATACCCAGCAGTGAATGCCAGCCGATAGACCGCTATCGTCCAACAGCGGCCAGCAGTCTCATAAACTTGAGAAATCCGCAGAGTTTCAGAACGAAATTTGCGTGGCGACTACAGAGTATCCCAGAGCATCGTTCAACAAAATATCGGTTAAATAACGCTGCGACTCTCAGAAATATTCCCTTTCAATTCACCGGACGTTCTATTTGAAATGATTGCTATTTATACGACCACTGCTGCATTGTTCGTAAGGCTTTCGATTATGGTATACAGAGTTACGAGTTTTGAGAGGAGAGCTGATTTGGAGTAAGGGCTGAGTATGAACTGCGTCGCCCGGCCGGGGAATTGCCTCTGCGTCCCCGCGAGCACGCACGGAGAATTCTCCACCGATCGCCGGGGGCTAGTTTCAATGCTATCTTCCATAATTCGCGCGCCTTCTTCAACAATTATGTCGCGGGCTACACACATTTCGCGCACGAGGACGCGCGCATTGCTCCTATCGGTGCGAGGGGCTTTCTCGCCACCAGTTTCAAATACCGGGACGCAAAGTCCCGCGCTCGGTGTGTCCCGTAGTTGCGTTCTTATTTTCGCGTTAAGCTATCTAAACAATCGTCTGAATCTGTGCCGCGTGGTCGATTCCGCTCGACCCAACTTCATAGCTCGACGATATGAAGTACCTCCATAGTTACAAA